>JAJHZJ010000777.1:1445000-1790000 GCA_023548195.1 Bettongia penicillata ogilbyi | reverse complement strand
GTCTGACTTCAACAGCTGGATAAGACTTTTCTGAACTCAGGAGGTTACAGTTCAATTACAAAAGAAAAATGAGAAGCAGATACTGGAATTGACTTCTTACATCAGACCTTATGAAAAGACATGGTTTTTAAATCGAGGTACTGAAATCCATCAGGTTTCTGCAATCTCGACAAGTCCATGAGGTAGATAAAAAAGTAGTATTATTGCTATTATTAATAATAATAGTTATTCCCATTTTAAGTGAGTAAATTAAGGCTCAGATACATGATCTAGCCCAGGCTCTTCTGTTCTTCAAGTACAACATTATCTCCATTATAGTTCTCTTTCCTCACAACAAAAAAGCAATCGTTCTATTTTGGCCCATATAAGGTTATCCCTCCTAAGCAATGATCTCTGAGATTCCTAATTTCTCAGATAGATTTAAAGGAAGTCCATGAACTTGAATAGGAAAAAGAAAGTACATCTTTATTTAAATATAATTGGTTATCTTTGTAATACTATATATTTTATTTTAAACATTATTCTGTGTATGTGTTTATAGCCTTTACCTGACTACCTAAGGAAGGGGTCCATGATATAAACAGCATTTAAGAATTCTACTTCTTGAGCTATGATTAGTATTTAGGTATAAAGTAGAAAATTCCCTCAGCACCAAACAAAACACAGGAGAACTTTGACCAAAATAGGATTCAGGAATCAGATAATTCTTTCCTTTCAGAAAAAACAAATGATAGTCTCAGTTGAAGGGAAGGAGCAACGACTACCTCTCACTTCACAAAATTGTCTAGATGTCAAAAGTAAAGTTGATTCTTGACCAGCCCCCAGAAATAAGTTTTTCCCCTTCTGAAGCTCATTTATTTACTCTAACTTCCTAGAGAGCTCCTTGGGATTCATTTTTCCTTTCAATAACCCTATAAGTAAAACAACAATACCTATGGTATTTGTACCATAACTTAGTAATGTGGGCTAAGTAGCTTCTGGAGAAAGAAACATGACAACATGCTGTTCTGTTATGAAAATATTTTCCCTAAAGTAACAGAAATGGCAAGTGCAGTTCTGTTTTGGCTACACTGTTATTACCAATGTTAAGGGTGTGAATAAGGGAATTGGTGTTAAGAAAATAGCTAAATTCATTTTCTGGAATTGAAAAACAAGAAGCCTTGCTATTCAAATATCTGACAATCTTCATATAACTCTATCTGTATAGGTTGAGACAAATACATTAGGACTAAATGTATAAAAAAATAGTAGCAAACTCTGTGGTCCTCATTTTTTTCCTATTCTGTACAAGAAAGAATCAAATAAATTTTTAGGATCCATTACAACCTTAAAATTCTATGGTTTCAGGCTTAGAATCATCATCTTTTGCCAAATTAGAAAGCCAAACAAGCTTTTTTGTAACAATTACTTTTGCCTTTCTAGTCACAATGACTTGTTATTTAATTTTTGAAAAAAATAATGTAAAAAGAATTTGATGGTGGAGGAGGGAGGAAATTCTAACTCACTTACAAAACCTGAGCCCTATAACCAGGGTAATCAACTGCTAGAGGCTTTTTCTCTGCAGGAGATACTATTCATATTGAAGCTTGGCATTGCTTCTTCAAGCATCTGCTCTGATATATGACATTATCATCATTATTTAGCATATATATGGCTCTTTACAATCATATAATATAATATAAGCAACACATTAGTGTTAGACAAACCAGTGAGGTTTGTCATCTCTATTTATGGACAAAGAGACAACAACACACAAAGGTTAAGGGACTTACCCAATATGAAACAGTAAGTCAAAGGCCAATCCAGGAACAGATACTGGGGCTGGACTAGAAAAATAGGCACCAATCTGCTAGGTTGTAAACAGCGGACTCATATCCTGAAAGTGTAAAAATGCCTGCATTTTCCTTCTCAAATTAAACTTTTCTATGAAAAGGTTATGATCTTTCTGTGAATTAAAGTGCCTTTTTTCCTGACATCTTCTCCTCTCTGTCTTACTGCTTCTTGGGGTCCCTGTCCTATTCCTCTCCTATCAATTCATTCCCTTTTGTTTCTCAAGTCTCACCTCTGCCATGAGGCTGTTCATAATTATTTTCATCAAAGCAAATTTCTCTACCTCTCTTTGTTTCAGTATGTCCTTAGCTCTCATGGGATTTCCCAAAGCCATATTTGTGTGCGCATGTATGGGTATGTATGTATGTAAGTATACACCTACAGATGTGCATGTGTATATATTGTATGTGCATTTAGACACATACCTGTATAGCTATACTTATAGCTTTGTATATGACTTTATAACTTTTGTTATTTTGAGTTTTGATAAGCTCCTCAAGTATAGGGACTATGTTTTTAGTTTTCTTGGTGTGGGCTCAAAGGATTAGTTTTGAGCACAAAGTGGGTCCCCAAAATTATTGCTTATTAACTGATATGCACGTTAAATAATTAAGATTGCAACTTATAAAGAAATTTGATCAGATCATTCATGAATTTCCCTGACCCATCATATGAAACACCATTTTCTTGCCTATTCTCTTATAATGGTATTCTCTGAGAAAGTAATTCCCTTGAACAACAAGGGTGAATGGAAATTCAGAGAGCACCTAGACTATCTGACTTAGGTAAAGGGCTTAAAATGTATTCTTTCCATCTCATCAATGGCTAACATAAACTTAAATTGGCAGACAGATGGCTTTCTTCCAAATAATATCAAGAGAAGGATGTGGTTCTTTTGAATATGTCTAGACAGTATGCAGGTCTAACAATTTCAAAATATGTCTTTGTGGTTAAAACAACAAAACAGTAGAACCGACAGGTGTTTTGACATCTCTCACTAAACATTACTTTTTTAAATAATCTCTCCTAGTATACCTGGCTTTGTGATTTTCCCATCCAATAACCTTAGTGAAAACAGTGTATTATTTTGGTCAAAAACCTTGTTGCTAGACTCTGCTAGAAAGCTTACAATCTATATAGATGACTTTTAAGTGAGTGGTCACATTAGACAGGGAAGGATTAGTTCTGGTGATAAATGGTTATTTTCCTATCTGCCTGTCTCTAAGTTAAAGGATAGAAATGTTACATGAACAAAAGACACTGAGTTTTTATTTTCATCTGGTGAGAGTGCTAAATTTTCAGCAGCAATTTCACAGTGCCATCCCTCCGATAATAGCAGAGAAACAATTTTAGTGTGTTTCTATTGATATATTCAAGAACTCAGGCAGGAGCAAAATAAACATTTTAGGACCTGCCATTAATATAACAAGGCCACTATATGTATATCAGGGTGATAACGACTGTGGAATGAAACATGTACAACCCTGTATCTTTCTGTCTCAGTCCATCTTACTTAATAACAACTGATTTGTCTGGTTTAAACATTTCAATTGAATCTTGATGAGCCTCATAGGGAGCTGTATGAAAGGCACTTTTTTTCCCTCAGGAAAATAGCAGACATCCACAAATAGGGATTGGCCACTGGACAGAGAATGATATGTTAAGTCTACCCTGCAATGCTTTTCCTGCTCTTTAATTTCATAAAGGTCAGAGACACTACTTTAACTGGTGGCCTATTAAAATTCTGAAGGAGATCACCTTCTCTTCTCAAGTACCCAGGTAGTGGAACAGGGAGGGGGGGACATGCCACAGCTCTGCTCGAGGTAAGATTAGCCCCTGTGTACACAGACAGCTATCTAAGAGGAGGATCAAGCCCTAAAGATTTTAATTTCAGTGAAGTCATACAGAGCTAATGGAGCCATTGGCGATCAATAGCTCCCGTTCTCCAGTGAAAGGGAGTGATTTATTGGGTTCTTTCAACTGATCATGAGTCAAATATAGCTAGCACTGCTGTTCCCTGTGCCCCTGAAATCCTGCAGACTGGGAATAACTTGTTGGATGAGGCACAACAGCAGCCATGGAGACCCCAGCAAAACGTAGACGAAAAAAATATGGCAGTTGCCAAAGTCAAGGTATTATAGCAAAAACAAAAGGTCTACTCTTCATATTAAAACAAAATTTTTGATTAGCATCTTTTTTACATTATATTCATTTCCCAATATCTACACAGCAAAGTGAGTCTGTGCATGCACACACGCACGCACGTATGCACACACACACACATATACACGCACACACACACACACACACACACACACACACCTTGCAATAAAGGAAGCCAATAAAGCAAAACTAAATAATACATCAAGATTCTTTTCTCATGCTATATTCACTTTCCTACTATACATCTTTCTTTAACAAGAGACAGATGTATTTAATCATCTGTCTTCTTTTCCTTCACTTTTGAGGACAACACTGAAAATCTATCAGCAGAGTAAGTGTTGTTAAAGGCAGACCATGTTTTGTTTGTGCCTCTATCCCCATACTTGTATGTAGTAGACAAATGTTGTTTGATAAGTATCTGTTGAGTTGAGTTGACTGACTGTATTGACTTATACACAAGTTGTCATGAATTGCACAGACCACCTTCCTCTTCTAACATAGAGATGACTGTTTACACTCAAAAGTACAGTCTAGTGATCAAGAAACAGTACATTTGGCAGGTAAAACAGGAATTTGCCTACTTTAGAAATCAACTCTTTGTTCTTGCAAAATACACTTAGAATACTTTTATTTGGGTACAACAATCCATGAGAAGGGAGAAAAAAGAACTTTTTACCCATTCCTGAAAGAATATGGGAAGAGTGTCTCACTCAAGTATTGCTCATTTCTATTATGGGTATGGAACTGCTATTTTGTCAAAAGTT
The DNA here is from genome assembly GCA_023548195.1 of Bettongia penicillata ogilbyi. Taxonomy (NCBI): domain Eukaryota; kingdom Metazoa; phylum Chordata; class Mammalia; order Diprotodontia; family Potoroidae; genus Bettongia; species Bettongia penicillata. The sequence goes on along the minus strand of JAJHZJ010000777.1, from coordinate 1,785,243 downwards.
CCAAAAGCAAGAATTTTTTACTGTTCTCCACTGAGATAAGCAATACATATTGACAGATATTTAAGTGGTGGTTAGCAAGTGTTACTCACAGTTCATACGTAACCTGGGTAGTAGGTAGTAGAAGTCAACTCCAGTATTTGACATTCAAATTAAATCAGAAGAAAGTCTTCAGAAGTAAGTCGCATTCTTGCCAGTTCCTGACTTAATGTTCCATTGCTGCTGACTGTTCACCAAGCATCTCAGTGCAGCCAAAGAAAAGCACCAGACATGTCAGTTAGAAAGAAAACAAAAAAACAGGTGATTACTAAGTCAACATCTATATGTGGCTGTATGTATATGTGTATATAAACACATGTTTGCTTTACCTGGGGTCCTTTCCTTACATGTACATTTCCTCATTGCTCTCAAAGTGTCTCCCATCTCCCTCTGTGCTATATAATAGAGTAAATATGGTTCTAACCTCCTGTGTGAGTTTGATAGGCTGGCACCTTAGTGACCTGATGTAGAACACTTGGAATTTATTTTCACTTGGACTGGCTATGAATATACTTCTTATCATATTTCATTTATCACAGGTACAAGATACCTTGAAGAGTATATTACTATACTCCTTTTTATTCCTCAAAGCTCACCTTTCTGAAGCAATGAATCCAAAAATTGTCTTCCCTCATTTTCTCAGAATCAGAGATTTCTACACTACATGTAAATTATCGGTACTTGCCTTACATTCAAAGGGGTAGGCTGCTTTCTTCCTTTGTTTTTCCATCTACAAATACAAATAGACATTATAAATGATCAAAGGAGCATTAGCTTCTCACCTTGTTCCCTTTTTGGCAATTAGGAGTACAGAGTTGATGAGTTGTCTATTCCTTGAAATGAATTCTACAGATCAAGGGAAAGTTCACTGAATAGCTTCTCACTGCAGAGCAAACATGACAGTCTTCAAGGCATGATGTCATTTAGCATCTGAACAGTTTCTTTTCTTTAACTTACAAATAGAATTAGTGGCATATCAAACAAAGTTACCTGAATAGGATCAGGGAATTCTCCTCATCAACAGATGAAAAAATTCTATTTCATGATTTCCAAATGAATGCTCCCAACCTCCACCCCTTCATTTCCACAAAGATCAAAACCTACTTCTTAAGATACAACTATGTAGGTTAAAGAAACCAAAAGTCTTCCTTTTTTACCGTGTATATTTATGCAAGATCTGATATATCTATCTATATATAGACGTTAAAATATTGATGGCAAGTCCAAGTGAAATAGAATTTTAAGTGCTCTACAGCAAATCACTAAGTTGCCAAGCCATTAATATATATGCATGTGTGTATACAATAGGATGCACTGTTTCTATTTAAGGAGTAAATAACCTCCCTTAATGAGGCCATCACCTTGATTTGAGTAAAGTATGCCTTTCTACTGCAATAAACACCTCTTTTCCTACCTTAGCGTAAAATAATTTGGGGGAAACCAATTATTTCATTGAAAAGGTAAGATAAAGGTACCCTAGCTATAGCAGATCTAAAACTGTAAAATAAGGCAGCAATCATCAAAGCCACTTCGTACTGGATAAGAGATAGAATGGTGGATCATTGGAATAGAGTTGGTATAAAAGACAGTAGTGAAGAGCCATAGCAATCTACTGTTTGATAAACCCAAAGACTGCAGCTTCTGATAAAAGATCTCATTATTCAAGAAAAATTGTTAGAAAAACTGGAAAACAGTATGGCAGAAACTAGGCCTAGTCTCTTACATTGTGCACCAAGAAAAGGCCAAAATAACATGATTCAGACATTCAGGGTGAAACCATAAGCAAATTAGGAGAGAAGGAATAATTTACCTGTAAGACATATGGAAAATGGGAGAATTTGTGACCAAACAAGGGATAGAGAATATTATGAAAAACAAAGTGGATAATTTTTATTACATTAAATTAAAAAGGTTTTGCAAAAATAAAGTTAATGCAAGCAAGATTAGAAGAAAAGCAGAAAGCTGACAAAAAATTTTTGTAGTCAGTGCCTCTGATAAAGGTATCATTCCTTAAATATGGAGAGAATTGAGTAAAATGTATAGGAACACATCATTCCACAATTGATAAATGTTCAAAGGATAAGAACAGACAGTTATCAGATGAAGAAATTAAAGTTATCTATAATCATATGAAAAAATGCTCTAATTCACTATAAATTAGAGAAATGCAAATTAAAATAATTCTGAGATGCCACTTATGGTGTCAATTCGATATTCACAGTGCCTCCTACTGCCATGAATATCATGGCACAATTCTGAATCACAAAATACAACAGACTCTCCACTTGGAAGATCGAATCAAAACACGTATTCAGATACCAGAAAGTCAAATCCCAACACCAGAAAGTCAAATTCATCACAACAACAAAAAACCCATACACAATAACAATGTATAGGACGACACCAGGCCCAGATCTTCCTCCTGCTACACTTCCCAAAAACAGTTCCCTTAAAGAATTCACAAGCAGGCTCCCTTGAACAAAATGCCCTTCTCTCACTCAAAGCCACCTGCAGCCTTGCCTGCATCCTTCAGTTCTGACTGCTTTCTCATTAATTTCCCCTCAGTTCTTCTATAGCTCTGCCTCTTCCTGTTCCACCCTTCCTACTCTATTTGTTCAGCAACTACTCCCACCACAGGCTCCATTTGACTCAGACTTCCCATTTAAATTACCACGACATGTTGCCCCAAGATCTTTCATATTCATTACATAGGTTGGTGGGGCAACTGGTATCAACAGAACTTTACAACAATATAACAGGAATCAAATAAAATAAGCACGCAAAACAATACCTTAGGCTGGGGCATGAGCACAAGTACCCCATCATTTCCTCCCTCGAAAATGGGGTTAAAAATCTTGGTGTAAGGAGTGAACGATTCTTCTTCTATGGCTACTTACTGTGGAGATGCCGTTAGAGAAGTCAATGCTTTATTTGTTATTATTTATTTATGTTTAGTTTTTAACGGACACTTCCACAAGATTTTCTACCCATCTCCCCCTCTGTCTATTCCAAGACATCATGTATTCTGATTACCTCTTCCTTCAATCTGTCTTCCCTTCTATCACACCTCTCTCTTTTCTCATCCCCTTAATCTCTATTTTCTTGTAGGACAAGGTAGATTTCTACACCCAATTGCCTATATATATTATTTCCAAGTTGGATGTAAAAACAATTTTTAACATTCGTTTTTAGAGCTTTAAGTTCTAACTACTCTCCTTTTTTCCTTTCCTCCCTCCTCAACCATCCCCACGCAAAAGCCAAGCAATTCAGTATAGGTTATACATGTATAGTTATGCAAAACAGTTCCATAACAGTCGTATTATGAAAGACTAACTATATTTCCCTTCATCCAATCCTGTCCCCCATTTATTCTATTCTGTCTTTTGACCTTATTCCTCCACAAAAGTGTTTATTCTAATTACACCCTCCTCCCATTTTCCCTCCCTTCTATCATTCAATTCCACCCCCACTTAACTCCTTCCCCCAACTTTCCTGTAGGGTAAGATAGATTTTCATACCAAATTGAGTGTGCATGATATTCCCTCCTTAAGCCAAATGCAATGGAAGTAAGTTTTACTTGTTCCCATTCACCTCTCCCCTCTTACCCTCCACTGAAAGTGCATTTTCTTTCCCTTTATTTATGAGATAATTTGCCCATTTTATTTCTCCCTTTCTCCTCCCAATATGTTGCTCTCTCACCCCTTAATTTTATGTTTTAGATATCTCTACCCATTCAGCACACTCTGTCTTTACGTTGTAATTCATCTGTCCTAATACTGAGAAAACTCTCAAGAGTTACACATATGATATTTCATGCAGGAATGTAAACAGTTCAACTTTAGTAAGTCTTTCTGATTTCTCTTTCTCATTTACCTTTTCATGATTCTCTTGATTCTTGTGTGTGAAAGTCAAATTTTCTATTCAGGTCTCATCATTTCAATAAGAATGTTTTTTTTTTAATTATTTATTTAACTTTTTACATTCATTGTCACAAAATTTTGGGTTCCAAATTTTCTCCCCTTTTATCCCCTCCCCCCACCACAATACACCGAGCATCTAATTTTCCCTATCTCCAATCTGCCCTCTCTTCTGTCATCCCTCCCTTCTCTTGTCCCCATCTTCTCTTTTGTCCTGTAGGGCCAGATGACTTTCTATTCCTCATTAACTGTATGTCTTACTTCCTAGTAGCAACAACAATACTAAACAATTGTTCCTAAAACTTTGAGTTCCAAATTTTCCCCATCCCTCCCTCCGCACCCATTCCCTTTGGGAAGGCAGGCAATTCAATATAGGCCCTATCTGTGTAGTTTTGCAAATGACTTCGATAACAGTCGTGTTGTGGAAGACTAACTGTAATTCCCTACATCCTATCCTGCCCCCCATTGTTTCTATGCTGTCTTTTGATCCTTTCCCTCCCTGAGTTTTGACTTCAAATTGCTCCCTCCTCTCATTGCCCTCCCTACCATCACCCCACCCCTTGCTTATCTCCTTCTCCCCCACTTTCCTGTATTGTAAGATAGGTTTTCATACCAAAATGAGTGTGCATTTTATTCCTTCCTTTAGTCGAATGTGATGAGGGTAAACTTCTTGTTTTTTTTTTTTTCTCAGCTCTCCTCTTTTTCTCTCCACTAGAAAGTCTCCTGCTTGCCTCTTGAATGAGATATAATTCACCCCATTCCATTTCATCCTCTCTCCTCCCACTACATTTCTCTCTCACCATTTACCTTAATTTCTTTTAAGATATGGTCCAATCCTATTCAATTCACTCTGTGCTCTCTGTCTCTGTGTATGCGTGCATGTGTGTATGTGTGTATGTAGTCCCACCAACTACCCAGATACTGAAAAGTGTTAAGAGTTACCCCATTCCATTTCACCCTCTTTCCTCCCACTACATTTCTCTCTCACCACTTACCTTAATTTCTTTTAAGATATAGTCCCATCCTATTCAATTCACTCTGTGCTCTCTGTCTCTGTTTATGCATGCATGTGTGTATGTGTGTGTACATGCATGTGTGTACATGTGTGTGTGTGATCCCACCAACTACCCAGATACTGAAAAGTTTTAAGAGTTACAAATATTGTCTTTCCATGTAGGAATGTAAACAGTTCACTTTTAGTAAGTCCCTTCTGACTTCTCTTTGCTGTTTACTTTTTCATGCTTCTTCTCATTCTTGTGTTTGAAAGTCAAATTTTCTTTTCAGCTCTGGTCTTTTCATCAAGAATGCTTGAAAGTCCTCTGTTTCATTGAAAGACCGTATTTTCCCCTGGAGTATTATAATCAGTTTTGCTGGGTAGGTGATTCTTGGTTTCAGTCCTAGTTCCTTTGACTTCTGGAATATCCTATTCCATGCCCTTTGATCCCTTAATGTAGAAGCTGCTAGAACTTGAGTTATCCTGATTTTATTTCCACAGTACTGGAACTGTTTCTTTCTAGTTGCTTGCAAGATTTTCTCCTTGACCTGGGAGTTCTGGAATTTGGCCACAATGTTCCTAAGAGTTTCTCTTTTTGGATCTCTTTCTGGTGGTGATCGATGGATTCCTTCAATACTTATTTTGCCCTCTGGTTCCTTGATAATTTCATGAAAGATGATGTCTAGGCTCTTTTTTTGATGAGGGCTTTCAGGTAGTCCCATAATTTTTAAATTGTCTCTCCTGGATCTATTTTCCAGGTCAGTGGTTTTTCCCATGAGATATTTCACATTCTCTTCCATTTTTTCATTCTTTTGGTTTTGTTTGGTGATTTCTTGGTTTCTCAGAAAGTCATTACACTCCATCTGTTCCATTCTAATTTTGAGAGAACTATTCTCTTCAGTGAGCTTTTGAACCTCTGTTTCTATTTGGCTAATTCTGCTTTTGAAAGCATTCTTCTCCTCATTGGCTTTTTGAATCTCTTTTGCCAGTTGAGTGAGACTATTTTTCATGGTGTTATTTTCTTCAGCATTTCTTTTTGGGTCTCCTTAACCAAGGTATTGACCCGTTTTTCATACTTTTCTTGCATCTCTCTCATTTCTCTTCCCAGTTTTTCCTCCACCTGTCTAACTTGCTTTTCTAAATCCTTTTCGAGCTCTTCCAAGGCCTGAGCCCACCTGACATCCCACTGGGATGTCTGGGATACAGAGGCCCTGCCCTCCACATCTTTCCCTGATGGCAAGAATATTTCCTCATCATCAGAACCGAAAGGCGGGAACATTTGCACCTGCTCAAAGAAGCTCTCTATAGTCTTATTTTTTCTTCCCTTTTCTGGGTATTTTCCCAGCCAGTTACTTGACTTCTGACATTCCTGTCCACCCCCGCCTAGATCTGCCCAGCTAGTGCTTGGGGTCTGAGATTCAAATGGGCTTTCTGCGGCAGGCGTGGCTGCTATTCAATGTCAGCTTAAGTTTTGGTGCTGGGGTGGGGGCGGGACCGCCTCCCAGGCTCAGTTCCCTCAGGGGCTTTATGCAGAGACCTTCAGAAATGGAGCAGGTGGGGCAGGGCCGTCTCCCAGGCTCAGCTCCTTCAGGTGGTTTATGCAGAGACTTTCAGTAATGAAGATCCTGCCTGCTCGGGGAGTCCCTGGCCGCCGCTACGGCCTCTGCCACCGCCCCCGCCTCTGCCTCCGCTGCTTCTTGACCCCACCTCTGCCTCCGCAGCTTCCTCCCAAGAGGGCCCGAGCCAAGGAGACACCCCGCTCCCCTCTCGGCCAGCCAAGACGTGTCTCTCACTGACATGTAGCATCCGTGGGTGGAGGGACCTTCTCGGCCGCCGGAGGTTCCGTCCCTGAAGCCTGCTTGAATGTGCTCCTCTGGGGCCGCAGCCAGGGCAGCACTGGGGTGGACTCCATTTTCCGGGGCACGACGACCCTGGGGACCACTCTCCAGGGCTCTCTGGAACGGAAATCTCTTCCACTGTGTTTCTGAGCACCTTACAGTGATCCAGAACTTATGGGGAGCTCTTCTTATATTAAATCCATGGGCTGGGGGTTTGGAGATAGCATACGTGAGTCTTTCTACCCCACCATCTTGACTCCACCCCCAAGTATGTTTTAAAATCTTATATTTCATTGCGTGACAATTTTTTTTTTCCTGAAGTATTACACTCAGTTTTTCTGGGTAAGTGATTCTTGGTTTTAATCCTAGCTCCTTTCACCTCTGGAATATCATATTCTAAGCCCTGTGATCCTTTAATGTAGAAACTGCTAGTTCTTGTGTTATCCTGATTGTATTTCCACAATATTTGAATTGTTTCTTTCTGGCTGCTTGCAATATTTTCTCCTTGATCTTGGAGCTCTGGAATTTGGCTACAATATCCCTATGAGTTTTCCTTTTGGGATCTCTTTGAGGTGGTGATCAATGGATTCTTTCAATATCAATTTTACCCTCTGGTTCTAGAACATCACAGCAATTTTCCCTGAAAAGTTCTTGAAAGATGATGTCTAGGCAGGTTTTATTTTATCATGGCATTCATGTAGTCCCATAATTTTTAAATTGTCTCTCCTGGATCTGTTTTCCATGTCAGTTGTTTTTCCAAAGAGATATTTCATATTGTCTGTTATTTTGATTTTGTTTCCTATTTTTTTTATTCCTCATAAAGTCATTAGCTTCCATTTGCTCCATTCTGAATACTAAGGAATTATTTTCTTCAGTGAGCTTTTGGACCTCCTTTTCCATTTGGCAATTCTGCTTTTTAGGGCATTCTTCTCCTCATTGTCTTTTTTCGATCTCTTTTGCCATTTGGGGTAGGTCTATTTTTTAAAGTTTTATCTTCTTCAGCATTTTTTGGTTCTCCTTTAGTAAACAGTTGACTCCTTTTTAATGATTTTCTTGCATCATTCTCATTCCTTTTTCCAATTTCTTGCTCTACTTCTCTTACAAGATTTTCAAAATCCTTTTTGAATTCTTCTGTGGTCTGAGACCAATTAATATTTTTCTTGGAGGCTTTGCATATTGGAGCTTTGATTTTGTTTTCTGCTGTTTGTATACTTTGCTCTTCCTTGTCACCAAAGTAAGATTCTATAGTCTGATTCTTTTTCCAATTTTTGCTGATTTTCCCAGGTATTTACTTGACTTTTGAGCTCTTTGTCAAGGCAGTACTCTGCTTCCACTGAGAGTGGACAGTGTGTTGTGAGTCACTGGATCCCTGCACAATCTGTGAGCCTAGAGCTCCAGAAACAGTTGCTGCCACTGCTGCTGCTGCTGCCCCTGACCCTGCTGCTGCTGCCACAGTCTCTTCCTCTGTAGTCTCCTCCATCCCCTCTGCCATGCTGGGGCTCCGGCTAGACTTTCTAGTCTCTCCCACAGGTCCCACAGGTTTTGTTCACTGACCTTCCAATTTATCCTTGGCATTTTGGTGTAGTGAAGTCTGGAATCTGTCACAGGTGCCTGAGATTCAGCCCCCCTAAGGTTTATTCAGGTCCTGTCTGTGCCAGGGTGACCCAAACTGGGCTGCGTTCTTCTCCCAGTACAATGTACTAGATACTTCCCGGCAACCTTCTAGGCTGTCTTGTGCTGGAGATTTGCTTCATTTTGTGGGTTCTAAAGCTACAGAATTTGTTGGGTCATTTTTTACAGGTATTTGGCTGGATTTGAGGGGTGATCACTAGCAAGTCTGTGTTGTTACTCTGCTATCTTGGCTCCACCACCAAGGGGTCAATTCTTTATCTGGCATCTGGAGCTTGGGCAATGCCAGGTGAAGGGGTGACACATCACAGTCATAGACAGAAGGTGACATCTGGCTTAAGTGATCAGACATCTACAGGTGAAGGGTATTAAGACTGAAGAAAAAAAATCTCCCAAACAAGGTGAACAGATAAAAAGACAAAAACAAACAAGGAGACAATAACCAGAAGCAGGGTAGATATAGGGTCAACCATCCTTCTGTAGTCCATGGGGCTACCATTAGATCCTCATTCACTGTTGTTTACTTGCAGTTTGGGGATCATCATTCTCATTAAAGATATACTTTCTTTAATCTGAGCTGGGACCTGGCCAACCTCCCATTGTCCCTCTAGTTGTTACAAAATTAGATACAATGTTTCAGGAGGATCTGCAGTGGCAATACTCATTTCCCTGCTCAGTCTAATATGAAGCCCCCATTCTCTACACATTTTATATAGTTCGTTAGTTAGAATACCATCTATTCTTCCAATAAATAACAACAACCCTTGCTTTCAATAGAGCAGTAAGCAATTCTTTTCTTGTCTATCTATTTTGACTTTGAATCTGCTGGCTATTTATACTTTTCTCTGAAGGAAATTTATCTTTTACACTGATTCTCACCATCCAAGATATGAATGATTCTCCCATCCTTGGGTGAACTGCGTTAACATATCTGTGACCTCCTGCTGAGTAAATTCCTCAATTACCTCCCCAAATACTGTGTATAGCCCCTTGACTCTCCTGCCTCCCATGCATCACTATTCATGTTGCTTTTTTGTTTCTTTTTGTGAGCTATACAACAGCTTTTTCTTCTACTACCTGACTTGACTACCTGCTCTTCCAAAGCAGATTTTGAATGCTACAGTGTAAAAAGCTTCTCCTGCAAACCAGTCAATTCCCTTTCCATATGAGCTTTCTCTTCCAGCAGATTTTCTCTGCTTTTAGACACAAGGTGATACCTTGCTAGTAAGGTCCAGTCTCTGCTGCATAACCCTGCCAGCTCTTTCTCCAGTTCTATTGGTATTCCTTGCAAGTATATTTCCAAGTCATCAGGTTCTCCCTTCTGAAGCCTTGGTTCCCAGTTTTTGCAGAGCCCTGTAGGGAAGAATAAGGCAAATCCTCCCATCCTGTGACATCTATTCATTTTTCCTTTGTCTCCTCTACCTCTATACTAATATATAGGAGGTCTGATATTTTGTGATCCCACCCTGGTAGCCATTTGCAGTGCCAATGTGATATTCACAGTTCCTAGTGCTGCCATGAATATTCCAGCACAATTCTGAACTGCAAAATACCACAGACTCTCCACAGGAAAAAGAGAACCAAAACATTTATTCAGACACCAGAAAGCCAAATTCCAACACCAGAAAGCCAAATCTATCACAACAACAAAAACCCATACACATCAACAATGCAGAAGACAACACCTCCCCCGAGTCTTTCCCTTGCTAGGCTTCCCACAAACCAGGTCCCTTAAATAAATCACAAACAATATCCCTTAAACAAATCAAAAATAGACTCCCTGAAAGAAAATGCCCCTCTCTGTATCAGTAAGTACCTTGACTTACACAGAGGGGCCTGCTATCACAAGTTCTTTGATCTGCTTCTCTAAAAGGAAAGGCAGCATTTGAGGGGTCCACAATAACTTTAATAAAGCACAGATATCAGAGAAAATCAGTCAAAATTTCAGAGAAATAAAAAATCAACAGACATATGTCTGACTATTTATATATATACATATATATATTAATAGTCAGTATTGTATATTATATATAAATGTATATATATATACATGTGTATATATAAATGTATACACACACACACACACACACACATATATATATACACATAGAAACACACACATAGAAACCAGACAGAAAAGCAGCAACATGTGTGTTTTCAAAGCTGGGGTTTCCTTAGCAGAAGCTTCCTAGAGTTTTGTTGAGCCAAAGAAACAATTCAAGTCAGCAGGCCCCAAAGTAAAACCTCATCCTCAATGTATTTATACCCTCTTAATGGAAAAAACAAAAGGTACTTGGGACCCTCCTACAAAACAACTCCCCTAATCAAGCTTCCCTCAATGGGTAAGCCCATCAATGGGTGGGGAAGTCCTTCAGTCACATTATTCAATCAGAGGCACTTTTAATAAAACAAAAACAGCAAAAGATACTAATTTAATTGCCATCACACTCTCACTCAAAGCCAGGTTTGGCTTTGCCTGCATCCTTCAGTTCTGACTGCTTTCTCACTTATTTCCCCACAGCTCTGCTGTAGCTCTGCCTCTTCCTGTTCCAATCTTCCTGCTCCACCTGTTTAGCAAACTCCTCCCAGCACAGGCTCCATGTGACTCATAATTCCATGTGATTCAGGCAGGCCACCTGGACCTATTAATGAATGGGAAAGATCTTCCCTTTTAAATTACCATTGCACCACTTCACACCTATCAGACAGGCTAACATGACAAAATAGAAAAGTGATAAATATTGGAGAAGATGTGGGAAAATTGGAACTCTAATATATTGTTGGTGGAGTTATGAACACATCCAACCATTTTCGAGAACAATTTGGAACTATGCTCAAAGAGTTTTAATACTGTGCATACCCTTTGACCTGGTAATACCAGTTCTAGGTCTGTATCCCAAAGAGATCATAAAAAATGAAAGAGGACCCACATGTACAAAAATATTTATGGTGGCCAAGATTTGGAAATTGAGGCAACACCCATCAATTGTGGAATACCTGAACAATTTGTGATATATGAACATAATGGAATACTATTGTTCCATAAGAAATGATGAGTATGAAGGTTCCAGAAAACCCTGGAAAGATTCAAACTGAAGCTGAGTGAAGTGAACAGAACCAGGGGAACACTGTAAATAGTAACAGCAACATGGTGTGATGATCAATTTTGATAGACCTAACTCTTCTCAGCAATACAAAGATCTAAGACAATTCCAAAAGAGACATAATGGAAAATGCTATCCACATCCAGAGATAGAACTATGAATTTTGAATGCAGATGAAAGTATACTATTTTCCCCCCTCCCTCTCTTGCTCTCTCTTTTTTCTCATGGTTTTTCCCCTTTGGTTCTAATTCTTCTTTACAACATGACTAATGTGGAAATATATTTAATATAATTGTACATATATAGCCTGTATCAGATTGCACAGTGTTCTTGGGAACTGGGCTAGAAGAGAGAGGGGAAAAATTGAGAACTCAAAATTCTATAGAAGTGAACATTGAAAACTATGAAAAAATAAATGAAGTTATAAAAAATTAAAAATGTGAAGTATTTAGGCAATACCTAAATATCAAATTGTTCATTGTTCCAGGTTTTCTCTACATATTTTCTATCTGATGACTCATAGAAGTAAGAGATTACACAATTTTTCAAGCTAAATAAATTTTCACATTATGAATTATTAATAACTGAAATATAGAAAAAAAGGATGAAAATACAAATGTTCACCATTGCAGCATGGAACAGTGGAAACAGAATTGAATATAGAATCCACAAACCAACATTCAAGTCCTGACTCCACTATTAAATAACAGTAACACCTTAGGTAAATCTCTGCAAATCAATTTACTGATCTGTAGAATAGAGATTTAGTACTTAAAACTATTAGGTCATAGGGTTTTAGTAAGAATGAAATTAGGTTATGTACTTGAAAGTACTTTGAGATCATAAAGCTTAACATACATTTAATTTGTTATCTCTTTCTCTCTAACCATTCTTCCATGGTTATTTTGAGGATTTTTTAAAAAAATCTTCATAAAGCACTTCACATATCTCTAAGTTCTACGCAAGTAGTAGTTATTAAGAGAACACAGTAAAGTCATTAAGTCAATGAGACTGAATGGATGAATAAATAAATCTATTAAGCCCTTACAATATTTCAAGAACTGAGCTAAGTATTAGGATTTACTTAAAAGCAAGAAAGCCAGTTGCTACCATCAAGGAGCTAAGTTTCTAATAGGTGAAGACAACATATAAAGAGAAGTTGGAAGGTAGAGTGAGATAGGAAGTGATCTTCTGGAAATGAATGGAAAAATCATTTTGAGATTTCTCATATTTGTACCTTTGATCTTCAAATTCCCCCAAAATCTGGAATCCCTCTCTCTCCAAACCCATCCACAAACCACACTCCTCCATAAATAACATATGCCATCCAAACGGGACTACCCACTCTCCTCACCTAAATATCCCATCCTTCACCACTTCTGGGCCCTTTAATCAGTCTATTCCCTACTACCAAAATGCTCTCCCATCTCTTTCTCTTCTTGCTGAAACCCTACTCACAGTTCAAATGCCACCTCTTGAATCTGTACCAATCTATCTTACCTGATAGGAAATTATTTATCTTTCCTCCAACAAATAAAGTATTTTATAACATCTTGCATGTCTTCACTGAACACAATTGTGAATTGTAGTTATTGTGTGTTTATTGTATAGTATTGCATACTTAAATATTTATGGCTATAGAGCTATATTTTAAGCTCTAGGAAGCTCTATTATTTAAAAAAATACTTTTTTGTATACAAGGCACTTCTATAGTTGCTAGAGATACAAAATGAAAAATTATAAAAACTTCTGCCCTCAAGGAACTTATAGTCTAAATGTGGGTAATGGAAATAAAACATTTATAGAAAATATAGTATTCAAAATGGGATATGATAAAAAAAAAGAAGACTAGAACATGAATTCTTAACCTGGAATCTGTGGATAGATTTAATAGGGAAATTATATCTTAATTTTTAATAACATGTAATTAAAATTTTGCATTTCTACCAGTTATGAATATAAACAACAAACTACATTAGGATTATACTTTACCAGACTGAAAAAGAGGTTTCCAGCACACATGCAAAATTAAGACACTCTAGTCTAGATAAAAGTAGTTTAAGAAATTTAAGGAAATGAGATACTTTTCATCTTATGGGAACAAGGAAAACTTCAAAAAATTGTCATCTAATGATTGTTTTGAAGGACAAGAAGGAAGAAGGTCGAATCATTTTTAAGCTTTCCCTATGTCATTGTAAGTTGGTATCACACATATTAGATATTTGATAAATGATTGTTGGATAAAGAACCCTAGTTGTGGAAAATATATGCAAATATGTGAAAGTTCAAAAATACAAGCCGCACCATCAGATGAAAGAAGTCATGAGGATAAGTGTGTCTTCTCTCCCTCCTCCCTCTAAACAAAACAAAACAAACAACAAAAACAATAAAAATTCCCCTCACTCTGCCTCCAGCCTAGCTCCCTATAGGCAGTATCCAGGGAAGCAATCACTGTGGAAGAAGAGCCACCTCCATTCTTACATCCACTTGCCACCCACAGGGAAGGCAAACTAACCTAACTAAAGCCTCAAGATGCTGGGAGAGAGAGACAGAAAGTTGATTAGCGTGTCACCCATTCTTTGATTCTTTTGAATTTTTCAAAAGGTTTCATTTTTCATTTTATAAATAATATTTAACAGGGGTAGTCCCTTAACCCAAGGAAATAAGTTTCTGATGGTGGCATTTCATACATCCTGGTATGATCATGTGTCATAGACTTGGTGTGTTTATATTGTGCTTACATATTGGTCTGTGTGTATGTGTGTGTGTTTGTGTGTGTGTTGTAAGCAATCCAGAGTTGCCTTACATGAGGTACTCAAATTCTTGTTTCAAAGTAAGAGATTGTTGGTAAATAAGAGTAACATATTCTACACTTCTGCCATGAACTGTCACTCACATCTCTCCTGAGACAGAAAAACCCATTGTAAGGTCTTATTCAGGTATCTTTGATCTGTCTGTCTCATGGTGAACAAAGGTGTGAAGAGAGGAACTATGATATTTTCATCATGTTTGCCTTGTACTTCAAACATAAATTTATTTGAGCATCTGGCTATTTCTAATGCCCTGGGGCAAGACCAAAATTTATAGTTCTTTGGGTATATAGGCCACTTGTTTATATAGAGAATTTTATAGCTCAGTTCCCCAAGCTGGTGTCAGTATTGCCGTTGGAGGCTTCTCTGCTAATTATCCTCAGGGACTTCAGCCTGCACACAGATGTCAATTCAGATGGACCAGCATGTATCTTCCTGGAAGCAATGGGCTCTGGTTTTTAACCAGATGGTTTAGGAAAGTTCCCTTAAGGCCATGCACATTCTAAACTTTGTCTATGGATTTAATTTGTTTCAGACACTCACCCTTGCAAGAAGGGCTCAGTTTACAATGCAAAGTCTGATCTACCTGGGCCTTGACTCCTGAAATTTAGATAGTTTATTTTTTGGAAATTTTTTAAATAAACCACTTAGTATGAATTTACATTTGCATATTTACCAGCAAGCTTTAAATTACAACTTAAGTGAAAAAGTTTAACTTTACTAGGGTGAAATAGAACTAGGATAAGAAAAAGAATTCATCATATCTTTTCTTACGTTTCTATTTTGTATTTCTGTAGACATGTGTGGAAATTTTCTTTGAAGAATTTTACCTTTCTTACTCTTTAAACTTTTCTTCTTCACTTCCCCATATTAGTACTTTCTAAATTTCAGTCTGAAAAACTGTTCCACATAATTCATCACAGAGTACTTCTTGTTTTATCTTTTGTTTTGATATCAAGGTATTGGCCACTACTGTTTGTTCTTGTGTCAGATGATAATGTCCAAAATTTTATTTTCTCCAATCACTGGTCTTAGTCTTTCTTGACCTGTCTCAAGAAGTCTCAAAGCATTATCTTCTGAATAATTTTATATAATACATTTACTGACTCCAAAACCTTGTCTAATTGCTCTGGACCCAGCATTGGCAATGTCTTTGACACAGTGCTCTAATGTGAGGAATGTTTCTTTCATTATGACATACCAAAATGTATCTAAATCTTCATTCTTCAAGTACCTTAATTATTCACATGTCCATGCAGCAC
This sequence comes from Bettongia penicillata ogilbyi, assembly GCA_023548195.1. Taxonomy (NCBI): domain Eukaryota; kingdom Metazoa; phylum Chordata; class Mammalia; order Diprotodontia; family Potoroidae; genus Bettongia; species Bettongia penicillata. Next base: position 1,769,653 of record JAJHZJ010000777.1, on the reverse strand, counting down.
TTAATGTGATCGGTTTTTTTGCATCATTAAACAAAATTCTTCCAATTCTTTCTTTGACAAAATAGTATAGATTAATCTATACCAGGGAGAGGTGTGATGTTGACTGTATTCTAGTTTAACAAAATGAAATTAAACCTCAAAGAGTACTTGTGAAGAAATAATCTGCAAATGCCTGCTAGTGGCTAGGGCCAGTAAGACAGTTGACATTCCTGATGCTGCCAGATGTCAACTAACTGGGAGGCTGCCATTGTCAGCGGCTCTCTTCATATTGTGCTTACACTCGTGGAACATGTCACTTCTGGGTGCTGTCTTAGCCTTCCTTTCCCTTGACTTTTTCATTAATTTTCTTTTCTATTTTTTTTTTGTATGAACCCGAGAGCTGGTGAAGATGCATGACTGTTAAGGGTTGAAAAATTTTCTCAGCTATTAGCAGAAAAGAGAGAGAAAGAGAGAGAGAGAGAGAGAGAGAGAGAGAGAGAGAGAGAGAGAGAGAGAGGAGAGAGAGAGAAAGAGAGAGAGAGAGAGACAGAGACAGATAGAGAGACAGAGACAGAGAGAGACAGAGACAGATAGAGAGACAGAGAGAAAGAGAGAGAGGAGAGAGAGAGAGAGAAAGAGAGAGAGAGAGAGAGAGAGAGAGAAAGAGAGAGAGAAAAAGAAAGAGAGAGAGAAAGAGAGAGAGACAGAGAGAGAGAAAGAGAGAGAGAAAGAGAGACAGAGAGAGAGAAAGAGAGACAGAGAGAAAAAGAAAGAGAGAGAGGGAGGGTGTGAGAAAGAGAAAGAGAGAGAGAGGGAGAGAGAGAAAAAAAGAGAGAGAGACAGAGACAGAGACAGAGAGAGACAGAGACACAGAGAGACAGAGACAGAGAGAGAGAGAAAGAGAGAGAGAGACAGAGACAGAGAGACAGAGACAGAGAGACAGAGACACAGACAGAGAGACAGAGACAGAGAGAGACAGAGAGAGAGACAGAGATTAAGAGAGACAGAGAGAGACAGAGACCCTTCAAATATTTACAGCCTGACCAAAACAAAAAAAGCCGAGATAAAATTTTCAGAAGAGTGTCTGCCCTGAGCAATCCTTTTCCGATAGAATTTTGTGCCAAATCTCTGATAATCCATAACACAACTAATGAGATGATAATTGCCATGTGCAACAAAAGTGTTACTAACAGGAGGCCAGGGTTTAGTCTGTCAGGATATTTTGGAAACACCCTGTTTCCCAGAGCTAAGGCCCAGCAAGCAAACCATGCCCTGAGTTCAGCATAACAGCAATCCTACACACTCTGGATAATCTCACCCTCTGGAAAAATATATTGCTTTTACCAGAACTAGGTGTTCACTGAGGGATTTATGATTTTAGCTAACCCTATTTCCCAGGGACCTGAGAGTCGACATCTATCATATCTCTTGACATGCTCACAATTCCTGTTCCTTGTAACTGCCAAGTGAACCCAACCAGGTACTGCACCCCTGTTTCCACTAGTTTTGAATTCAACTGAGACAATTAATTTGGAAACTGTTCCCACAGGACCCAGGAATGCCTGCATTGTCCACTCATGAGGCTGCTGTGAGAAACGCTACTGAGGATGACTATGTCATAGTGCAGCTCCATCTTAAGCCTTCCTTTAACTTAGGCCACCCACAGGTTAAAAGCCTGTTATGTTCTGGTTTACAAGTTTCACCAGTCCTAACTGAGTTACCTGCTTAGATGGTAGTTCAATTCATCATTAAGACTAGGTCTGTCTTAAATAAACTAATTATGAGAAGAGCTTCCAAATTGAAATATTTCTTCTTTCTCCATCTCAACACTTACTTCATTCTTCAGTGTTTCAAGGATCTATGGTTATTCCATACATCAAAGGAGTTCACAACCTTCTTTTGTCTCAATGGCTAGTAATCATGACTTGTTGTGGCTGAAAAATTCATCACCCTACAGTCAAGTTTTAAGTGTTGAGCCTTTCCTGCAAATTTAGCTTCCAAGGTCTTCAAAAGGTTAAAACACATGCCCTCTTCACCTTGTCTTTGCATCTTGGACAGGCAGGCTAGCCTATCTACCTACCAGATAGCAAAGTAGATCAAGTGCCAGGTCATAAATACCTGAGTTCAAATCTGGCCTCAAACACTTATTAGACTGTGACACAGGCAAGTCACTTAACCTCTGATTGCCTCAGTTTTGTCATTTGAAAAATGGGACTAATAATAACATCTACCATGCAGAATTGTTGTAAGGACCAAATTCAATAATAACTATAAAGTACTTAGCACATATTCAGCTATATGAATGTTAGCTCTTATCATTGTTTTGAACTTCTACACTGAAAATCAGTCATAAATTTAAGTTTAAAGGGACCCAAATTAAAAAGCAACTCTGAGGCTCTTACTTTACATGTATAAAATTGGAAAACTTATTTAAAAGGGAAAATGATGAATGTTGAGAGAACTACTTTTCTTTTTGTCTTCCCCTTTAATCAGGGTAGAAGGTGAGGAAAAAAGGAAATATATGTTTTCTATTAAAAAAAATAATTTTAAAAAGGAATCCCAATGGTCCAATAGTCTAATCCAAATATAGAAAAAAAAACAACAACATTCCAATGTTTACAAATTAACGGGATGTAATCTTTGAGAAAATATAGAGAAGAGGAAAGATGCCAAGTGACCAAAGACAGACTAATAAGGGTCTTAACTTTCAGAAAAGTAAAGCTATATTATTCTACAAACTACAAAACAGTAAGATTCTGCTGGGATAGCTTTCAAGAACCTTAGATTAGTTAAATAAGCTACTGGCATTGAACTTTCAGTTGAAAGTCTTATCACCAACAGACACATAACTAATCTCTTATCTTTTACAAAAATATAGAAAGATACAACAGTATAGGAAAGTATTTGAAAACCTGCACATTATTTTCCCCTTGCTCTAGTATACTACCTTTCATTTCAAGAAAGGAAAAAAAGCGCTCTCTCTGGTTTAAAAGTAGGCAATTTTGTGGTTTCACTTCAGCTAGCTGTAAATGATGTGCTCTGGGAAAATTCTCTGCCAATTTCACAGAGAATATAAACAGGGCTGTTAGTATCTACTGTATACTACAGGGGCAAATAGCCTGAACAGAACACCATGTTCACCTTACAGGCCTAAGGGTCCCCTGGATTTCAGCACTGTCTAGTCAACCTGTTCTATCCAGTGGTATTGATAACTATTTAAATGTGATTTTTTTTTTAATTGTCTTTCTCTTCATGTCATCTTTTTGTTTGTTTTCTGTATCTTAGGAAAAATGATGGTTATTTTTAAAAGTAAATCAATAATGTCCCAGAGTACTTTTCATAATGGACTTAGAAGTTAGTCTATGGCTGCAGTGCCCACCCCACTGGGCTGGGGGTCAAAGAAACATTTTGTTTGTTTCTCAAACACATGCATACCAAAGCTCCCTCAAATACCAATTTGCAATGATTAGTAAATCTCAAATAACTTGTCATAGAATCCTCAATTTAGAAGGTTGGATGACTTATCCAAGGTAACAGAGGTAGTAATCAACTGAATTGGGAACAAAACCCAGGATTCTCCAGCTACAAATCCAGGTTTGTTTAGTGGTTGATATAATGCTAACTGCCACTATGATACTTTCCTAAATTGCTTGGGACTTATCTACAGAGAAGATATTACTTCCCATCCATGTTTTGCACATGTCTTATATGCTGGTCCCACATCATTTGTATACAATTTTGTCATTCCTCTCACTTTCTGTATCACCTCTGAAGATGGGACTTCTGAAAAGGAATCACTCTACAGGGAAGGAATTGATTTCTCTACTCTCTATTATCTAGATGCCACAAGGCAAGAGATATGAATAACATCAGGATCAAAAGAAGTATTACAGATCCTTAGAATTGTAGTGTAGGTCCTAAAGTATAGCATGCTAAGAATTTAGGTCTGATATTACTTCCTGAAAACTATGCTGTGTGGTCTTGTGTATGGGCTAGTAATCATAAGGTCTAGTACAGTCTCAAAATAAATACACAATTCTCTCTCTCTCTCTCTCTCTCTCTCTCTCTCTCTCTCTCTCTCTCTCTCTCTTTTTCCACCAGTGGAAGTTTTAGCTGCTGAGAAATTAAAATGTTGAAGTACAAATAAGTTGAAAATTCAAATTGATAATGTGGTTCCAAATCATAGAAGAATATTGATCTCATACTGTGCTTCTCCAAGGTGACTTTTCATAATAAGTATAAAAGAAATAAACTGGTAGGCAGGGTTGGCCCAAGGTAAATGTATGAAAAGTGTAGAGCTTATCTTTTTTAACTCAGACTTGCTTTTCAAGGCTATCAACCATTTTGTACTACTCCCAGTTCATCTTGTTAATTTAAGTAATTTAACTGGATAAACTCAATGATACCAAAATGTCAAATACTATCTTATCTTCATTATAACTCATGATAATATTACATACTACTATTTTCTCATAGAATGTTTTATCCTGGATGAAGTACTTTTATATTCCTTTACTTTGACTCTTACAGCAACAATAGGGCATATATTACTGTCCCACTATATAGGGCAGATAATTGAATGGCAGAGAGGATACATAATTTAGAAGTCATCATCATAAACAGAGGAAAGATTAAGTATGTTGCCCAATTTCATACACTTAATTAGAAGTAAAATCCTACATGATAGCTTTCAAAATGAAGAACTGATTTAAATCCCATCTCCAACATTTGCCAGCAGGAAATTTGGCAAGTAACGTCATCTCTGTGAGCCTCAGCTTCCTTATCTATAAAATGGGGATAATAGCTACACTCACTACCCTCACAGTTTTATTACAAGGTAAGTGATTTGTAATTGTTAAGAAGACTACAAATGTTTCAGTTATTTTTAACGCACTGCTCTCTCTCAGAGAGATAAAGATTCATATTACAGAAAACTGTAAGTAGAGAGCAGTACATAACATGTAGATATGAATCACTAATGGAATTTCAGGCATCATTTGAAGAATCCTTTGGATTCAGGTACCCATCCTCTGTACAAACACTCACACACACACACACACACACATCCACAAACACTTCACTTGGGTAAGTCCCCATGCCTTCACACATCACAGAGTTATCCTGCTGGCACAGAAAGCAAAAACAGTCAAATTGCTTCATACCCTTGGATAGGCAAGTACTCTTCATTTATCTAATAAAGTTGAGCAAAACTGATTGGGCTTGTCCAATTCAAACAAATGTCAGAAGACAAATAAACTTACAGAAGTCATTAAGTTGCATCTTATTAGCATTGAAACATATAGTCAAAAGTCCTTCTATTTGACATTTTCTTAATTCTAATGTAACTGCTATCTCAACACAGTTAAACTACATTAGCTGGTTTGTAATTACACTTCAAGGGAACTGAATAATGACTCTTTCAGCTCAAGCTACCTAGACTAAGTACATTAAATACTCTTGTTGTTGTGGTGTTAGTCCTTCGTTTTCAAAGAAGACCATGCCATCATGCCATTAGAGAAATGATGATGTTACTTGCACTTGATTTTGTTTTGAGTGAGTGAGGGCTGTGCAAGGTCACCAGCCTCACTTTCTCCTCCTGATCCATCTAGATCCAGAAACCAGATACCCATCAAGATGACTGGAGACAGCCCAGGTTAAAATGGGAGACCTTGGCCCCTTTAGGTCAAGGCCTATTCAGATATTCACTTAGGGTGAGGTAATGCCCATTCAGTGAATAGGCCTATTTAAGAAGTAGTCAAGGGGGATGGTGCCTTTGATGAATCAAAGAAAAAGTAACTAAATCAAACTGGGAGGGAAATAGCAATATTACTATTGATCATCACTATTAAGCCTGGAGGGTCAAGGAAACAGCCCTTAAGTGAAACTTAGGCAGGGGTCTAGTTTTGTCCAATATATGGCCTTCAGAATGAAGTAGGTTTAAGGTTTTGGGAAAGGAAAGGAGAGGAGAGGAGAGGAGGGGAAAGAAAAGAATTAAATATATTATATTATATAATATTCTATATATTTAATATATGGAATTACATGACTGACTAGGGGAAAAACAATATGACATCAGCACAGCACTTCAATGCATACAATTCCTAAGACTTTTCCTTTCAGTGGCAGAAGTTACTGTGTACAGAGGCAGATCTGCCCCTCTAGGAGAGTTCATAAATTTTTTTTTCAGAAAGATACAACAAAACAACCACTGAAGAATAATAATAGCAAAAATTATCATTATTATCATTAACAAAATAACAAAGCACCTTAATGTCTGCACAATGTTGTGCATATGATCTCATTTGGTTTGCACAACAACCCTGTTACTACTGTTTTTTGTAGTATTGATTAATTCATTTACTTTCAGTTTTCAATATTCACTTGGATAAGATTTTGATTTCTAAATTCTCTCCCCCTCCTTAGCCTTCCTCCTCCACAAGGCAGCATGCAAAATGATAAACACTTTGCATATACATTTATATTAAACATATTCACATTAGTCATGTTGTAAAGAAGAATTAGAACAAATGAAAAGTAATATAAGAAAGGAGAAACAAAAAAGGGAGCAAGTAGTAGGTTACATCTGCATTCAGACTCCATAGTTATTTTTCTGAATGTGACTGGCATTTTCCTTCATAAGTCTCTTGGAATTGTCTTAGATCTCACATCAATAAAAAGAAGTAAGTCTATCAAAGTTGGTCAGTGCACAATGCTGTTACTGTGTACAATATTCTCCTAGTTCTGCTCACTTTACTCAACATCATTTTATATAAGTATTTCTAGGTTTTTCTGAAATCTGCCTGCTCACCATATCTTTTAGAATAACATTATTTCATTATACTCATATACCACAATTTGTCCAACCATTCCCCAAATGATGGGCATCCCTTCATTTTCCATTTTATAGCTACCACAAAAAGACCTGCCATAAATATTTTTATACATGTTGTTCCTTTTCACGTTTTTGTGATCTCTGGGATACAGACCTAGAAATGGCATTGCTGGATCAAATGGTATACAAATAATGCACATAACCCTTTGGGCATAGCTCCAAATTGCTCTCCAGAATGGTGGGATCAGATCACAACTCTAACAGCAATGAATTGGTATTCCAATTTTCCTACACCTTTTCCAACATTTATGATGTTGCTGTTTTGCCATGGTATCCCATCTGAGAATTGTTATGTAGTGCCTCAGATTTGTTTTGATTTGCATTTCTCTAAATAGCGATTAGAACATTTTCCCATATGAGTATAGATAGCTTTAATTTCTTCATCTGAAAACTGCTTGTTCATCTACTTTAACCATTTATCATTTGGGAAACGACTTGTGTTCTTAGAAATTTGACTTAGTTCTCTATATATTTTAGAAATCAGGCCCTTAATACTGGCAAGAAAAATTGTTTCCTAGCTTTCTGCTGACCTGATCTCGGTTGTATTGGCTTTCTGCAAAAAATTATCAATATAATGCAGTAAAAATTATCCATTTTGCATTTCATAGTATTCCCTATCTCTTGTTTGGTCATGAATTCTTCCATTCCCTGTACACATAACAGACCTATTCTATTCTAGTGTTCCACCACTCTACTTCTTAGCCAGTGGCAAGTAGCTTTGATGATTGCTACTTCATAATAAAATTTAAGATATTGTATGGTTGGACACATTTCCTTGCATTTCTTTGCATTAGGTTCTTTGATGTTCTGGACCTTTTGTTCTGCCAAATGAATTTTACAATTAGGTTTTCTAGGTCTATAAAACAATTTTTGGTTGTTTGATTAGTATCACACTGTGATTTAATTTAGGTAATGAATTAATTTACGTAGAATATTCCTTTTTATCACGTTAACTCAGGCTACTCGAGAGTAACTAACTGATAAATTGATTTTATCCCCAATTATTTAGATCTCACTTTATTCATTTGAAAAATATTTTGTAATTGTGTTCATATGGTTCCTGGGTTTGTTTTCACAGGTAGATTCTCAAATATTTCATAATCCCCATAGTAACTTTGAATGAAATTTCTCTTTCTGTCTCTTGATATTGGGCTTTGGTAATAATAAAGAGAAATGGCAATGATTTTTGCAGGCTTATTTTACATCCTACAACATTGCTATAGTTGCTAACAATTTCAAGTAATTTTTGCTTGATTCCTTAGAATTCTCTAAGTATACCATCATATTAACAGGAAAGAATGATAACTTTCCTTCTTCTCTGCCTATTACTCCATCAATTTCTTTTTCTTCTTTTATTGCTAAAGCTTATGTTTCTAGTAAAATATTGCCTACCAGGGGTGAAAAATAGGACTTGGTTTTACTCCACATCTTATTGGAAATGCTTCTAGCTTATCACCATTACTTAAAAGCTAGCTGATGGTTGTTGATAAATGCTACTTATTATTTTTAAGGAAATCACATTGATTCCCATACTCTCCAGTGTGTTGAATATGAATGGGTGCTTTATTTTATCAAAAACAATTGTGAGACAGCTACTGAGATAATCATATGGTTTCTGCTAAATTTAATGTTGACATCATCAATTATACTAATACTTTTCCTAATATTAAAGCAGTCCTGCACTCCTGGTACATATCCTACATGATCATAATGCATTATCCTCAAGTTTCTACAATATATTTGCTAATATTTCATGTAAAATGAAATTTTACATTACAGTATTCATTAGGGAAATTGCTCTACAATTTTCTTTCTCTGTTTTGATTCATCAGAGTAGGTATCAGTACATTTGTATAACAAAGGAAATTTGGAGTGGGGTGTTGGAGCCAACATGGTGGAGTAGAAAGACACCCACATTCTAGCTCTTCTCCCACAGCCCATGAAATACGTGCAAAACATGACTCTCAACAAATTCTAGAGCAGGAGAAGCCACAGAACAACAGAGTGAAAGAGATTTCCAGCAAAAGGTAACCTGGAGGGAAGAGAAGCCAAGAGGGCATTGTAGAAAGAAAAACATATGCTAGCTCTTAACCCACAGCCCATAAAAAATCTGTAAAGAAGAACTGCCAACAAATTCTGGAGCAGCGGAACCCACACAACAATGGAGTGGAGGAGATTTCTGTTCTAGAGAGCCATGAAAAACCAACACCAAAGGTCTGTCACGCACCAGACTCAGAGCAGAGCATAGCCTTGCCCTGGATGCACGGCACCTGGAGGAGCAGATCCCAGGAGGCTTCAAGGACAGAATCTCCAGTGCCAGCATATGTCCCTTCACCCACAGATGCCAAAGGTCAGTGAGAGGGTCTTTTCAGCTTGTGGAGAGCAGAGGTGGGTGTTTCCATAACTCAGGTCTCCTCGGGAGGCAGTAGCAAAAAGGGGCTCCCAAAGGAGGCACGCGATCGGATCTATTGTTGAAGGTCTCTGCATAAAGCCCATGAGGAAACTAAGCCCCATGTGGCAGCACCACCGCCACCTGAGCACCTGAACTTAATCTCACAATGAATAGCAGCCCCACCCTGGCTGAAAGCCCAGAGGCTGGGAAGTAGCATTTGAATATCAGCCACCAAGCAATAGTTCAGTGGAATAAGAGGCATGATGGGTGTGGAGAGGAAACTCAGAAGTCAAGTAACTAGGTGAGAAAATGCCCAGAAAAGGGAAAAAAAATAAGACCATAGAAGGTTCCTTTCCGGGTGAACAGATATGTCCTCCCATCCTCTCTAATGAGCAATAACAATGCTTACCATCAGGGAAAGACATAACAGTCAAGGCTTCTTTATCCCAAACATCCAAAATAAATATTCAATAGGCTCAGGCCATGGAAGAGCTTAAAAAGGATTTTGAAAATCAAGTTAGAGAGGTGGAGGAAAAACTGGGAAGAGAAATGAGAGAGATGCAAAAAAAGCATGAAAAGCAGCTCAACACCTTGCTAAAGGAGACCCAAAAAGATGCTGAAGAAAATAGCACCTTGAAAAATAGGCTAAATCAATTGGCAAAAGAGGTTCAAAAAGCCAATGAGGAGAAAAATGCTTTCAAAAGCAGAATTAGCCAAATGGAAAAGGAGGTTCAAAACTTCACTGAAGGAAATAATTCCTTCAAAATGAGAATGGAACAGATGGAGGCTAATGACTTTAGGAGAAACCAAGAAATCATAAAACAAAACCAAAAGAATGAAAAAATGGAAGATAATGTGAAATATCTCATTGTAAAATCAACTGACCTGGAAAATAGATCCAAGAGAGACAATTTTAAAATTATGGGACTACCTGAAAGTCATGATCAAAAAAAGAGCCTAGACATCATCTTTCATGAAATTATCAAGGAAAACTGCCCTGAGATTCTAGAAGCAGGGGGCAAAATAAGTATTGAAGGAATCCATTGATCACCACCTGAAAGAGATCCAAAAAGAGAAACTCCTAGGAACATTGTGGCCAAATTCCAGAGTTCTCAGGTCAAGGAGAAAATATTGCAAGAAGCTAGAAAGAAACAATTCCAGTACTGTGGAAATACAATCAGGATAACACAAGATCTAGCAGCTTCTACATTAAGGGTTCGAAGGGCATGGAATAGGATATTGCAGAAGTCAAAGGAACTAGGACTAAATCCAAGAAACACCTCCTCAGCATAACTGAGTATAATACTTCAGGGGAAAATATGGTCTTTCAATGAAATAGAGGACTTTCAAGCATTCTTGATAAAAAGATCAGAGCTGAAAAGAAAATTTGACTTTCAAGCACAGGAATGAGAAGAAGTATGAAAAAAGTAAACAACAAAGAGAAGTCATAAGGGGCTTACCAAAGTTGAACTGTTTACATTCCTACATGGAAAGACAATATTTGTAACTCTTGAAACTTTGCAGTATCTGGGTAGTTGGTGGGACCACACACACACACACACACACACACACACACACACACACACACACACACACACTGCACAGAGTGAATTGAATAGGATGAGATCATATCTTTAAAAAATGAAGTTAAGCAGTGAGAGAGAAATGTATTGGGAGGAGAGAGGGAGAAATGGAATGGGGAAAATTATCTTTCATAGAAGAGGTAGGCAGGAGACTTTTTAGTGGAGGGAAAAAGAGTGGAGGTGAGAGAAAAGCATGAAGTTTACTCTCATCACATTCAACTAAAGGAAGAGATAAAATGCACACTCATTTTGGTATGAAACCCTATCTTAAAATTCAGGAAAGTGGGGGAGAAGGGGAGAAGCAGGGTGGGGGGGATGATGGAAGGCAGGGCAATGGGAGGAGGGAGCAATTTGAAATCAACCCTCTTGGGGAGGGATAGGATCAAGAGAGAGAATAGAAGGAATGAGGGGGGCAGGATAGGATGGAGGGAAATATAGTTAGTCTAACACAACATAATAATGACTATTATGGAAGTCATTTGCAAAACTACACAGACCTGGCCTTTACTGAATTGCCTGCCTTCCTAAAGGGAGTGGGTGGGGAGGAAGGGATGGAGAGAAGTTGGAACTCAAAGTTTTAGGAACAACTGTTGAGTATTGTTTTTTCTACTAGGAAATAAGAAATACAGGTAATGGGGAATAGAAAGTGATCTAGCCCTACAGGACAAAAGAGAAGATGGGAAGAAGTGAAGGGAGAGATGATAGAAGAGAGGGCAGATTGGTGATAGGGGAAATTAAAATACTCAGTGTATTGGGGTGGGGGGAGGGGAGAAATGGGGAGAAAATTTGGAACCCAAAATTTCATGAAAATGAACGTAATAAAGTTAATTAAATTAATTATTTAAAAAATGGTAACCTGGACGACTGACAGGGAAGGCCACAGAGCAAGGAGCAGCCCAGCTTTGACCGTGCAACACCAGGAGGAATAGGACTGCAACCGGCCTTGGAGGCGGAATCCCCAGCAGTAGAAGTGGTTCTTAGTTACCTCCGCCCACAAGAATCAAATAAAACTTCAAAGGTCAGTGAGAGGGCTTTTCCAACTGGGTGAGAAGGGAGCAAGGTCCACCCCTAGCCCTGTCCCCAGGTGGCAGGGGCAGAGGCAGCAGTGGTGGTAGTAGCTACAGCTTTCAATTGAGGAGTCCTCAACCTAAACACCCTGGGGGAACTAAGCAGCTGATCTGAACCTCAGCCCTGAGTGGCGGCCTTGCCCTCCATCTAAAGCCCCTGGTGCAAACAAGCAGGTAATCTGAATTTCAGCCTTGACGACTCTTCTGGGGTGAGGAGGAGCACTGGACAGATATGGCAGAGCTGGAACTGGTTGTGGAGAAGGAATTCTACTACTCACAGATTCTGGGCAGATAAGTTTTTAGTTGCTCCCAGACCAGCATGCAGGATAAGAGGGGGGTGAACTCCTCACCCTTGATTGTGATACCTTGGAGGAAGTGAGAATTTTCAGTTCCCAAGAGTATACCTTCGTCATGACAAAGGACTCAAAAGTCAAGTAACTGAGTGGGAAAATGTCCTAAAAAGGAAAAAAATAATAATAAGACTAGAGAAGGTTATTTTCTTGGTGAAAAGATATTTTCTTTCATCCTTTCAGATGAGGAAGAATAAAATATACCTTCAGAGGAAGTCAAGGTTTCTGCATCCATTATCTCCAAAATAAATTTGACATGAATTCAGGCCATGGAAGAGCTTGAAAAGAGAGTCAGCAGCTTGTTAAAAGAGACTCAAAAATGCTGAAAAAAATAGCACATTTAAAAATAAGATAACTTAATTGTACAAAGAGGTCCAAAAAGCCAATGAGGAGAATGCTTTAAAAATCAGAATTAGCCAAATGGAAAAGAAGGTTCAAAACTTAAAGAACAAAATAGTTCTTGAAAAATTAGAATTGAACAGATAGAAGCTAATGACTTTATGGAAACGAACATAGGATCTGGCAACTTCTACATTAAGGGATCGAAGGGCTTGCAATATGATATTCGAAAAGTCAAAGGAACTGGGACTAAAACCAAGAATCACCCAGCATAACTGAGTATAATAATTCAGGGGAAAAATTGTCATTCAATGTCATAGAGGACTTCCAAGTATTCTTCATGAAAAGATCAGAACATAATAGAAAATTTAACTTTCAAACACAAGAATCAAGAGAAGTATGAAAGATAAACAGGAAAGAGAAATCATAAAGGACTTTCTTAAGTTGAACTGTTTACATTACCACATGGAAAGATAACATTTACAACTCTTTAGACCTTTCTCAGTATTTGGGTAGTTGGAAGGATTACACACATACACACACGCCCCTGCCCGCCTTCCCCCCCCCCCCCACAAACACACAGAGTGCATGTTGACTTAATGAAGAAGGGATGATATTTTTAAAAATGAAATTAAGGGGTGAAACAAGAATATAATGACAGGAGAAAGGGAAAAATGAAATGGAGCAAATTTTCACTCATACAAGAGTTAAGAAAAATATTTTGCAATGGATTAGAAAAGGGAGGAGGTGGGAGGGAAAACGTGAAACCTACTCTCTTCACATTTGGCTTTAGGAGGGAGTAACATGCTCACTTAATTTGGTATGAAAATCTATTTTACACTACAGGAAAGTAGGGGAGAAGTGAACAAGTGGGGTGAGGGGATGATAGAATGGAGGGCAAATGGGAGAAGGGAGGATTAGAAGTAAACATGTTTGGGTAGGGACAAGGTCAAATGAGAGAATAGAATAAATGGGGGACAGGGTAGGATGGAGGGAGACATAGATAATCTTACACAACATGACTATTATGGAAGTCTTTTGCAAAATTGCACATAAATAGCCTATATTGAATTACTTGCCATCTCAGTGGGGATGGGTGGGGAGGGAACAAGAGACAGAAGTTGGAATTCAAAGTATTAGAAACGAATGCTGAGAATTGTTTTTGCATACAACTGAGAAATAAGAATTACAGAAAATGGTCTATAGAAATCCATCTTGCTCTTTAAAAAAAAGAGAATAAGAGGATGAGGGAAAGGTGGGATGTGATAGAGGGGAGGGCTTATAGAGTGAATTTGTAATCAGAATGCAAGATGTTATGGAATGTGGGGGGAGGGATGGTGAGAAAATTTGGAATTCAGTATTTTGTGGAAACCAATGTTGAAAACTAAAAATAAACATTAAAAAAAACCTGATAGAATTCTTTCTTCATCCATTTTCCAAAATTGTATATTATTTGAATTAATTGCTCTTCAAAGATTTTAAAGAATTTTCTTCTAAATCCAGCTGATCCTGGAGATTTTTTTCTTAGGGAGCTCATTGATTCTTTATTCAATTTCTTTTTTCTGAAATATGGTTGATTAGGTATTTTTCTTTTCTTTCTCAGGTAACCTGAGCAATTTATATTATTGTGAAGAGTCATCTGTTTAGCTTAGAGTGTCTAATGCATTGTGTATAATTGGACAAAATAACACCAAACTAATGTTTTATTTTCCTCTTTATTGGTAGTAAATTTCCCCTTTCCATGTTTTACACTGGTAATTTGTTTTTGTTTTCTTCATAAATCAAATTCACCAAAGGTTTACCTATTTACTATGGATTTTCTCTCATGAAAGGTCTTTATTTTATTCAATAATTTTCTTCATTTTTCAAACTTATTTGTTTGTTTTCCATTTTCAGCAATCACTTTAATAGGTTTTAAATTTTGTCCCCTTCCAACACCAAGATAGCATGGATCCACACATACATTCATATTCAGCATATTTGCACAATAGTCATGTTGCACAGAAGAATTAAAACAAATGGGAGAAATCACGAGGAAAACTAAACAAAAGCAACTGTAACAAAATAGAAAATAGTCTGGGGCTGGGGGAGGTTAGAGCCAAGATGGCAGAGTGAGAGCAACTATTCACCTAAGCTCTTAGACAACTCCATCAGATAGCTCTAAAAAGAGAATCTGACTAAATTTTGGAGGTGCAGAATCCACTAGGAGACAGACTATGGCAGATTCATGAGTAGGACAGACTGAAAGGTCAAAAAGAAGGATCTGTTCCGTGGGGGTAAGCCCAGAGCACACAATGCTGCGTGTCACACCGCAGTGCAGCTGAGCAGGAAACTTCCAGGGTGCCCTCAGGCAGCTACAGCATGGCGGAATGGCAGAGTGGCAGCCCAGGGTGAGAGACCAGTGGGAGACAGGCGAGTGACATCCACTGAGTCCCTGATATCACCCTCAGAAACTCCTGAGACTTTCAGCCCACAGATTAAATGTCTGTAAGTCATCTACTTCAACTTCCAGGAGACAAAATGGCAGAATGATTGGTAAATGCTATCTCCTACTTCACTATTGTCCTTGTAAGAACCATAAAACATTTCCCCAGAAAAATTCTGGATCTCTTGGATAAACAGAAGGGGCAAAAAGTCTTGTAGAACCTGAGGCTAGGAAAATTACTAAAGAATAACCCTCTTATTGTGGTGGAGGTGAAGCAAAAAGAGAAGAAAAATTAGTCAATGACTTTAAAAGTATGAAAAAAGAATTTTCTGATGAGAACAGCCTGTTAAAAAGGAAAACTGAACAAACAGAAAAGAAATTAAAAAAGAATAACTGGAGAAAATTATTCCTTAAAAAGAATAATTGGACTGATGGAAAAGGAGATGCAAAAGTTAACTGAAGAAAACAATTTGATAGAAATTAGAATTGGGCAAGTAGAAAATAATGACTTTATGAGACACCAAGAATCAGTAAAATAAAATCTAAAGAGTGAAAAGAGACGAAAATTCAATACAAAATTCAATCTTCAAATGCAGGTCTCAAGAGAGGCATAAAAAGGTGCATGGGAAAAGAAAAATTTGTTACTCAATTGGGGCAAACTCTTCACCTCCCTATAAGGGAAGATGACACTTTTAATCTTGAGAATTTTACATCTATTATGAGGTATAAAAGGGATATACATAGACAGAGGAAATATAGAGGAAATGAGGTGTGATTCAAGCATGTGAAGGAATTGTAACAGGAGATGTGAAAAAGAGGAAGCAGAAAATGATAAATTACATCACAGGAAGAAGTACAAAATTATTTTACAGTAGAGGGAAAGTGGGGAGGGAGATGATCATTGTTTGAGGGATACTCTCATATTTGGTTCAAGGAGGGAACAATAAACTTAATTAAGTACATATATATATACACACACATACATATATGTATATATAAAACTAGCTTTGTAGGCAGTAGGAGGGGAAATGAGATGAAAGACAGGAGAAGCTAAAAGGGAGGGGAAAAATAGTAAAGAGAAAGGTGAGCAAAAGTGCAGGAAGACTGCAAGAAGTGGCAGTAAAAAGTGTAAACTCAGTTGAAGGGAGAAGGGAGGTGGGAGAACTAAAAGCACAAAAGGTGGGAAAAAGGATGGAGGGAAAGACACAGATTACAATCATAACTGTGAATGTGAATGGAATGAGCTCTCCAATAAAACAGAGATAGATAGCAGAATGGATTAAAAGCTGTAATTGTTTACAAGAAACACATTTGAAACTAGGGGATATACACAGGGTAAAGGGAAAAGGTTGGAGCAAAATATATTGGGCTTCGGCTGATATAAGAAAAGCAGGAGTAGTAACTCTAATATCAGACAAAGCAAAAGCAGAAACATCTAATCAAAAGAGATAAGAGAGGAAACTATATCCTGCTAAAAGGAACCATAGAAAATGAAGCAATATCGTTATTAAACATATATGCAACAAGTGGTATAGCATTCAACTTCTTAGAGGAGAAGTTAAGGGAGTTACAGGAAGAAATAGACAGCAAAAATAAGCCAGTGAGGGACCTCAACCTCCTCATCTCTAACTTTGATCATTCTAACCTTAAAATAAGCAAGAAAGAAGCAAGAAATAAGAAAGAAAGAAGGAGGTTAATAAAACTCCGGTTAAGGTAGCTATGACAGACCTCTGGAGAAAATTGAATGGGCATAGAAAGGAATATACATTTTTCTCACTGGTAAATGGCACATATACAAAAATTGACCTTGTTCTAGAGCATAAAAACCTCACAGTCCAGTACAGAAAGGCAGAGATAGTCAGTTCAGTTTTCTCAGATCCTAATGCAATAAAAATTATGGTAAAAGGCTATGGAAAGCCAAACCAAAAATTAATTGGGAATTAAATAATCTTATCCTAAAGAAGGAGTGGTTTAAACAACAAAACATATAAACAATTAACAGATTCATTCAAGAGAATGACAATAAAGAGACCATCTACCAAATCTTATGGGATATTGCAAAAGTAGTTCTTAGGGCAAGTTTTAAATCTTTGAATGCATACATGAATAAAACAGTGAAAGAGGAGATCAATGACTTGGCAAGTAGCTGAGAAAGCTAGGAAAAGAACAAATTGAAAATCCCCAAGTAAATACCAAATTAGAAATACTGAAAACTGAAGGAGAGATCAATAAAACTGAAATTAAGAAAATTATTGAATTAATAAATAAATCTTATAGTTGGTTTTATGAAAAAACTAATAAAATTGATATAACTGGTCAATTTGATTTAAAAAAAGAAACAAGAAAATGAAATCTCTAATATCAAGAATGAAAGGGGTGAACTCACCTCCAATGAGGAGGAAATGAAAACAATAATTAGAAACTACTTTGCCCAACTTTAGGCCCATAAATTCGACAAATCTAAATGAGATGGATGAGTATTTTAAAAAATATAAATTGTCCAGACTAACAAAAGAGGATGTTGAATACTTAAACAACCTCATCTTAGAAAAATAAATTGAACAAGCCATCAGTGAACTCTCTAGGAAAAATCTCCAGGGCTAGAGGGATTTGCAAGTGAATTTTATCAAATATATAAAGAATAGTTAATTCCAGTATTATATAGAATATTTACGAAAATTGGGGGAGTCCTCCCAAATTCTTTTTATGATACAAATGTGGTTTTGATACCTAAACCAGGAAGAGACAAAACAGAGAAAGAAAATTATAGACCCCAGCTTCTTGGATAAAAACTCACTGTCTGATAAAAATTGCTGGGAAAACTGGATAACAACATGGTGGAGGCTAGGTATAGACCAACCCCTGACACCCTACACAAGAATAAAGTTCAAATGAGTATACAATTTAGGTTTATGGAGAAGGGAAGATTTTTTTGGCTAAAGAATAGATTGAAAGCATTATGAAGTACAAGATGGGTAATTTTGATTACATTAAATTGTAAAGTTTTTGCATAACCAAAACCAATGCAACCAAGATTTGGAGGGATGCAGAAAACTGGGAAAGCATTTTTGCAGCTAGTGTCTATGATAAAGGCCTCATTTCTGGAATATATAGAAAAGTGAATCAAGTATACAAAAATGCAAGTCATTCTCCAATTGATAAATGATCCAAGGATATGAACAGGCAGTTTTCAGAGGAAAAATTTAAAGATATCTATAGTCATATTAAAAAAAAAAGTGTACTAAATCACTATTGATTAGATAGATGCAAATCAAAACAACTTTATGGTACCACACCACACCTATCATATTGGCTAACATGACAGAAGAGGAAGATGATAAATGTTGGACAGGATGTGGGAGAGTTGGAACACTGATACATTGTTGGTAGAACTATGAGCTGATCCAACCATTCTGGAGGGCAGTTTGGAACTATGCTCGAAGGACTACAAAAATTTGCATACTCTTTGACCCAGCAATATTGCTTCTAGGACTGTTTCCCCAAGAGATCCTAAAAATGGGAAAGAGTCCTACATATACAAAAATATTTATAGCAGCATTATTTGTGGTGGGCAACAACTGGAAATCAAGGGGATGCTCATCAATTGGGGAATGACTGAATATATTGTAGTATATGAATGTAATGGAATACTATTGTGCTATAAGGAATGATGAACAGGAAGACTTCAGAAAGTCCTGGAAAGACTAACATTATCTGATTCTGAGAGAAAGTAGCAGAACCAGGAGAACTTTGTGCACAGGAATGACCACAGTGTGTGAGAGTTTTTCTTCTGGTAGACTTGGAACTTCATTGCAATGCAAGGACTTAAAAAAATTCCCAGTGGTGTTTTAAGGCAAAATATCTTCCACATCCAGAGAGAGAACTATGGAATTCCATCGTAGAATGTAGCAGATCATTTTCTTTTTTTGTATTACATTTTGGTTTGTTGTATGATTTCTCCCATTCATTTTAATTCTTCTGTGCAGCACCACTATGGTGAAATTCTATTTAATAGGAATGTGTGTATGTGGAACCTATATAAAATTGCAAGTCATCTTGGGAAGGAATGGGTAAGGTATGGGTGAGGGAGGGGAAAAATCTAAGTTATATGATAGTAATTGTAGAACGCTGAAAATAAATAAAATTAATATGAAAAGCAAAGGAAACAACAATAAAAAAGAAAATAAAGAAAATAGGATGCTTCATTTTGTGTTCTGAATCCACAACTTTTCTCTGGATGTGGATGGCATTTTGCATCATGAGTGCTTTGGAAATGTTTTAGGTCCTTGCATTGATGTGAAGGGCTAAATCTATCAAAAGTAGTTCTCACACACTGTGGTTGTTATTGTGGATGATGTCGTCTGCACATTTCACTCAGCATCAATTCATATGTCTTTTTATGTTTTTCTGAAGTCCACCTGTTCATCATTTCTTATAGTATTCATTGAATTCATGTGCCACAGCAGCCATTCCGCAATTGAGAGGCAACTCTCAATTTTCTGTTCTTACCCACCATAAAAAGAGCTGCTATAAATATTTTTGTACATGTGGGTCCTTTTTCCATTTTTATGATCACGTTGGGATACACACCTAGAAACACTATTGCTAGGTCAAGGGGTATGCACGTTTTTATATCCTTTGGGCATAGTTCCAAATTGCTCTCCAGAATGGCTGGATCAGCTCACAGCTCCACCAACAGAGTTAGTATTCCAACTCTCCTACATCTTCTCCACATTTATCATCTTCCTGTTTTGTCAAGTTAGCCAGTATTATAGGTATGATGTTATACTTCAGAGTTGTTTTAATTTGCATCTCTCTAACCAATACCAGTTTAGAACATTTTTATATGACTTTTGATAGCTTTAATTTCTTCCTCTGAAAATCAGCTGTTCATATCCTTTGACCATTGATAAATTTGGGAATGACGTATTCTTTTAAATGTCATTTAGTTCCTTATAGTTTAGAAATGAAGCGTTTACTACAGATGCTTGTAAATATCCTTTCCCAGTTTTCTACTTCCCTTGTAATATTGGTTGCATTGGTTTTTTTGTGTGAAACCTTTTCAATTTCAAGGAATCAAAATTATCTATTTTTCATTTCATAATGTTATCTATCTCTTATTTTGTCATAAATTCCTGTATAAACCATAAATCTCACCAATAAACTATTCCTGGTACCCTTAATTTATTTATATTATCAGCCTTTATACCTAGATCATGTACTATTTGGAATTTATTCTAGTATACGAGGTCAGGCGGTAGTCTATGACTAGATTCTAGCCAACTATTTTCCTGGTTTCCCAACAGTTTTTTTGGTCAAACAGTGAGTTCTTATCCCAGAAGATGGAGTGCCTGGGTTTATTAAACAGTAGGCTGCTTATAATCATTACCTTCCTTGTCATATGTACCCAAACTATTCCACTGCTTTACCCCTCTATTTCTTAGCCATTACCAAATGATTCTGACAATTGTTGCTTTACATTACAATTTAAGTTCTGGTATGGCTAGGCCACTTTTCTTAGCATGTCTTTTCATTAATTCCCTTGAAATTCTGGATTTTTGTTCTTCCAGATGGATTTTGATGTTATTCTAGCTCTACAAAATAGGTTTTAGTATGTGGATTGGTATGGCACTGAAAAAGTACATTAATTTAGGTAGAATCTTCAGGTTTTTTTATATTAGCTTGACCTACTCATGAGTAACTGATATTTTTCCAGTTATTTAGATCTAATTTTATTTGTCTACAAAGTGTTTTGTAATTGTGTTCATATAGTTCCTGGTTTTGTTTTGTCAGGTAGACTTTTTTTTTTTATCGTGTCTACACTAACTTTAAATGTGATTTCTTTTTCTATGTCTTACTGATGGGCTTTCTTAGCAATATCTAAAAATGCAGGTGTTTTCTTTTGGCTTATTTTGTATTCTGCAACTTTACTAAAGTTGTTTATTATTTCAAATAGAGTTTTACTTTCTTCTCTGGAATTCTTTGAGTATATCACCATATGGTCTGCAAAGAGTGGAAGCCTATTTTCTACTTTGCCTATTCTAATTCCTTCAATTACTTTTTCTTTTCCTATTGATAAAGCTAACTTTTCAAGGACCATATTGAATAACAGTAGTGATAATGAATAATCATATCTCACACCAATCTTAAATAGAAACGCATTCAGCTTAAGGCCATTGCATATAATGTAGCTTATCCCCATTACATGTAATGCTTGCTGATGGTTTTAGGTAGATGCTACTTATTATTTTAAGAAAGGTTCCATTTGTTCTTGCACCCTCCATTGTTTTCAAAAGGAATGAGTGTTGTAGTTAGTCAAAAGCTTTTTCTGCATCTATTGAGGTAATCATATGGTTTCTGTTAGTTTGATATGATATGATCAATAATTCTGATAAGATTTCTTAATATTGAACCAGCCCTGCATTTCTGCCAATTGTATCAAATTGTCTATATAATATTGGAATTAACTGTTCTTGAAATTTTGGATAGAATTCACTTGCAAATCAATTTGGCCCTGGGGATTTCTAGGGATTTCTAGGGATTACTAGGGATTTTATTGATGACTTGTTACATTTCTTTTTCCAGACAGGGTTATTTAAGTATTTTACTTCCTTTTCTGTGTATGTGGGCAATTTTTGTAAATACTCATCCATTTCACTAAGATTGTCAAATTTATGGGTATAGAGTTGGACAGAACAACTTCTAACTATTGTTAAATATTCTCTTCATTGGAGGTGAAAATCTTGTGAACCCTTATCCTTGTTGTCTTCCTTCAGTTGATTGCTTTGATATTCCTTCCATTGTATGCTTTGATCTTCCTTGTTGAATGAAAATACTTTTCACCAAGAAAGCAACCTTATATAGTTTTATTTTTTTCACCTTTTTCTGATTTTTCCAGGTAGTCACTTGACTTTTGAGTTCCTTGTCAAGTGGAATTTGCACTACTTCAAGTTTCAGGGGCTTTACTGCTTTCAGAGATATCTCTATGGACCTATAAATTCTCAGCTCCTCCAAAAATGGTGATATGAAAGGAGAGGTACTTAGTTCTTTCCTGTCCTGCACTCTGGTCTATGAGCAACCACAAGCATTCTTCTCTCCCTGCATCTGCAAATAGAATTCCCTCTTCACAGCCACAATCAGCTCCACCACACCAGCACTCCTCATTGCACCTTGGCCACCACCCAGGCCTGAGACCAGATCAGCTACTTGATTCTCCCACTATTTGTAGCCTGAAAGTTCCAGAAGTAGCTGGCAGTGCAGCAGTGACTGCTGCTACCCTGGGGATAAAGCAGTGTCTAGGGCCAGATCATGTTCTTCTCTCACCCAAGTGAGAGCACTTTCCCACTGACGTTTGAACCTGTCTTTAGTGTTTGTGGGTGGAGAATTCTGGAAATCACAGTGCAGTGATTCAATGCCCTGTGCCCTGCTGCAGTCCAGACTGTGACCCACACTAGGCTGATCTCCTTTGTAAGTCAGGTCCAATAGACCCCTCCTGTTGGGCTTTCAGATTGTCTTATGATGGAAATCTGTTTCAGTCTGTCATTTTGTGGCTTCTGCTGTTGTAGGATTTTTTCAAAGTCATTTTTCATAGGTATTTAGAGGGTTTTAGGTGGAGATCTCAAGGAAGTCCCTGCTTCTCCTCAAACATCTTGGCTACACATACCCTTAATTTTTTTATCATAGCATTAGTTAATTTATGCCCACACCCTCTATCTGTGTATATCCCTTTTAAATGTAGTAATAAATACATAATTTTCAAACTTGGCAAATATCATCCTCCCCTATAGTGTTGTAAACTGTTTGCCTGTATTGAATAACAGGGTTTTTTTTTTTCTTTTTTCCCCCATACTTAGCTTTTTATGCCTCTGGAGTCTTATATTTGAAGATCAAATTTTCTATTGAACTCTGTCCTTTTCATCAGGAAGACCTGGAAATCACTTATTTCATTGAATGGCTATATCCTTGCCTGAAAGATTATACACAATTTTGCTGGGTAATTGACCCTTGACAAAATATATGAAATATATACAAAATATATCCCAATTCCTCTGATCTTTTAATGCAGAGGCTGCAAGAGCCTGTGTAATCCTGACTATAGTTCCTCAATAATAACAAATAATTAATAAATAATTAAATTCTTTCTTTCTAGCTATTTGCAGGATTATCCATCCCCTTGACCTGATAATTTTGGAATTTAACAAAAATATCCCTTGAGGTTTTCAATTTGGTATCTGTTTCAAGAGGTGATCAATTGATTCTTTTAATGATTATTTTGCCCTCTGGATCTAGGACCTCAGGGAAATTTTTCTTGATGATCTCTTGGAAGATACAGTCCAGGCTCTTTTTCCCATTGTGGCTTTCCAGGAGATCAATAATTCTTGGATTTTTTCACCTGAATCTATTTTCCAGATCTGTTGTTTTTCCAATGAGATATTTCATGTTTTCTTCTATTGTTTTCATTTTTTGGATTTTGATTCTTGATGCCTCATAGAGTCATTAGTATCCACTTGCCCATTTCTGATTTTTAATGCATTGTTTTCTCCAGTTAAGTTTTGTATCTCCTTATCCATTTGGCCAGTTTTACTTTTTTTAAAAAAATTAATTTTATTTATTTTCAGTTTTTTACAATCACTTCCATATATCTTAGATTTTCTCCCCCTCCCTGCCCTCTCTTTCACCCCTTCTTCTTTTCTCTCTTCCAAAGATAGTATGTATTCTTATATAGGTTCTGCACATACATCTTATTAAATACATTTTCACCTTAGTCATGTTGCATAGAAGAATTAAAAAGAATGGAGAAACCATGAAAACAAAACAAAATGTAACACAAGATAAAATAGTCTGCTTCATTCTGTGATTCAATTCTACAGTTCTGTCTTTGAATGTGGATGCCATTTTGCTTCAAGAGTCCATTGGGAATTTTTTAGGTCCTTACATTATTAGAAAAATTCCTCACATACTGTGTTTGTTGCTCTGTACAAAGTTCTTGTGGTCCTGCTCCTTTCACTCAGCCTCAGTTCATATAAATCCCTCCAGGCCACTCTGAAGTGTTCCTGTTCATCATTTCTTATAGCACAATTGTATTCCATGGCATTCATATACCACAACTAGTTCAGTCATTTCACAATTGATGGATATCCCCTGCATTTCCAGTTCTTTACCACCACAAAGAAAGCTGCTATAAATATTTTTGTACATGTGGGACTCTTTAACATTTTTATGATCTCTTTGGGATACAGTCCTAGCAACGATATTGCTGGTATGCACATTTTTATAGCCCTTTAGGCATAGTTGCAAATTGCATTCTAGAATGGTTGGATCAGCTCATAGCTCCACCAACAATGAATTAGTGTTCCAGCTCTCCCACATTTTCTCCAACATTTATCATCATTCAGTTTTGTCATGTTATCCCATCTGATCGGTGTGATGTAGTACCTCAGTGTTGTTTTGATTTGTATCTCTCTAAGCAATAGTGCTTTAGAGTATTTTTTCATATGACTATAGGTATGTTTAATTTCCTCCTCTGAAAGCTGCCTGATCATATCCTTTGACCATATCATTTGGGGGCATGACTTATATTCTTGTAAATTTGCCTCAGTTTTCTATATATTTTTGAAATCAGACCTTTATCACAGACATTAGTTGCAAATATTCTTTCCCAGATTTCTGTTTCCCTCTTAATTTTGGTTGAATTGGGTTTGTTTCTGCAAAAACTTTTCATGTTAATGTAATCAAAACTATCTATTTCGCACTTCATAAAGATCTCTATCTCTTATTTGGTTATAAATTTCTCCATTCTCCATAAATCTGACAAATACAGTATTCCTTGCTCACCTAATTATTTTTTATTGGCTCAGTTTTTATACCTAGGTCTTGTATCCATTTGGAATTAATTCTTGTGTACAGAGTCAAGCATTGGTCTATGCTCAGTTTCTGCCACGTTGTTATCCAATTTTCCCAGCAGTTTTGTTTCAAAAGTGAGTTCTTATCCCAGAAGCTTGAATCCTTGGGTTTATCAAACAGTAGATTGCTATATCCATTGTCTACTGTGTCATGGGTACCTAATATATTCCACTGGTCTATCCCTCTATTTCTTAGCCTGTATCAAGTGGTTTTGATGATTGATGCTTTATAATACAATTTGAGATCAGGTAGGGCTGGGCCACCTTCCCTAGCATTTCTTTCCATTAGTTCCCTTGGTATTCTGAACCTTTTGTTCTTCCAGATGAATTTTAATATTATTTTTTTTTAGCTCTAGAAAATAATTATCTGGTAGTTGGATGGATATGGCACTGAAAAAAATACTATAAATCACTATTGTTTAGAGAGATACAAATTAAAACAACACTTAGGTAGTATTGTCATTTTTATCATATTATCTCAGTCTACTCATGAGCAACTGACGTTTTTCCACATTTTTTTATTTGACTTTATTTGTGTAAAAAGGGTTTTGCAATTGTGTTCATGTAGTCTCTGTGTTTGTTTTGGAAAGTAGACTTTTTTAGTTGCATGCCTAATTCTCTTTCTTTTATTTGCTTTTCTTTTATTTATTTGTAAAACTTCCCCTAAGAACTGCTTTGGGCACATCCCATAAATTTTGGTATGATGTTTCATTATTATCGTTCTTTGGATGAAGTTATTGATTTGTTGTTAGATTGACTCATTCTTTAGTATTAGATTATTTTTTCCAATAAATTTTTAGTCTATCTTTCCATGGTCCTTTATTACGTGTAAATTTTATTGCATCATGATCTGAAAAGGACACATTTAATACTCCTGACTTGCTTCATTGGATTGTGAGGTTTATATGCCCTAATAGATGGTCAATTTTTGTGGGAGCTCATGCCTTGCACATTCACAGTTATGATTACTGTTTCTATCTCTCCATCCTATTTTCTCCCATTTATGCTTTTCTTTCTCCTTTCTCACTTTCCCTTCACACTAGGGTGTTTTTGACCATCATCTCCCTCAGTCTTTTATCCCTTCTATCAATCCCTTCCTTTTTCTTTCCCTTTTACCCTTTTACTTCTTCCTTTCTACCCACCCCTTCCCTTTTCTTTCCTCTTTCTCCTTCTACTTTCTATAGGGTAAATTAGATTTGTTTTCCTGGGTGTGTTATTCCCTCTTTGAGTTAAATCTGATGAAAATAAGGTTCCAACAATGTTCATCTCGCTCTCTTCTTTTCCTCCACTTTTAAAGTTTTAGTTCCTCTTCATGTAATGCAATTTACCTTTATCTTCCTCCTC
The DNA here is from genome assembly GCA_023548195.1 of Bettongia penicillata ogilbyi. NCBI lineage: Eukaryota > Metazoa > Chordata > Mammalia > Diprotodontia > Potoroidae > Bettongia > Bettongia penicillata. Next base: position 1,743,380 of record JAJHZJ010000777.1, on the reverse strand, counting down.
CTTTCCTCTTCTCCCAGTACAATCCCTTTTCACTATTTAATTAGATTTCTTTTATCATCACATCAAAATCTACTTATACTCATGCCCTCTGTCTACATATGCCCGTTCTAAACTTCATAATAAAAATGAAGTTCTCAAGACTTAGAAGTAACATCTTCCCATGTAGGGATGTAAACATTTTGCCCTTCTTGAATAATATGTTTTATTTTCTTTCATCTTTACCTTTGTAGTCCTCTCTGGAATCTTGAATTTGGATATAAAATTTTCTGCTGAGCTCTGATCTTTTAGTCAGGAAGTTTTGGAAATCCCTTGTTTCCTTAAATGTATGTCTCCTCTCCCGAATTATTATGCTCAATTTCACTAGGCAGTTGATCATTAAAATATCATATTCTATGTCCCTAGATATTTTAATATAGAAGCTGCAAGTTCCTGTGTAATTCCAACTGTGACTCCATGACATTTACATTTATTTTCATTCAGCTTACTTGCAACATTTTCTTCTTGACCTGATATCTCTAAAATTTGCCTACAATACCCCTTGGCATTTTCAGTTTGGGATCTCCTTCAGGAAGTGATTGGTAATATTTTTTTTTTTTTTTTGATGACTCTTTTATCCTCCGGTTCTAGGATCTCAGTACAGTTTTCCTTGATGACTTTTTCAAAGGTGCTTTCCAGGCTCTTTTTAATCATAGGAACATGATAGAATACTATTGTACTATAAGATATGATGAGGAGAATGCTCTCAGAAAAACATGGAAAGACAAACAAGGGTTAATACAAAATGGCATGTATTGTATATAAAGTTATAGTAATATTGTAAGATAATCAACTGTGAATGACTTACCTATTCTCAGCAACACAAGCAATGCAACTGTGAAGGTCTTGGGATGAAAAATGCTATCCATATCCAGAGAAAGAATTGGTGGTGTCTGAATACAGATTTTTTTTTAGTTTCTTTATTTTTCTTGAGTTTTTTTTAGTTTTATTTATATTTTCTTTCATGACATGACTATCATGGATGTGATCTGCGAGACTACACATTTATAAGCAATATCTAATTGCTTGATTGCTCAGTGAGTGGGGTGGGAAGGAAGGAAGGGACAGAATCAAATTCAAAGTTTTAAAAAAGAATGTTAAAAATTGTTTTTACATGTAACTGGGACAAAATAAAATGCTGAATAATATAAAAATAAAATACTTTGATTTGAAAAGAGGTTTGTTCACTTCCCTTCTGGTCTCTGCTCTGGTCATTACCCAGAAAAGATCCTTACCCCATTCTAAATATAAAGCCCTAATGCTCCTCTGGGACCTGGTATGATTACCAGAGCCCCTGTTCTCTTTGTCCTGGAATTGTGACCCAAAAATTTCTATGTTCAGTAGAGCCATGAAACAGCTCCAATTCCTATGCACAGCATCAGCCCAGGTGCCTTATTATTATTATTATTATCATTATTATTATTATTATTATTATTTTGCAATTGTCTAGCTCCCTTATCATGTCTGGCTAAGAGTTCAAAAATACTGATGCTGCCCTCACATTTTCTCCTAAATCTTGCCCAGTTGTGCTACTTCTGGTACAGTGTCAAAGACCTTTCTTGCTAACCTGCTAAATTGTCTAGAGTTAGAAAAATATATCTTATTTTGATTTTTAGAGGGAGAGGGAAATTCTGCTGTTCCAAAATTAGATTTTCAATAGTATTTTTTATATTTACATGAAAAGATAATTATAAACATAGTATAAGAAGATAAGTATAAATAGTATAGTATAAGAAGAGTATTGTATAAGATTTTGAGTTTCCAAATTTTCTCCCTTTCTCTTTCCACTCCCTCTTCTCTAAGCAATTTGATATAAGTTATATATGGCCAAGCATATAAAGCATATTTCCATATTACTCATGTTGTGAAAGAAAAAAATACAACAAAAGGGTAAAACTATGAATAAATAAAAAATGAAGATAGCATGCTTTCATCTGCAGTTAGACTTCATAAGTTATTTCTTTGAACATAGATGGCATTTTCCATAATGAATCTTTTGGAATTGTCTTGGATCACTCTATTACTGAGAAGAGTTAAATTGATCATAGTTAATCATCCCACAATGTTACTATTAATGTGTATAATATTCCAAATAAATTTGATAAGTTATTTTAAAGTTCTTTGGAAGGAAATTTTGAGAGAGTTTGGCCAAGTACTTCCTCTACTCTATCTCCCTGACTTCACCTTCATTTCTTCTAATATGAAAGATAAATTTTCACTAGGGCAACAAAAGACTTATTAGCAGTTCTGCTTTTTCAGGAAATCTAAATTCGGATGTCAGTTTTGTCACTATATTTGTGACCTTGGAGACATTACACCTCTTTGGCATCTGTAAAGATGGAGATACTTCTTCCTACACTGTTTTTTTCCATTTTACTTTGGTAGAGGGAGTCTCCTGGAATGAGAGTTCACAATAAAATCAAATGTTCAGTCCTTGTCTCTATGATATATACGACCAGTGCATGTATATGCTGTTACTTAATTCTTTCCTTAATTACGTTCTTATTACTCTAGCACTTTGCATATAGTTTACCCTTATTGTTTGAGGAATGATTAGGGTTTTACAATTATAAAATGTGCCTGGATATAGATAATCATAAGATGTGTGTGTGTGTGTGTGTGCCTGTGTGTGTGTGCATGTGAGTGTGGATATGGGTGTATTTCCTCTAACTACCCTAATACTTAAAAAGGTCTTGTGAGTTACATATATCATCTTCCCATGTAGGAATATAAAAAGTTCAAATTTAATGAGCTCCTTAAACCTTCTATTTCCTATTTACCTTTTCATATTTCTCTTCTTCAAAGTCAGATTTTCTATTCAGTTTTAATATTTGCAACAAAAATGCCTCTAAGCTCTTTATTTCATTGAAATTTCTTTTCCCCTGAAGTATTATACTCTCTTGCTGAGTAGGAGATTCCTTCATTTTAATCCTATCCTTTTTGACTTCTGATGGTAGAAAAACAATTTTTATTATCTCTCCCCAAAAGTCCATTTTCCAGCTTAGTTGTTTTTTCTAATGAGAGATTTCACATTGTCTTCTTTTTTTTTTCACTTTTTGGTTTTGTTTGATAATTTCTTGATTTCTCATATATTCATTAGCTTCCATCTGATTCATTTTCATTTTTAAAGAAGTATTTTTTAAATTTTATTTGTTTTTAGCTTTAAACATTCATTTCCACAAAATTTCAAGTTCCAAATTTTCTCCCCATCTTTCCCTTCCCCCACCCCACAATGCCGTGCATTCAGTTTACCCCTCCCCTCAATATGCCCTCTCTTCTATCAAACCCTCCCTTCCATTATCCCCATCTTCTCCCTGCTTTTGTAGGGAAAAATAGATTTATATACCACATTACCTGTATTTATTATATCCCAATTGTATGGAAAACAATTCTCAACATTCATTCCTAATACTTTGAATTCCAAATTCTTTCCCTTCCTCCTTCCCCACCCATTACCACTGAGAAGGCAAGCAATTCAATATAGACTATACATGTGTTGTTTTGCCGAAGACTATCATAACAGTCATGTTGTGTAAGACTAAATATATTTCTCTCCATCCTATCCTGCTCCCCATTTGTTCTTTTCTCTCTTTTGACCTTGTCCCTCCCCATAAGTGCTTACTTTTAATTACTCCCCTCTCCCATTTGCCTTTCCTTCTATCATCCCCCTCTTCCCATTTCTCCCCTTCTTGCCTACTTTCCTGTACTGTAAGATAGATTTGCACACCAAATTGAGTGAGCATGCTATTCCTTCCTTAAGCCAAATGTGATGAGAATAAGCTTCACTTTTTCCTTCTCACGTCCACCCTTTTCTCCTCCATTGAATAAGCTTTTTCTTGCCCCTTTAACGAGTGATAATTTGCCCCATTCCACTTCTCCCTTTCTCCTCCCAAAGTATTACTCTCTCTCACTCCTTACTTTTATTATTTTAGATATCATCCCTTCTTATTCAACTCACCCTGTATTCTTTGTCTATATAGGTGTGAATAATTCCTCCAACAATCCAAATATTGAGAAAAATCTCAACAGTTACAAATATTATCTTTCTATGTAGGAATGTAAACAGTTCAACTTTAGAAAGTCCTTAATGATTTTTCTTTCCTGTTTACCTTTTCATGCTTCTCTTGATTCTTGTGTTTGAAAATCAAATTTTTGAGGGCGGAGCCAAGATGGTGGAGTAGGAAGATGCACATACACGAGCTCTTATCCCACAGCCCATAAAATACTTATAAAGAAGAATTCTTAACAAGTTCTAGAGCAGCAGAAGCCACAGAACAATGGAGTGGATGAGATTTCTAGCCCAGAATGACCTGAAAGACCAACAGGAAAGGCCTGTCTCATGGGACACGGAGCAGAGCCCAGCCCAGTATTGGCCATGCAGCACCAGGAGGAGTAGATCTGAGAAGGCTTCAGGGACAGAATCTCCAGTGGCAGCACATATTCCTCAATCCACAGGCTCCAAAGGTCACTGAGAGGGTCTTTTCAGTTGGCCAAGAAGGGAGCAGGGTGTCCCCACAACTCAGGCCCCCTCAGATGGCAGTAGTGGAAGCAGCAGTGGGAAAGGAGTTCCCAAAGCAGACAGTACTCAGCATCCATTGTTGAAGGTCTCTTAGTAAGCCCCCTGAGGGAACTGAGCCCTGTGTGGTGGCCTTGACCCCACTTGAGTAGTTGATCTTAATCTCACACTGAATATCTGCCCTGCCCCTGCCTAAAACCCCTGAGGGTTTGGAGCAGTTCATCTGAATCTCAGCCCCCAGTACTGGCTTGGCTGAACTGGTGGTGAGGTGGTGGTGGAGAGGAAACTAAGAAGTCAAGTAATTGGCTGGGAAAATGCCCAAAAAAGGGAGAAAAAAAGACCATAGAAAGTTGATTTCTTGGGAAACATGTATCTCCCCCCATCCTTTCAGATGAAGAAGAACAAAATGTACTGTCAGAGAAAGTCAAGGCCTCTGTGTCCAGGGCCTACAATGGGAACTTAAAATGGGCTAAGGCAATAGAAGACCTTACAGAAACAAGTTAGCAGCTTACTAATGGAGAACCAAAAAAAATGCTGAGGAAAATGACACTTTTAAAAAGAGGTTAACTCAATTGGAAAAAGAGGTCCAAAAAGTCAATGAGGAGAAAGAGGTTTTAAAAAGTAGAATTAGTCCAATGGAGAAGATTCAAAAGCTCATTGAACAAAATAATTCCTTGAAAGAGAGAATTGAGTTCAGGGAAATGAATGACTATGAAATAAACCAAGCAGTTAGTAAATAAAATCAAAAGTTTGAAAAAATAGAAAATAATGTGAAACATCTCACGGGAAAAACAACTGACTTGGAAAATAAAACCCAGAGAAATAATTTAAAAATTATGGAACTACCTGAAAGCCATGATCAAAAAAAAAGCCTAGCCTTATTCCATGAAATTATCAAGAAAATCTGCCCCGATATTCTAGAACCAGAGGGCAAAACAAATATTGAAAGAATCCACCAATCACTTCCTGAAAGAGACCCAAAGAGAGAAACTCCTAGGAATATCGCCAAATTTCAGAGTTCCCACATCAAGTAGAAAATACTACAAGCAGCTAGAAAACACAATTTGAGTATTGTGGAAATACAATCAGGATAACAAAGGGTCTGGCAGGTTCAACCTTAAGGGATCAAAGGTCTTTGAAAGGGACATTCCAGAGGTCAAAAGAACTGGGATTGAAAACAAGAATCACCTACCCAGCAAATCTAAGTATAATACTTCAAGGGAATAAACGGTCATTCAATGTTGTAGAGGACTTCCTATCATTCATATTGAGGAAAAGACCAGATTTGTACAGAAAATTTGACTTTACGATACAAGAATCAAGAGAAGCATGAAAAGGTAAACAAGAAAGAAAAATCATAAAAGACTCTCTAAAGCTGAAATGTTTGCATTGTTACATGGAAAAAAAATGTTTATAGCTCTTGAACTTTTTCTCAGTATTTGGGTAGATGGAGAGATTACACACACACCCACACACATGCACACACACACGCATGCATACATGCACATATATAGAGAGAGACAGAAAGTACAGAGTGTGTTGAATCAGAAGAGATGATATCTACACAAAAATAAAATAAAATAAAAATTAAAGGGTGAGGGAGGAAAACACTGGGAAGAGAAAGGGAGAAATGCAAAGGGGCACGTCAATGGAGGAGAAAAGGGAGAACGGGAGAAGGGAAAAATGAAACTACTCTCCCCACATGTGACTGAATGAGGGAAGAACATGCTCACTAAATTTGATATGAAAATTTATTTCACACCACAGGAAAGTAGGAGAGGAGGTGAGAAGTGGGGTGAGGGGAATGATAAAAAGGAGGCAAATGGGAGGGGGAGTTACTAGAAATAAACACTTTTGAGAAGGGACAAAATCAATTATAGGGGAACAAAGTGGGGATAGAGTAGGACAGAGGGCAATATAATTAGCATTACACAACATGATTATTATGGAAGTCTTTTGCAAAATGACACATATTTATTCTGTATGGAATTACTTGCCTTCTCAGTGGGGTTGGGGAAGGAGGGAGAGGGAGAGAAGTTTGAATTCAAAGTATTAGGAACGAATGTTGAGAATGTTTTTTGCATATAATGGAGAAATAATACATACAGGCAATGGGGGATAGAAATTTATCTTGCCCTACAAGAAAATAGAGAAGATGGGGATAAGGGAAGGGTGGAGTGTGATAGAAGGGAGGGTATTTTGAGGGAAGGAGTAATCAGAATGCAAGGTATTAAGAAGTAGGGGAAGGGTAGTGATGGGGAATAAAATTGGACATGTTGCAAAGTGAGGTAAAGACAATTAGTATTAAAACAATTGACTGAATTAAGTACTGAGAATAAATCAATGACATCTTTAGTTTGGGGGAAAGGAATTTAGTCTAAATTTCCTAGAGGAAGATAACCTCGGGTAAAATTTGGCATTGATGGAAAAGTTGAGGTTTTAATGGTAAATTAGATTTTATGATTGCTATTTAATCAAGAACTAGAACATGTACAGAAAGGCATGTAAGACACTTAAGACTTGCCGCAAAAGATGTTCCTTAGCCAAAGTGAAATTATAATCATATTTGAAACCTGGTCATTAGAGCTTGCCATTTTTAGATGGTATGGGATTATTAAGTGACAATTCTTCTGAGTCTAACTCCAGGTATGGATAGCAAGAAAGGCAATCTGAGCCTCCAATTCATGATGCCAGTAAGCTGGTGAGATGCTGGTATGAACTGCAAAAGGTGATCTCATGGAAAGGGAGGGAGAGTGTCTCTTCAGTCTGGGCTGAGGTAGAATTCTCCTGACTCAATTTCTCCACTGACACCTGGCAGACTTTCAGCCTGACTGAATGCAAATGGACAATCTAATCCTGCCAGGAATTGGCATGAAGTTGGAGAGATATTGTATCCCTGTAATGTCCCTACTCTTGGTGGCAATTTTCTACAATCAAAATGTTTGTAAGCTTCATACCAGATCGATTAAATTATAGCTTATTAGTAGGGGAACATCTGAGATTAAGTCTAAAATTAAGCTATTAGGTGTAGGACTTTAGACTAACAACAATAAGTTAGGGTCCTTTAATATTTAGTAATACTGTGGAGACAATGAGGTCAAGAACTTGTGAGGTTAGCAACATAAATATTATTTGTGCCTCAGTTGGTTAATGTTTTAAAAAAAATCTTTTTTGTCCATTTTGTAAATGCTTTAAAAAAAGGTATCACCTGACCAAAAGTTTGAATTGTTTTATCTGTTATAAACTGTATTAAAAATGAAAAATAAGACTTTTTAAAAAGTCAATTTTCTATTCAGTTCTGATCTTTTCATCAAGAATGCTTGAAAGTCCCCTATATCATTGAATGACCATTTTTTTCCCCTGTAGTACTATACTCAGGTTTTCTGGGTAGGTGATTCATGGTTTTAATCCTAGTTACTGTGACTTCTGGACTTGCGTTTCATGATATATTTGCATCGCTCTCATTTCTCTTCCCAATTTTTCCTCCACTTCTCTTACTTGATATTCAAAATCTCTTTTAAGCTCTTCCATGGACTGAGATTATTGCAAATTTATTTTGGAGGTTTTGAATGAAGAAGCCTTGTCTTTTACATCTTCCTGTAATGGTATGCTTTGTTCTTCTTCATCTGAAAGGATGGAGGAAAAATACCTGTTCACCAAGAATGTTGCCTTCTGTGTTCTTATTTTTTCTCCCTTTTTGGGCAATTTCCTAGTCAATTTACTTGACTTTTGCATCCTTTGTCAAGTGGAGGGTATACTCTACTGACCTGTGAGTTCTGAGTGCCTCCAAGATGGCACAAGCAAGGGAAAGGAGTTTACTTCCCTCCTGTCCTGTGCTCTAGTCTGGGAACAACTACAAGTTTTCTACCCAGGATCTGGAAAAGGGTTCCCTCTCCACAAACACCTCCAGCTCCTCTATGGCAGTTCTCCTCCTCACCCCAGGGCTGCCACTCAGGGCTGAGATTCAGATCAGGTGCTTGATTCCCCTAGGATCTTTAAGTCGAGGGCTCCAGCAATGGATGCTACAGCCACCTTGGCTGGGGCTAGGGCAGGACTGTGCTCCTTTCTCATCCAGGTGAAAGAGCTTTCTCACTGACCTTTGAGGCTGTCTCTGTCATTTGTGGGTTAGGTATTCTGGGAACCACAGCTGCTACCCAAGATTCCATGCCGTGAAACTTGCTCCAGTACTGTCTCTCCCACGCTGTGTGCCCAAGGCTGGGTTGTGATGTGTGAGCTGTGCTTCACGCTGAGCCTGGTGCAAGAGACCTATTCTGTCAGCCTTTCAGGCTTCCTTGGGCTGGAAATCTCGTTCACTCCATTATTTTGTGGTTTCTGCTGCTCTAGAATTTTTTAGAGTCATTTTTACAGGTATTTTATGGGCTTTGGGGGGAAGAGCTACAGCAGGTCTGTTCTTCTACTCTGCGGTCTTGGCTCCATTCCCTTTCCCCCCTGATATTGGTTGCATTGACTTTGTTTATGCAAAACCTTTTCAATTTGGTGTAATCAAAGTTTTCCATTTTGTATTTGATAATGTTCTCAGTCTCTTGTTTGGCCACAAATTCCTCCATTCTCCATAAATCTGACAAATGAACAAATCATTGCTCCCCTGGTTTCTTTTTTTTATATAGTGTTTATATTGTGCATCCTTTTGGACTTCATGCTGGCATACAGTGTCAGACATTGGTCTCTCTCCAATTTCCACCACACTGGTTTCCAGTTTCCCAGAAGTTTTTGTCAGACAGTGAGTTCTAATCCCAGAAGCTGGGGTCTTTGGGTTTAACAAACAGTAGACTGCTAAAGTCATTGACTATTGTGTCTCCTGTACCTAAGTTATTCCATGATCTACATCTCTATTTCTTAGCCAGTACCAAGTGATTTTGATGATTGCTGCTTTCCAATACAATCTAGGATATTGTAAGGCTAGACCACCTTCTTTAGTGTTTCTTTGTATTAATTCCCTTGATATTCTGAATGCTTTGTTCTTTCCAGATGAATTTTGCTATTATTTTTCCTAGCTCTATAAAATAACTTTTGGTACTTTGATTGTATGACACTGAATAAATAAATTAATTTAGGTAGAATTGTCATGTTTATTTTATTAGTTCAGCTTACCCATAAGCAATTGATGGTTTTACAACTATTTAAATTTGACTTTATTTGTCTGAAAAGTGTTTTGAAATTGCATTTATTTATTTATGTGTTATATATATAATTTTGTTATATTTATATATTTAATATTTCATATAATATATATTTTATATATTATATATACATATATTTATTTATATATTTATTTATAATAGTCCCTGGGTTTGTTTTTGCAGGTAGACTCCCAAATATTTCATAATGTCTACAGTAACTTTAAATTGGATTTCTCTTTCTACCTTTTACTGTTGGGTTTTCTTAGGAATATATAGAAATGCATATGATTTATGTTGGTTTATTTTGTATACTACAACTGTGATAAAGTTGCTTATTATTTCAAATAGTTTTGTTATCTGATTCTCTAGGATTCTCTAAATATATCATGATATCACCTACAAAGATTGATAACTTAGTTTCTTCTTTGCCTATTCTAATTCTTTCCATTTCCTTTTCTTTTCTTATTGATAAAGCTAACATGTCTAGAACCATATTGCATAACAGTGGATTTTGGTGTATCTTCATGTGCTTTTCTTTCTCCTCCTTTTCTCTTCTCATTTTACACTTCTGAACTAAGATTTTTATCATCACATCAGTTAATTTGTACAAACACCCACTATCTATGTACATCCCTTTTAAATATCATAATAAATATACAGTTCTCGAAATCAAAAGTATCATTCTCCCCTACAGGAATGTAAACAATTTGCTATATGAAAGAACAATTTTTTTTTCTTTTCTTTTTCCTGTTTACCTTCTTATGCGTCTCTTGAATCTTATATTTGAAGATCAAATTTCCTACTGATCTCAGGCCTTTTCATCTGGAAGGTCTGGAAATTCTTTGTTTTATTGAATGGCCATCTTGTTGCTGAAAGATTATACTCAATTTTGCTAGATAATTGATTCTTGGTGTTAGTCCAAGTTCCTCTGCCTCACAGAATATGGTATTCTAATCCCTCTGATCTTTTAACGTAGAAGCTGTAAGGTCTAGTGTGATACTCACTGTTGTTCCACAATATTTGAATTTTTTCATTCTTGTTGTTTCAAGTATTTTCTCCTTAACGTGATAATTCTAGAATTTGGCTAGCATATTCCTTGGCATTTTCAATTTGGGTTTTTTTTCAGAAGGTGATCAGTGGATTCTTTTGATGACTATTTTGCCCTCTGGATTGGGATCTCAGGGCAGTTTTCCTTGACGACTTCTTGGAAAATACTGTCCAGTCTCTCTCTCTCTCTCTCTCTCTCTCTCTCTCTCTCTCTCTCTCTCTCTCTCTCTCTCTCTCTCTCTCTCTCTCTCTCTCGACTTTCTGGTAGACCAATAACTCTTAGATTTTTTTCTCCTGGATCTATTTTCCAGGTCAGTTGTTTTTTCCAATGAGACAGTTTATATCTCTCATCTTTTTGTACATTCTACAGATTTTGTTTGACTTCTGGTGCCTTGCAGAGTCATTAGTATCTATTTACCCAATTCTAATTTTTAGCAAATAGTTTTCCTTAAGTTAGCTTTTGAACCTTGTTTTTCAGTTTTCTTTTCTTCAGTTAGGGTTTCTACCTCTTTATGTATTTGACCAATTTTACTTTTTAAGATGGTATTCTATTCAATGAATTTGTTATTATTTCATTTTGTCGATTTTATTTTAAAATCGTTTGTCAATTTTTCTTCTACCTCACTAATTTGACTTTTAAAACCCTTCTTGAGCTCGTCAAAAATTTTCTATGGGCTTATAGTATCAATGCTGTCTTCTTCTGAATTTGTATTTTGATATTCTCTGTGCCTGTAAAAAGATTTTATGGTCTGCTTTTATACTTTGCTTCTTGCTCGTGGTTATTGCTTTTTTCCTAGTTTTTAAAGCGGATCTCTGCTTCTGGGGCACATTGAGTTCTGGCCCACATTTCTTGTGCTTGTGGCTATGGGTCTGGTTTCTGGCTTTGTGTTCTGTGGCCTTTGGTTCTGTCGGCTAGAAGCTATAAAATGTTGCTTACCTGGTGCTGAACTTGCTGGTGTGTACTAAGACCAAGACCAGGTAAACTCTTTCTGAGTTTCCCCAGTATTACACTACAGCTGGCCATGCAGTTAGTGAAGGAGGGGTGGTCTGGCTGCTACAGTCCTTCTCCTCCCCTAGAGCTGTGCTAGCACAAGAGCAGGCTCAGCAGCTGGTGGATGTGCTCTAGTGTGTGCCCAATTCTCCCGGATGTGTTAAGCCAAGCCAAGGGTCCTGGTGTTGGTTCTTACTGCCTCCACCCCTGTGGCGATCAGGATCTTCTGCTGGTCCACGGAGGTGGTGCTTGCTGGGATGCCTCTGGTCCTGCACTCATCCCATTCAGTCACAGTAAAATCTCTCCAACCATCAATCTCTCTAGCCTCCCAGGTTTAAAGACTTCTGCACCCCTTCTGCTGATTCCACTATTCCTGGATTTTTCCTGGCTCCATATTCTCTGGGTTTTTCAAGGTTAATCAGAGAAGGTGAGAGAACTTACAGTTGGCTCCTGGAAGTCCAAATAGGTGACTTTCAAACATTTGGTCTGTGGGCTGAGAGTGCCAAGGAACAGCTGTTGTTACTGCTGCGAACCCCAGGCTTGTCTTTCACCCAGCTCTGCCCAACTCCAATTCTGTGCTGAGTGCTTCATTCAGACCACCTGGGGCATTCCAACTCCGCTATGGCGCTGGGGCAGCCTGCATGTTGCACATTGCCTAGGCCAGGGCAACAAATTCTTCCTGTTGAATTCTTCTTGGTTCTTCTGCACTGAAACTCTGTCACACTTTGTCTCCTAGTGGATTCGACCACTACAAAATGTATTCCGATTCACCTTTTGGATGGATCTGTAGAAATCTGTGGAAGAGTTCAGGTGAGCCCCTACTTTCACTCTGACATCTGGGCTCTGTCCCTCAAAAAATATGCATTATTCAAAGAAATGTTTTTTTTTTCTTAATTGTGTATATCTTAATTGATCTCTTTTTAGTAACCATGAATTTCATTAGGAAATTACGTATTATTACTGATATAATTAATGCATCATCTGCAAACAGATGCATCTAGAAATTCGGGATATCAGTAGGGAATCATTCTTCCATTTGGCCTGTGTATGAAAACCTTTCTGACACTGGTGAATACTTTGATAAATACATGTTTCTATATGTCTATGATTCACTTCATATTAATAAATAAAATTATCTCTTTTTTGTATCTAAAAAGGAATCTTGTGTAATCTTGATGTCATCATGCACAGTTGGTTAGCATTTGTGGTTTTATAAAACAATTTCCCCAAAACCTCATGAAGTAGGAACTAAAAGCATTATAATCCCCAATTAACAGAGACCCCAGGAAGTTAACTGACTTGTCTAGGATAACGCATTGCCACCCAATTAAAAGGCAAAATGCAAAGCCATATGTACTGACTACAAGTTGAACATTCTTTCTAGTATGTGCCACACCATGCAGAAGAAATATTTTTTGAAGAGATAATTCAAAGTTTTTTTCTCCTCTACAAAGCCAAATTTCACATATATAATCAAAGAAAAACATATTTAATGCTATTTTATATTTCTATAACTTCCTTCTTTTTAGTAAACTGTTATTAGATTCTTTTTATATATATTTGTATATATATATTCATTTTATTTATTTTTAAATTTCTACAATCACTACCACAGAACTTAGATTTTTTTACCCCTACCTACCCCCCACCACCTCCCTCCCATCCCAAGATGACCTAAAATTCTATATAGGATCTACACATACATTCCTACTGAATACATTTTCACTATAGTCATGCTGTGTAGAAGAACTAAAATAAATGGGAGAAATCATATAACAAACCAAAACATAATACAAACACACACACACACACACACACACACACACACAAAAGATCTGCTACATTCTGTGATTTAATTCCATGTTTTTTTCTCTGAATGTGGAAGGCATTTTTCCTTATCAGACCATTGGGAATTTTCTTTTTTATGTCCTTGCATTGCTATGAAGATCCAAGTCTAACAGAAAAAATTCTTGCACACTGTGGTTTTTGCTGTGCAAAATGTTCTCTTGGCTCTGCTCCTTTCGCTCAGCATCAGATCATATAAGTCTTTCCAGACCTCTCTGAAGTCTTCTTGTTCATCATTTCTTATGGTACAATAGTATTCCATTACATTTATATACCATAATTTATTCAGCCATTCTCCAATTGATGGGCATCACTTTCATTTCCAGTTTTTGGCAACTACAAAAGGTGCTGCTATAAATATTTTTGTACATGTGAGACCCTTTCCCATGTTTATGATCTCTTGGGGATACAGTCTTAGAAGCGATGTTGCTAGGACAAATGGTATGCACATTTTTGTACCCCTTTGGGCATAGTTCCAAACGGCTCTCTAAAATGGTTGGATAAGTTTACAGCTCCACCAACAATGAATTAGTGTTCCAACTCTCCCACATCCTCTTCAACATTTATCATTTTCCTGATCTGTCATGTTTGCCAATCTAATAGGTGTGATGTGGTACTTCAGAGTTGTTTTGATTTGCATCTCTCTAATCAAAAGAGATTTTGAGCATTTTTTTCGTATGATTATAGATAACTTTAATTTCTTCCTCTGAAAACTGCCTGTTCATATCCTTTCACCATTCATTAATTGAAGAACGACTTGTATTATTATTTATTTCACTCAGTTTTCTATATAGTCTAGAAACGAGGCCTTTATCCCCAAGATTAGGTGTAAAAATTCTTTCCCAACATCCCTCCACATTTTGGTTGCATTGTGTTTTGTTATGTAAAAACTTTTCAGTTTAATGTAATCAAAATGATCCATCTTGCACTTCATAATGCTTTCCATCTCTTCTTTAGTCAAAAAATCTTCCCTTCTCCATAAATCTGACAAATACACTATTTCTTGCTTCTCCAGTTTGTCCATGGTATCAATATTTATACCTAGATTGTGAACCTGTTTGGACTTTAATCTTTTTCACAGTGTCAGGCTGGATCAATGCCTAGATTCCACCATGTTATTACCCAGTTTTCCCAGCAATTTCTGTCGAACAGAGAGTTTTTTTTTTCCCCCCAGAAGCTGGGGTCCTTGGGTTTATCAAACAGGAGATTGCTATACTCATTGCCTACCATGTCTTTAGTACCTAGCCTATTCCACTTGCCTGACCTTCTGTTTCTTAGTCAGTAACAAGTGGTTTTGATAATTGCTGCTTAATAATACAATTTGAGATCTGGTAGTGCTAGGCCACCTTCCCTAGCATTTCTTTCCATTATTCCCTTTGATATTCTGGACCTTTTGTTCTTCCAGGTGAATCTTGATATTATTTTATCCAGCTGTAGAAAATAATTATCTGATCTTTTAATTGGTATGGCACTAAATAAATTAATTTAGGTAGAATTGTCATTTTTATCATATTGGCTCAGCCTACCCATGAGCAACTGATGTTTTTTCACTTACTTAGTTTTGACTTCATTTGTGCAAAAAGTGTCTTGCAATTGTGTTCATATAGTCCCTGGGTTTGTTTTGACAGGTAAACTCCCAAATATTTTATAGCGTCTACCCTAGGTTTGAATGGAATTTCTCTTCCTATCTCTTGCTTTTTGACTTTGTTACTAATGTATAGGAATGCAGAAGACTTGTACGGGTTTATTATGTAACCTGTAACTTTACCAAAGTTGTTTACTATTTCATGTAGGTTTTTACTTGTATCTCTGGGATTCTGTAAGTATATGATCATATCATCTGCAAAGAGTATAAGTTTCCATCAACATTACGCTTGTGAAGACGTAGCATATGCTCTGGAAGATCATCTTTGAAACCTATATGTTATTGTCTTTGTCAATGAGAATGCTCTATACAAGTGTCAAAAATTCTTTTAAAAATTAGAAAATTGGGGAGGAGCCAAATGGCAGAGTATAAGGATTCATATATGCTAGCTCCGGACCCACAGACAATCAATTACCTGTAAAAAGAACTCTGAACAAATTCTGGAGCAGTAGAAGCTGCACAACAATGGAGTGGAGGAGATCTCTGTTCCAGAGAGCCCTGAAAAACAGACACCAAAGATCCATGGCTTACCTGACCTAGAGCAGAGCCCAGCCCTGCTTTGGCTGTGTAGCGTCAAGAGGAGCAAATCCAAGAAGGCTCCAGGGACAGAATCTCTGGTGGCAGCAAAGCTCCCTCAACCCACAGGTGCTATAGGTCAGTGAGAGACCCTATCTGGCTGGCTGAGAGGGGAACAGAGCATCCCCATAGCTCAGGCACCCTCAGGAGGCAGCAGCAGAAGCAATGGCAGCCAGGAGCTCCTGGAGCAGGTGGGAGCTCCGGTCCATTGCTGAAGATCTCCACATAAACCCCCTGAGGGAACTGAGCCTGGGCAGCACACCGGCCCCTACCTGAGAACCTAAATTTAATCTTACCATGAAAAGCAGCCACGACCATTGCTGAAAGCCCTGAGGCTGGGGAGCAGCATTTGAATCTCAGATGCCAAGCACTAGTGAGGTGGGGGTTGAGAAGAATCTCAGAAGTCAAGTAACTGGCTGGGAAAAAGACCAGAAAAGGGGAAAAAAAATAAGACCATAGAAGGCTACTTTCTTGGGGAACAGATATTTCCTCCTTTCCTTTCTGATGAGGAAGAACAATGCTTACCATCAGGGAAAGACATAGAAGTCAAGGACTCTGTATCCCAAACATCTGAAATAGATATCCAATGGGCTCAGGCCATGGAAGAGCTCAAAAAGGATTTTGAAAATCAAGTTAGACAGGTGGAGGAAAAACTGGGAAGAGAAATGAGAGAGATGCAAGAAAAGCATAAAAAACGGGTCAATACCTTGGTAAAGGAGACCCAAAAAATGCTGAAGAAAATAACACCTTTAAAAATAGGCTCACTCAATTGGAAAAAGAGGTTCAAAAAGTCCATGAGGAGGAGAATGTTTTCAAAAGCAGAATTAGCCAAATTGAAAAAGAGGTTTAAAAGCTCACTGAGATGGAGGCTAATGACTTTATGAGAAACCAAGAAATTGCCAAACAAAACCAAAACAATGAAAAAATGGAAGATAATGTGAAATATCTCATTGGAAAAACAACTAGCCTGGAAAATAGATCAAGGAGAGACAATTCAAAAATTATGGGACTACCTGAAAGCCATGATCAAAAAAAAGAGTCTAGACATCATCTTTCATGAAATTGTCAAGGAAAACTGCCCTGATATTCTAGAAGCAGAGGGTAAAATAATTATTCATGGAATCCACTGATGGCTACCTGAAAGAGATCCAAAAAGAGAAACTCCTAGGAACATTGTGGCCAAATTCCAGAATTCCCAGGTCAAGGAGAAAATATTGCAAGCAGCTAGGAAGAAACAATTCCAGTATTGTGGAAATACAAACAGGAGAACAAAAGATATAGCAGCTTCTACATTAAGGGATTGAAGGACATGGAATAGGATATTCCAGAAGTTAAAGGAACTAGGACTAAAACCAAGAATCACCTACCCAGCAAAACTGAGTATAATACTTCAGGGGAAAAATTTTCCTTTCAATGAAATAGAGGACTTTTAAGCATTCTTGATGAAAAGACCAGAGCTGAAAAGAAACTTTGACTTTCAAACACAAGAATGAGAAGCATGAAAAAGTAAACAGCAAAGAGAAGTCATAAGGTACTTACCAAAGGTGAACTGTTTACATTCCTACATGGAAAGACAATGTTTGTAACTCTTGAAACTTTTCAGCATCTGAGTAGTTGGTGGTATTACGCACACATACACACATACACATGCACATGCACATGCGTGCGCACACACATATATACACATGCATGCACACACAGAGACAGAGAGTACAGAGTGAATTGTATAGGAAGGGATCATATATTTAAAAAATTAAGGTAAATGGTGAGAGAGAAATGGAGTGGGTGGAGAGAGGGTGAAATGGAATGGGGTAAATTATCTCTCATTCAAGAGGCAAGCAGGAGACTTTTTAGTTGAGGCAAAAAGAGGAGAGCTGAGAGAAAAACATGAAGTTTACTCTCATCACATTCGACTAAAGGAAGGAATAAAATGCACACTCATTTTGGTATGAAAACCTATCTTACAATACAGGAAAGTGGGAGAGATGGAGATAAGCAGGGTGGAGAGGATGATGGAAGGGAGGGCAATGGGAGGAGGGGGCAATTTGAAGTCAACACTCGAGGAGGGACAGGATCAAAAGACAGAATAGAAACAATAGGGGCAGGATACGATGGAGGGAAATATAATTAGTCTTACACAACACGACTATTATCGAAGTCATTTGCAAAACTACACAGATAGGGCCTATATGGAATTGCCTGCCTTCCCAAAGGGAATTGTTGAGGAGGGAGGGATGGGGAGAATTTGGAACTCAAAGTTTTAGGAACAGCTGTTGAGTATTGTTCTTGCTACTAGGACATAAGGAATATAGTTAATGGGGAATAGAAAGTCATCTGGCTCTACAGGACAAAAGAGAAGATGGGGACAAGAGAAGGGAGGGATGATAGAAGAGAGGGCAGATTGGGGATAGGGGAAATTAGAATGCTCGATGTATTGTGGTGGGGGAGGGGACAAATGGGGAGAATATTTGGAACCCAAAATTTTGTGAAAATGAGTGTAAAATGTTTAATAAATAAATTTATAATTTTCTTAAAAAAAAATAGAAAATTGACACATGGATCCTGTTCAGGTTGGTTGTTGTTTCTCCACCTACATTCTCTATTCTATTCTTGGCTTTTGTTGTTATTGTTGTATGTGTGTGTATGTCTGTGTGTATGATACAATTCAATACTCTATTATTTTGTACATCTTTTAGCAAAAAACCTAGAATAAAATAGAGAACTTTTCCTCTTTTTGGAGTAGTTTTCAGATTGAGATATCTTTAAAAATCATTTCCTTTTAAATTCCCTTTCACCTACAACCTGGCTTTATTCTGATGGTATTTTTTAAGATGCACTTTCTTTTTTTGTTCATTAAGTGGCATTTCCACTTAATTATTGAGTTTTACATTGTTAGATAGCAAATTTGATGGTCTTGTATCATCAGTAATGTGAAAACAGCAGTAAAGGAACAGGCATAAATCTATTTAAATTTGTATCTACTTGTTATCCTATCACAGATGTAAATGTCTGTGGATGATATGATCTATTTGCTTATATCAATTGCTTTACAGAATAACTTTTGCTTCCACTGATGATCACTTTTATTTGAGAGTGATCCCTTCAATCTTTCTTTTTCTTCTCCTTAATAATTGTTTGTAAATGAACATAGATCCTAAAAAGAAGTGCTGTCTGTAGCTATGAAAGTTGTCATTTAGCAGAGAGACCAAGTGTTTACTGATTCTAGAAATTTCTAAGGTTTTTGGCCACATAGCACCAATTCAATTCAATAACTTGGATCAAATTAATCAGTTATGAAGTTTCTATTATATTGGTTAAATTTATCTAAAATAATGGCAATCTTAATGTTTTAAATTTTTACCAATTTCTTATCATTCAGAATGAACAAAACAGTTTAAATAGTTTTGATTGGCACTATAAGTTTATATTGTGCCTTTTCATTTTATTCCACTAATTTTGTATTCATTTAGATTTATTAATGATTATTTGTAATTAATGTTTCATAATCTTGTTCATCTAAGCAAGATAATTCACATATCGATGGGACTTGGCATTTAAAAAAGATCTAAAAGAGATTTTGAAGTTAGAAAGTGGAGGAATGGGACCACAGAAGACAGAGAGGAAGGACTGAACAATAATCTAAACTCAGCTTCTTGGAAGCAGGCTTATAATCTACACAAAACTCTGACCCTTTCAGGAAATCAAATTGCCTCTCAAAGGAAACAATGCGTCATGAAACCTATACCAAATAAAGAGTACTAAGGAGATAAATTTCTGAAACAAACAAAAGAATTTTTGTATCAAATGTGAGATGGAGTCAAGGGGAAAAGTCATGATATAAAATGTCCATGATATATATAATATAAATGAAGACCTTTTAATTTACTTATACTGTCAGTTATGTGGATTATCAGGTTTAAGGAATTCAGACTTATTGACTTTTTAACTACTCTAATTACACATATCAATCAGGGCAATATCTATGGTACTACTAAATGCATGAAGGATTTTATAGATTTGTTACATGATTTATTATTTTGAATTATGACATCAAACCTTGTTTTCCTTTTAATGCCAGGTAATTTATACAACATAACAAAATTTTACAAGAATATTCTTGATGCCTAAAAATTGATTTTATATTCAGTCAATTATGGTTTAAGGCTGTCATCCTGTTCTCCAAGTCCACATGTTATATAGTTTAAAAGTGAGATCTCTTTAACATGACATTAATATTTTTCAAAGTTGTCAGTCCTATTTTTAGGGATCCCTTTTAGCATTATGTTTCTCGAGTTTTACTGTGCATGTCTGGAGCTAATCTGCAGTTTATATGTCTAGGGGCCACTTTCTTGGAACAGAGAGGCTGTTATATTGACACCTCGATATCTTCTCCTACTTTTAGTACATGGTCTCTGGATATGGACTTATTAAGTTTAGGAGGCATTTTTGTAAATGTTCTTGTTCTATGTTTCCTTTATATTCTTAATTTCTATGTCCTATTTACCGTTAGGAATTTTGATTATTTATATACTTAGTAAATATTCAAATTCAGGACTATGACTTATTGTATGGAATTTAACATGAACCTGACTTGCAATAAAGTTCATCCTAATGTAGAAAAATACAGTGGTTCTAAAGTTTAGAGAACCTAGGATTAAATCACTTTCTATTTATATGACCAGAGCAAGACACTTATATTCCCTAAGCCTCAGTTTGCCTATCTGCAAAATGAAGAAGGACTAAGTGACTAGGAATGCCTTTCAAGCTCAAGATCTATGATGCCTATGATTATACAGCACGGTTTCAAAATATTTCAGTCGAGTTTGGGATGGGCGTTTGTTTCGTTTTAGCATATTTTTGTTTATAGGAAATCAAACATTGATCTTTACATATTAGGGGACTAAAGTCCACTGTGACTGAATAACGTTAATTGTGTGTGTAACATTGTGAGAACACCATATATAAAAGTACTGTAAATTATTTGAACTACTTAGAATGCTTCCTAGATAAGGCTACCTCCAGAAGGAGGAAGGAGGACTCGAGACAACATCGAACCTAAAATTCTTACCCTTTGTAAGGTGGCTCCTCATCAGTTCATTCCATTAATTATGCTATCAGGATCCAGAATTATTTTCTATGAATGATTTTGTTGGATTCAAGTACAAGAAACTTCTAAGGAGCATCGGTATTTGTGCAAGGTTTTATTGATTTTTTTTTATCCATTCACAATTCTAGTTCCCAAGGACAACTAGGAACTGAGAAAGTAGTTGTATGTGTGTATGTGTGTATATATATGTGTGCAATATATGCATTGCTCCTCTTAGTAATTCCAGAACTATGGAAAGAAATTGGGAGAGTAAACTGACAAATAAAAATGTATACTGCTGTTGCTTTTTAAAAAGCCCAATTTTCCCCTTTATTATCTCAGGTAGTAATAAATTCCAAGCCTAAGACTATTAGCAGGTTGGATTAATGACACTTGGGTCAACAACTTGAAGGATTAGAAGATTTTCAGGTTGGATTAATGACACTTTGGTCAACAACTTGAAGGATTAGGAGATTTTCAGACTGATATCATTTGTACTATTTTGACAGTTAATGAGGAGTTTTTCCTCTCAATTGCTCTGTTATACTTTGAAAGGTTTAGGTAGAAAAAGAGCAAAATGTCTTCCACAAAGGTAATGAATTTTATTTATAACTCTGAACATCTTTCCCACTTTATTTTATTTTACTTTTATCCTCAAAAGGAAGGGCTAATTAGCTAGTTAATTTATTTTGCTTTAGAAGAATTTCTGTCCATGTATTTTAGGCCATTTACTCCAAATCTTTTTTTTTTCTGTGTTCTCTTGATCTTCCAAAGTTGCAAAAGAAAGCATGTTCACCCACTGAAATATGCTTGATAGCATAAATCACATTTGTATGGCATTTTTGTATGGCAAAATTTCTTTCAAATGACTTTCAGGTTTTGTATGATATTTGACCCTTGAAGAAAGCTCAAAGACAAGTTATTATCCCTTCACATATAAGAAAAATGAACTTCATTGTTTGTAGCATAATCCTTGGATCAGAGGATCCTTGTGGATATTAGAGCACTGGGTCTATTTTTGGTGAGTACCTTCACAAAATTCTCTCTGGCTTGTTGTCATCCCTACCCCAATCCTAGATATTATCTAGGGATGTCTTCATTTAAGATTCCTTAAAAGATAATCATCAAGCCACTTATTTCATTAATCCAAATTATTTTTCCCCACCCAGTTGTCCTCTGTAATGGCAATTTAAATGAGAAGATGTTTTACAGTCATTAATAGACCCATATGACCTGAGTGGGTCACATGGAAGATTGAGTCAAATAAGTCTGAGTTACACAAAACTTGGAGGTTCTCCACAGGAGGAGTTTTATGAATGGGTGGAAAGAGAAGATACAGAGCTAGAGCAGAGTTGAGAGGAAAGTAGTTAGAGTAGTCACAGCTAGGAAGAATGCAGGCTGCTGGCAAGCATGAGTGAAAGGGCTTGTTTGTGATTTTGTTTAAGGAAGCCTACTTGTGATTTTTTTAATGCAGTTGGCTTGTGGGAAATCAATCAGGGGGATAGCTTGGGGATAGTTTTGTTCTCTGCATTGTTGTTTTTGTTTGGCTTTCTGGTGTCTGAATAAATGTTTTGATTTTGTCTTCTGTGTAGAAAGTCTGTGGTAACTCATGATACAGAATTGAGTCATGATATTCATGACTGCCATGAGTGCTGTGAATATCACATTGGTGCTATAGCACCTGAGAAATCCAGTGTGGTATTCCCCCAAAATATCACCATTATTGCTACTCATGCAATAAAGACATCAAGAATACAACAGATTTTCCTTACACCACAGAGAATACAGAAAAGACTTCACACTACTGACTACCAAGAAATCCCCTCCTTTTCTTTCCCTTTCTAGTACACAGCTTGCTCCCTCACTTGACTTAGAAGTCATAACAGTTGTTGAATATAATAATTTTTTTTTAAAAAATTCAAAACCTTATATCTTATATTGTGCCTAATGAAAAGTTTCAATCCAAGGATGAATATAATAGGCTGAATAGTTCTTCCATTGAAATTTGAAGGGTTGAGCTTTTAAGACTAGTATTTCATTTTGTTAGTACTATGCTGATTGACAGTTTTTTATCTTCTTGATTATCTTGATATTTTCTAGTTTATTAACACACTTTATAAATTATAATGGCCATAATTGCACAAAATACTACAGATATAACCAGGACAGAGTATGTCAAGATTATGATCACCTTAGACATGGAAGTTAGACCTTCCTCATCTCAATATATATTATAACACACTATGGACTCTCATTTTAACTAAGATACCAGAACTACTTATTTTTATCCTCTCAGATAAATTACTATCTAATCATGCCTTCTGATATTTTTTATTCATAGAATTGATTTAGTTTTTTAACTCCAGCATAAGACTTTACAGTTATCCCTGTTAAAATGTCTTCCTATTATTTGCAATGATTTGGCCTCTCTAGATGTTTTTGTTTTGTTTTGTTTTGTTTTTTTTGGATCCTAAACCTGTCATCCATCCAGTCAGTCAATCAATCAAGAAGTTTTTATTACGTGCTTGCTATGGGCCATGTGCTATGTACTATGTTAACTACCCCTGCTAGATTTGTATCATCTGTAAATTTCATAAGCCATTCATCTATGCCTTTCTCCAAGCAATTATTGTTAATAAAATAAAAAGAATGGGGCCAAACATACAACCCTGGAGCATTCCTCTAGAGATTTTCTTTCAGGTTGACTTTAATGATCACTTTTAAGTCTAGCCATTCAGATAGTTCTACTGTAGCCAATGAATTATAAAAATGCCCACTTCATATATTTAGTTGCTGTTCAATTTTCTTGCCACAGATATTTACCATCATAGCTAATAACCTCACAATTCTCTGTCTTCCTTTGGCAACCGATCTCTTATGAACATGTCTCCTCTTACCACTGTTGCATTAGTATTTTCTTTCTCAAGTAATGGATCTGCATACTAAGCAGCAGAGCCATGGAGGAATTATACTAGAAATGAAATCCCTATTTCTGCTTGTAAGAATGGAATAGTCACTACCAAAATACCCCCAGGCTACTTACTACTTTCATCTTTTCCAGGTAGTCCCCACATCATAACTCCTTTGGACAGTCCATTGAAGGCTTTTGGTTCTTTCAATTGGGTTCCATAGCTTTTTCTTTTCTCATAAAATGCTTCCTAGCTGGCTACAGGAACTTCTCTGGTTTGTATTGATTTAAGCTGGCTAGTGTATATGTTACACTCTGGGCCAGTTCATTGTGAATCTATTCCCATTTCTTCCTTCCGGATAATGTGGTTCATACTTGGTTAGCATGTATTGCCGATTCTTTCGAGGATTCACAATGCTATACTCCATTTTCCTTCACTTCTCTTTTTTCTGCTTTCTTTTGTGGCAGTGCCGCAAGGTTAAACAAATCATCCTGGGGCTTCTTCAAATAGCCTCCAAAATCTCCAAAGGGAGGCTTCCAAAGTGGGTAGAAAGAATGAGTTAACTAGTGAAGAAGTGCAGTTAGGGAGAGGATTCTTGAGGACCCACTCTAGTTGCATTAAATGCAAACTTCTTGGATTACACAGAATCATTAGATGTTGAAGTTAGAAGAGATATTTTACTTCAGGTAGTCCAAATCCCTCTTTTTTTTCAGATGGGGAAAATGGGGTTTCAAGACGTTGTGACTGGCTATCTCAGAGACAGCAATTAGTACAGCTCAGATTTAGTGTCAGACATTATGACCCAAAGGTCAGAACTATCTTCACTCCAGCACATTGCCTCTCCTTAGTATGGTCTTTCCAAAACACGTTTAGTGCATTAATATGTGCTCATGATGTCTGGCACAGTTTTTAACTAAAGATTCTAGTTTCTGAGGATGCTCATCAAACTAAAGCAAACAAGTCTGAATTAGTGAAGAAATTATTATAGCATGTTTAAAAAGAATCGTGATGTTATTTCACTAAAACTTACTTTTTCATAAATTTCCTTGAATTCAGAATATAATAATTCAGACAGGGGCAAGACAAAAATTAGTCATTGGTTAGCAAGCAAGCTTTGGAAGGAGGCATCTAAGATACTTTTTACCAAACAGAGGTCCTCAGGGGACCAACTAATGAACAGTTATAAATTATTTATAATCAGTCTTTCAATTGTTTGCATGTAATAGAGTCCTTGAATATAATATATTTTCTTCAGTTTAAAAAAATCACCCCTTGAAATCTCTTTCATACAGTTCCTTTATTTAACAAACTCCTTTCTCATACATAGTGCAAAGGTATCAAACTTCAGTGAAGCTCCTAAAGGAATTATCACAAACTTAGAATCAGTGGGGTCTGAATTAATGAGGTATTCTTATACTTCGAAACTAGTTAGATGTAAGAACAAGCTATGTGAATATGGTCCCATCTGACCTTTTTGCGGAATAGTATTATAAACTAGTTCAAAGGAGAAATGCCTTTGCCAGAAAATCTTTTTGCTTCCAGTTGACACAAGAATCTTTTTAAACACCTATACATCATTTCTTTAAAATTGAATTTCAGTTGAGTCATGTTGACTAGCAAATCATCATATTACTCTTTTTATTTAATATTTTATTTTCCCAATTACATGCAAAAACAATTTTAGTATGCTTTTTTCAAATTTTGAGCTCCAAATTCTCTGCCTTTTTCATTACCTCTCCCCATCATTGAAAAGACAAACAATTTGACATACGTTATACATATGTAGTCACACAAAACATACTTCCATGTAAATCATTTTCAAAAGAAAACACAGACCAAAAAAATCACAAAAAAAAAATAAAGAGAAAATATCTTTGATCCCCTTTCAGGCTCTACCAGTTCTTTCTCTAGAGATGGATAGTACCTTTCATCATAACCCCTGCAGAATTGTCTTGGATCAATGTATTAATGAAAATAATTGTTATTCATAGTAGATCATCATATAATGTAACTATTACTGTGTGCAATGTTCTAAGGATTCTGCTCATTTCATTTTGCATCAGTTCATGTAAGTCTTCCCAGATTTTACTCAAAGAACAATAGTATTCCATCACAGTCATATACCAAAACTTGTTCAGTGATTCTCCAATGATGGATATCCCCTAAATTTCCAATTCTTTGCCACCACAAAAAGATCTGCTATAAATATTTTATACATGTAGGTCCTTTTTCTTTTTTTGTTTTTTATCTCTTTGTGATACAGGCCTGGTAGTACTATTACTTGCTCAAAGGATATGCATTTGCCCTTTGACAACAGCTCCAAATTGTTCACCATAATGATTGAATTATTACACAACACATGTGGTTTAATTTCCCCATATCCCCCCTAACATTTGTCTCCCTCTGTCATTTCAGCAAATTTGTCTCCCTCTGTCATTTCAGCAAATCTGACAAATGTGAGGCAGAAGCCCAGAGTTTTAATATGCATCTCTCTCAACAATAATGATTTAAAGTTTTTTATAACTCTGTATAATTTTGATTGATGTGTCTGAAAACTGACAGTTCATAACCCTTGACCGTTTACCAACTGAGGAATGACCCCTATTTCTACAAATTTGATGGAGTTTTCTCTGTGTTTAAGAAATCAAATCTTTGAGAAACTCACTGTAAATTGTTGTCAGATTAATGATTCTGCATGATGTATTTCCCTCCAACATTTTCTGCTTGTTTATATTCTCTGTCTGCCTGTATCTCTCTTTCTCTCTTGCTGTCACTCGTGCTCTTAATTGTGCCCATGCTGTCTTTCTCCTTTTAGTCAGTTCAGTCTCAAAAGTGTTTTGCTTCTGTCTTTTACCTCCACAAATTGGACTCCCTTCTATCAGCTGTGCCCTCCTTATCCTTTTCCCTTCTAACTTTACTTTGTGGTAAGATATATATCTATATGCAACTGAGTGTATATATTATTTCTTCTTTTAGTCAGTTCCAATGACAGTAAGGTTCATGTGATCCCCTTTCTATTTATTCCATTTTCTCCTCTCTGTTAAACCTCTTTCAGGCCTCTTGTATTTCAAATTGTTTATCTCATATTGTCTCTTTATTTCTCCTTTTTTCAAGGCATTAGTCTTTCAAATCATTTAATTTAATTTTTGTTAAGATAAGTATACATTCACATTCAATTCAAACCTCTGCTTTCAGTCTATGTATACTCCTACTAAAATGATATAAAAATGAGAAAGGTTTTAGGAGTTAAAAACACATTTTTTCCCTGCAGGAACGTTAATAGTTTAACTTCCTGACTTAGGTACCAGTATCATATTTGTATAACAAAAAGAATTTGGTAGAACACCTTCTTTTCCTATTTTCCAAATTAGTTTATATATTAATGGAATTAATTGATTTTTAAATGTGTGATAGAATTTATTCGTATATCTATCTGGCCCTGGAGATATTTTCTTAAGGAAGTCATTGATGTCTTGTTCAATTTCTTTTTGCTGAAATGGGATTAAAGCACTATGTTTCCTCTTATGTTAATCTGAGCAATGCATATTTTTGTAAATATTTATCCATTTCACTGAGATTTTAAAATTTATTGGCATACAGCTGAGCAAAATAGCTCCCAATTATTATTTTAATTTCTTTACCAGCAGGAAATACATCATTTTCATTTTTGATGCTGGAAATTTTTTTAAAACAAGTTAACTAAAGCTTTACCTATTTTATTGCTTTTCATAAAGCAAACTCTTAGATTTATTTATTATTTCAATAACTTTTTTAATTTTAATTTTGTCCATCTCCCTTTGGTTTTCAGAATTTCTAATTTTATATTTAATTGGGGATTTTTAATATGTCCTTTTCCTAGTTTTATAGTTGTATACCCTTTTATAGTTGCAAGTCATTGATCTCCTCTTTCTATATTTTATTCATGCAAGCATTGAGAGATATAAAACTTGCCTTAAGAACTACTTTCACAGCATCCCATATGTTTATTATGTTTCCTCACTATTGTCATTCTCTTGGATGAAGTTACTGATTGTTCCTATGACTTGGTCTTTGACCCACTCATTCTTATTTCATTGAATGTCTATCTCCTTGCCAGAAAGATTATGCTCCATTTTGCTGGGTTGCAGCAAATCTTGGTTGCAATTCAAGCTACTTTGACTTACAGACTATCATATTCCAAGCCCTCTAATATTTTAATGTAGAAGTTGCGAAGTCCAGAGTAATCCTGGCTGTGGTTTCACAATATTTCTATTTTTTCTTCTGGCTGCTTGCAGTATTTTCTCCTTGAACTAATAATTCTCGAATTTGGCTACAATATTCCTTGGCATTTTCACTTTGGGATCCACTTCTGGAGGCGATCAGTGAAGTCTTTCAGTGGTTATTTTACCCTTTGCTTCTGGGACTTCAAGGTAGTTTTCTTTGACAATTATGTGAAAGATGATTCCTAGGCTATTTTCTTGATCATGGCTTTCAGGTAGACCAATAATTCTTAGATTATCTCTCTTGAATCTGTTTTCAAGGTCAGTTGTTTTTCCAATATATTTTATGTCTTCTATTTTTTTCATTCTATTTATTTTTTTTGACTGATTCTTGATATATCATAGAGTCTTTGCTTCCACTTGCCCAATCCTCATTTTTCACAAAATATTTTCTGCAGTTATCTTTTGTACCTGCTCTTCCATTTTTCCAATTGTATTTTTAAAGGAGTTGATTTCTGCAGTTAATTTTTGTCCTTCCTTTCCCAAGCTGTTGACTCCTTCTTGCGTACCTCTTATTTCTTTTCCCAGTTTTTCTTCTACGTTCTTTATTTGCCTTTTCAAATCGTTCTTTAGCTCTTCCAAGAAGGATTTTGGAGCTTGAGAAAACCTCATATTTCCCTTTGAATTTTTTGCCAATTTTTAAAGGCTTTATTTTCTTTAGCCTTTTTGGGGTCTCCTTTAGCAAGTTGTTGACTCACTTTTCATGATTTTTTTGCATTCCCCTCATTTCTCTTACCTATTTTTCCTCCACCTCTCTTACTTGATTTTCAATATTCTTTTTGAGCTCTTCCATGACCTGAGACCATTGCATATTTATTTTGGAGGTTTTGGATGCAGAAGCCTTGACTTTCTCTGATGGTATGCTTTATTTATACTTATCTGAAAAAATAGAAGAAAATACCTGTTCACCAAGAAAGTAACTTTCTATAGGCTTATTTTTTTCTCCCTTTTTTGGGCATTTTTCCAGTCAGTTACTTGGCTTTTGAGTCCTTTGTCAAGAGGAGGTCATACTCTGGGGACATGTAAGTTCTCAGTTCCTCCAAAGTGGTCAAATCAAGGGAGAGGATTTACTCCTATCATGGCCTGCACACTGGTCTGGGAGAAAAAACTGCAGAATCTGTAGTTGGAATTCCCACACTAGAACCATAGCTCCACCACACCAGAGCTCCTCCTCACCCCATGGTGGAGCTCAGGACTGAGAATCAGAACAGTGGCTCAATTCTCCCTGGGACTTTGGGTGGAGGTCTCCCAAGGCTTCCAGTCAGGGATGAGACTCAGATCAGCTGCTCAGTTCCCTCAGGGGCTCTAGGCAGAGAGTTTCAAAAATGGAACTGTTGCTGCAGTGTCTGTTGCTGGAGGTCCAGACCACACTCCCCTCGCCTAGGTGAAGGACCCCTCCCACTGACCTTTGCAGGTGTCTGTGGCATTTGAGGGTTGAGCAATCTAGGAAGTGTGGCTGCTGGTGGCACCCTGAAGCCTGTTCCGGGTCCTGTCCCTTCTGCTCCATGCTGGTGTGCACTCCACGCTGATCTGTGCTTTGCACACTGGGCTAGTTTGTGCTCTTTATGCTGGGCTGGTCTGCATTCTGCATGCTGGGCTGGTCTTTGCCTTTGAATTTTTTGATGTGGGTATATTGACAATGGTGTCCTCCTGAATTTTTGCTTTGATTTCCTCTGTCACCACAGTACTTCTCTAAGTTTACTTTTTTTTGTTGCTTTTTGATTGTGCTTATTTCCTTTTTACTAGTTTTTAATATTGATCTCAACTTCTGGGGCACAGGAGGTACTGTCCTAAACTTCTTGTGCTGGAATACAAGGGCCAAGGCACTTTGTGTGCTATGGCCTCAGGTGCTGGCAGCTGGAGGCTTTAGTTGTCTGGTAGCTTACCTGATGTTGGACTGGAATTGTTGGTGGTGCCTGGAGTGTACTGAGGCCAAGTGAAGATTCTGTGCATTTCCCAGGACTACCGTGAAGCTTGCCAGGTGGCACTGTATGGTCTAGCCACTGTATGACACCTCCTTTTCGTGTCTGTGCTACAGCAGGAGTATGTTCAGCTATTGGTGGATGCCTGTCCACCAGCATAAGAGGTGACTCTCTGAGGCGGGTCTGCTACTTCACCTGGCTGTGCCAATTCATGAGTGGGTGCTTCCTGATATTGGTGTTTACCTGCTCCAGCATCACAGGGCTCAGGATCTCTTCCCGGTTTGCTGAGGTAAGGTTTGCTGCTGGCTTACTGGGAAGCTTCCTATTCTGTACTATTCCCCTTCCACTACAATAAGAGGGACCTTTCCTGTTAATCCCTCAAGCCTCCCAAATTAAAAGAGTGCTGTACTCAGTCTTTCTGCTGGCTATGCTGTTCCAGGATTTTTCTGAGGGCAGTATTTTCTGGGTATTTCAAGGTCAATAAGAGAGGATGAGAGCTACCCGCTGCTTACTATACCATCTTGGCTTCCAGAAATCCCTCTTGGATATGTTTTCAAGTTGAGTCATTTTTTCCAATGAGATATTTCACATTTTCTTTATTTTTTTTCATTCTTTTGGTGTTGTTTATTGGTTTCTTGATGTCTCACAAAGTCATTAACTTGTACTTGCCCAATTCTAACTTTTAACGAATTATTTTCTTCAGTGATCTTTTGTACCTCCTTTTGCTTTTGATAAATTCTACTTTTTAAGGAGTTCTCTTCATTGAATTTTTGTGTATCTTATTTTTTTTTTTCATTTGGTCGATCCTGTTCTTGACATTGTTCTCTTCATTGGATTTTTACTGCTTTATCTTTTTTTTTTTAACCATCATTTATCTTTTAACACTTAACCTGGTCTTTTTTTTAAGGTATCATTTTCCTCAGTATTTTTGTACTTTCTTTACCAAGCTGTTGACTCTTTCATGGTTTTCTTACACCACTCTCTTTTCTTTTTCCAGTTTTTCCTCTGCCTCTCTTACTTGGTTTAAAAAAATTAATATTTATTATTAAAACACTTATTTTCCTGACATATAAAAACAATTTTAACATTCTTTTTTTCAAAGTTTGAGTTTCAAATTCTCCTCCTGCCTTTGCATTAGAAAGCAAACAATTTTCCCTAAGTTATAAACATGTGTAGTAATGGAAAACACATAAGTCATTCTGTGAAAAGAAACAGAGACAAAACAATAAGAAAATAAAGTAAAAAAAAAAACAACTTTGATCTGCATTTAGAATCCATCAGCTCTTTCTCTGGAGTTGGAAAGCACTATTCATTGTAAATCATACAGTATTATCTTAGAACATTGCTTGCTGAGAAGAGTTGTTATTTATAGGAGACCATTATAAAATATTAATATCATTGCAAGCAATATTCTCTTGGTACTGCTCATTTCTTTTTGCACCAGTTCCTGTAATTCTTTCCAGGTTTTATTAAGAGCATCTGGATCATAAATATGATTTCAATATTTTATATTCATTTTTACACAGTTACATGTAAAAGCAATTTTTAACATTCACAATTTAAATGTGAGTTCCAGATTCTCTTCTTTCCTGTCTCCTTCATTGACAAGGAAAACAGTTCAATATGCATTGTAAATGTGTTATCATGCAGACATGTCCATAATAGAGATGTTGTGAAATAAAACACAAAGATAAAAACCAAAAAACCATCATAAAAAATAAAGACAGAAAAAATATGCATAAATTTGTAATTAGACACCACCAGTTCATTCTATGGGAATGCATAGCATTTTTGATACTTCAGAGATACTTCAGTCCTTCAGAGTTAACTTGGATCATTGTATTGCTGAGAATAGTTTTGCCACTCATAGCTGATCATCTTATAATATTGCAGTTACTGTGTATACAGTACATTTCACTTTGCATCAGCCCATGCAAATCTTTCCAGATTTTTCTAGGAAGATCTCTGCTCAACATTTCTTATAGTACAATAGTATTCCATTATAATATACTTCATTGTTCAGTCATTACCCAAATGATATACATCCCCACATTTCTTACTTTTACCCCTAGAAAAGAGTTGCTATAAATATTTTTGTACATATAGATCCTTTCCCTTTCTGTTTTGATCTCTTTGGGGATATAGAACCCCTAGTAGTATAGCAGGGTAAAAGAATATACATGGCTTTAAAGCCCCTTGGGTGAAGTTTCAAATTGTTCTGCAGAGTGGTTGGGTAGTTCCAACAACAGTGCATTAATGTCTCATTTTTTCTAACATTCCCTACAATATTTGTCATTTACTTTCTCTTCTTATTAGTCAGTCTGATAGGAATAGATGTGAGGTACTATTTCAGAATTGCTTTAATTTGCATTTCTCCAATAATGGTGAATTAGAGTAATTTATCATATGGCTCAAAATAGCCTTGATTAATTCATCTGATAACTGATCATATCTTTAGATCATTTGTCAATTGATGAATGACTCTTATTTTGGATAAATTTGACTCTTCTTTATATGCTCAAAAAAATGAAGGGTGGAGACAAGATGACAGAGTGAAAGCAGGGACAAACGAGACCTGACACAAATTCCTTCAGATACCCCTAAATAATGAATCCGAACAAATTTTAGAGTGGAAGAATCCACTAGGAGACAGAGTATGGCAGATTTCCAGCCCAGGACAGCCCAAAAAGTCAACCAAAAGGACCTGTTATATGGGGTTGGGGGAGCACAGAGGCTGCACCAGCACAGACTCCATCATAGCAGAGTGGAATGGAAATGGTCCTGGACAGACTGAAGAAGAAGCAGTGCAGATCCTAAAACATATCTACAAAGAATGGAAGTTCAGGGAAACTGAGTGAGGGCCCCCAGGAACAGCAGCAGTCATTCCTGAGAGATCAGCTCAGAGATTAAATAGTTGAAAGTCACCTACTTGAACTTCCAGGAGCCAAGACGGTGGTGTGAACTGTAAATTCTCTCACCCTTCCCTTGTGGACATTGAAAAACCCAGAGAATATTTCCCCAAGAAAATCCTGGAATGGAGGAATCGGTAGAGGGGGCATAGCAGTCTCTCATCTCGGGGGGGGGGGGTGTAGGGAGGTTGATGAGAATACCACTAGGTTGGCTGAAAGGGACCACTGCATCAGCAGAGGCATCCCAGGATGTCACAAGTCAGTGTACCAGGAGGAGATCCTGAGTGCTTGGGGGAGGTGGGGTGGATCCTATAAGCATTCAACACCAGGAACCCAGGTGTACCTTAGCATAGTCCGAGAAATTGGATAAATACTAGCACAGATGAAGATGTACCAGTCACTGAATATATCTGTGCTCTAGCTCAGTTCTACAGAAGGTGGAGAACTCCTGGAACCAGACCACCCCTGCCCCATACTTCACACAGCAAACTTCTGTGTAATCCCAGGGAAACGCAGAAAGATTTAACCTGGCCTCAACCTTGGCACAAACCACCCAGTTCACCACAAAGCAAGCTGCAGCATAATGCAATTTCAAGCTGACTGAACCACAGGACACAACACACAAAGCCAATAATCAGGCCTCAAGCTCTCAGCATAAGAAACATGAAACAAAGGCCCATGTACCCAGAAACAGAGATCCACTTTAAAAGCCAGGGGAAAAGCAGTCATCATGAGCAAAAAGCAAATTAGAATAGCAGAGACTATAGAAACTAAGTATGGGAACAGAGAAAATCAAAATAAGAATTCACAAGAGGAGTGAACTGTTAATATACACATATATGAAACCTCAAAAGGAACATGAACTGGTCTCAAGCCCGAAAGGCATTCTTGGAAGAGCTCAAGGAGGTCTTTAAAAGTCAAATTTAAAAGGTAGAAGAAAAATTGGTGAATTATTTTAAAAGCACAATTGACAAAATGAAAAATAAAGAATCCACTGAAGAGAAAAGTTCCTAAAAACTTAAAATTGGCCAAATGGATAAGGAAGCACAAAACTTAACTGGGAAAATAGGACAAATAGAAAAGGAAGTACAAAATCTAACTGAGGAAGGCAATTAGTTAAAAATTAAAATTTGGCAAGTAAAAGCTAATTAATCTTTGACACACCAAGAATCACTCAAACAAAATCTGAAGAATGAAAAAAATTGAAGAAATTCTATAATATCTCATTGGTAAAACAACTGACCTGGAAATTAAACCCAGGAGAGAAAATCTAAGAATTATTTGTCTATCAGAAAACTACAATGAAAAAAATAATCTACACACTACCTTCCAAAGAATAATCAAGGAAAACTACCCTGAGGTCTTAGATCCAGAGGGGAAAACACTCATCAAGACAATCCACTGATCACCTCCTGAAAGAGATCCCAAATTTAAAACACCAAGAAATATTGTTGCCAAATTTCAGAGCTATCAAGTTAAGGCAAAGCAGCCAGAAAAGAAATTAAATTTCGAGGAACTACAATTGGCATCACAGAGGACTTTGCAGTTTCCCCACTAAAAGACTGGGGGAAGGGAGTTGGGAATGTGATATTCTGTAAAGCAAGAAGCTGGGATATAAGTAAGGATCAACTACCAAGCAAAATTGAGCATAATTTTTTGAGGCAATGAGATGAATATTCAATGAAATAAGGAATTAGTAGACTTTCCTGATGAAAAGAGCAGAGAACATAAGGAAAACATAAGGAAAACTTAAGGAAAACAAACATAAGTAAAAACTTCTACATAAAACTCAAGAGATACAAAATATTGTATTAGATGAAGAGAACTGAGTTAGATAAAGTTGTATCTTTACTAGCTTCAACATATTCAATGTATCTGTTGAGGTACATTGACCCAAACCTTCCATATTCCCCTATATACCAATAAAACAATGTGTTTGAGAATTGCTTCTAAGTTGTTTAGATTCCTTGGATTCAATGCTTTGTTATAGAAAGAGACTCTGGAGATTTCCACATTTGAATGTGATCTTGAAATATAAGATTTAGAGAAGCATTAAAAGGTAAACAGTGAACACAAAAGAAAAAAATACTTGTTATTCAATATGGGCAAACAATTTACATCTTGAGAATTGTGTATTCATTATGACATTTAACATAGATGAAGGAGTGGGTATAAAATAACTGATATGATGATAAAAATGTAATTATGGGTTGTGATGGGACTGTAATGGGAGAAGAGAAAAAAAAGGAGCAGAAAAAGGTAAATTACACCATAAGAAGAGGCACAAAAACATATTATATTAGAAGGAAAGAGGGAGGATGATGAGCATTCTTTTAGCTTTACTTCCATCAGTTATAGTTCAAGGATGGAACAATATATTCAGTTAAGTATAGGGATCTAACTTGCCCGACAGGAAGTAGGAGCAGATAGGGGAAAGAAATGGGAAGGGAGGGGTCAAAAGCGAGGTAAAAAGTAGTAAGGGAAAAGGGGAATAAGAGGGAGGGATGATAGAAGGGAGGGAAGAATGAAGGAGGTGGTGTTCAAAAGAAAAATATTTTTGAGGAGGAGAAGGGACAAAGGAGAAACAAAAGCACAAGCAGCAGGGGAAACAGGATGGAGAGAAAGACATAGATACTAACCAAAACTATGAATATAAATGGGGCGAACTCTTCCCTAAAACAAAAGTGGATAGCAGAATGTATTAAAAACTATAATCTTACAATATGTTTTTTACAAGAAACACAAATGAAACAGGGGGATACACGCAGGTTAAAGGTAAAAGGTTGGAGCAGAATATATTGTGATTCAGCTGAAGTAAAAAAAAAAGCAGAGGTAGCAATCAAAACCTCAGAAACATCAAAAGGAAAAATGGATTTAATCAGAAGAGATAAGGAAAGAAATTATATTGTACTACAAGTTACCACAGACAATGAAATAATATTGCTAAACATATATGCACCACCTGGTGCAGCATTCAAATTCTTAGAGGAGAAATTGAGGGAGTTACAGGAAGAAATAGATAGCAAACCTATGGTAGTGGGGGATCCCCTGTCCCCTTGTCTCTGAACTTCATCAATATGACCTCAAAAGAAATAAGAAAAAAGTTATGGAGGTGAATAGAATTCTACATAAGCGAGATACGATAGATTTCTGCAGAAAATTGAATGGGAATAGAAAGGAATGTACTTTTTAATTCAGTGATACATGACATATACAAAAAAAAAAATGACCATGAACTAGGACATAAAATCCTCCCAATCCAGTGCAGAAAGGTAGAGATAGTGAATGCAAACTTTTCAGATCATGATGCAATAAAAATTACATGTAGTGAAGGGCCATGGGAAGACATATCAAAAACTAATTGGAAACTATATAATCTAATCCTAAAAAATGAGGTGGTCAAACAAGAAATCATAGAAACAATCAATAACTTTATTTGAGAGAATTACAATAATGAGAAAACCTAACAAAACTTATGGGGTGCAGCTAAAACAATTGGTTAATGGAAGTTTTATATCATTTAATGCCTTACATGAATAAAACAGAGAAATGAATTGGGCTTGCAACTGAAAAAAAAAGCAACTGAAAAAAGAATAAATTGAAAATCTCCAATTAAATACCAAATAAGAAATACTGAAAACCAAAGGAGAGAGGAATAAAATTGAAATTAAGAAAACTATTGAACTGATAAATAAAACTAAGAGTTGGTTTTATAAAGAAGACAAGGAAAATGAACATTTTGGGGGCAATTTCATTTAAAAAAGAAGAAAACTAAATTACCAATATAAAAATGAAAAGAGGGAACTCATTTCTCATGAAGAGGAAATTAAAACAATAATTGGAAATTATTATGCCCAACTTTATGCCCATATATTCGATAATCTGAATGAAATGAATTCATATATAATATGAATATAAATGAATATATGATATGAATATAAATTATATTAAATATAATATAAGTGAATATATGTATATGTATATATATGTATTATGCATAATTCTATTAATCTGGGTAATTCATATATATGTATGTATGTATGTATGTATGTATGTATGTATGTATGTATGTATGTATATGAAGTAAAACACTTAAATAAATCCATATCAGAAAAGTAAATTGAACAAGATATCAATGAACTCCCTAGCAAAAATTTTTGAGGGCCAGATAGATTTATAAATGAATTCCATCAAACATTTACAGATTAGTTAATTCCAAAACAATATCAACTCTTTGGGAAAATGGGCAAAGGAGTCATGCCAAATTTCTTTTAAGATAAAAATATAGTTCTGATACCTAAACCAGGAAGACCCAAAACAGAGAAAGAAAATTATAGACCAATTTCACTAATGAATGCATATGCAAAAATTTTGAGTAAGATATTAACAAAAAGATTACAGCAACTTATCATCAGAATAAAACTCTATGATCCAGGATGATTAATACCAGAAATGCATGGCTCGTTCAATAGTAGGAAAATGATCAACATTGTTCATCATGTAAATAACAAAACAAAAAAAAAACCCATATGATTAATTCAATAGATGCAGAAAAAGATTTTAACAAGATGCAACACTCATTTGTATTGAAAACATTGGAGAGCTTAGGAATAAATGGAGCCTTCCTTAAAATAATAAGCACTATCTACCTAAAACCATCACCAAGCATCATATGTAATGGGAATAAACTAGACGTATTTCCAATAAGATCATGGATGAAAGAAGGATGCCCTTTATCACCACTTTTCCTCAGTATGGTAATAGAAATGTTAGCTACAGCAACAAAAGATGAAAGAGAAATAGAAGGGATTAAAATAGGAGTAGAAGAAACTAAATTATCACTCTTTCCATATGATATGATGATATACTTAGAGAATCCTAGAAAATCAAGAAAAAATTTCTCGAAATGATAAACAATTTTGGAAAACTTAAAGGATATGAAGTAAACACACACAAAACATCTACACACACATTCCAATAGGAAGGTATAGAAAGAAAAATTCTATTTAAAGTTATGATAGACAGTATAAAATATTTCAGGGACTTTCTGTGAAAACAAATCAAGGGACAATATGAACACAATTACAAAACACTTTTCACACAAACTAAGTCAGACCTAAGTAACGAAAAAATATTAGTTGCTTATGGGTAGACTGAGTTATTATAACAAAAATGACAATTCTACCTAAATTAATTTACTTATTCAGTGCCATACAAAAGGACCCAAAATTCTTTTTTATAGAAGTAGAAAAAATAATATCAAAATGCATGTGAAAGAAGAAAATGTCCAGAATATCAAGGAAATGAATTATAATAAAAAAAAATGCTGAGGAATGTGGCTTAGTCACATCAGATCTCAAATTGTATTATAAAGCAGAATTCAACCAAACCACTTGCCACTGGCTAAGAATTAGAGGGGTAGATCAGTGAATGGGTTAGGTACACAAGGCACAGTAGTTAATTAATATAGCAGTCTACTTTTTTGAGAAACACAAGGACTCCAGCTTCTGGGACAAGAATTCACTATTAGACAAAAAATACCGGGAAAACTAGGAAATGGTTTGCCAGAAACTGAACATAGACAAACATTGGACGCCATATAATGAAATAAAGTACAAATGAGTACACAATTTCGATATGAAGGTGGATAACATGAACAAATTAGTGGAGCAAGAGTTAGTTTATTTGTCAGATTTATGGAAAATGGAGAAATTTATGACCAAACAATATTATGAAGTGCAAATTGGATAATTTTGGTTACATTAAATTGAAAAGTTTTTGCACAAAACAAACCAAATGCACCCAAGATCAGGAGGGAAGCAGAAAACTGGAAAAGAATTTTTACAGCTAGTGTCTGTGATAAAAGTCTCATTTCTAAAATACATACAGAACTGAATGAAATGTACAAAAATACTAGTCATCCCCCAACTGATAAATGATCAAAGGATATGAACAGGCAGTTTTCAAAGGAATAAATTAAAGCTATCTATAGTCATATGAAAAAATGCCCTAAATCCCCATTGATTAGAAAGATGCAAATCAGAACAACTCTGAGGTTCTACATCACACCTATCAGATTGGCTAATATGACCAAACAGGAAGAAGATAAACGTTGGAGAGGATGTGAGAGAGTTGGAATACTAATTCATTGCTGGTGGAGCTGTGAACTGATCCAACCATTTTGGAGAGCAATTTTAAACTATGCCAAAAGGGCTATAAAAATCTGTATACTGTTTGACCAAGCAATAGTTTCTAGGAATGTATCCCAATGAGATCAAAAAAATGTGAAAAGGTCCCAGGTATACAAAAATATTTCTAACAGCTCTCTTTGTGGTGGCCAAGAACTGGAAATCGAGTGGATGCCCATCAATTGGAGAATGGATGAACAAGTTGTGGTATATGAGTGTAATGGAATACTGATGAACAGGAGGACTTCAGAGAGTCCTGGAAGGACATATATGAAGTGATGTTGACTGAAATGAGTCCTGAGAACCAGGAGAACATTGTACACAATAATAGCAACATTGAGTTAGGACTGTTTCTGATGGACGTAGTCATTCACAGCAATGCAAGGACATGAAACATTCCCAAAGGACCCGGGGCAAAATGCCATCCTCATCCAAAGAAAGAACTATGGAATTGGAAAGCAGAATGAAGGAGACTATTTTTTCTTGTGATATGTTTTCTTTAGGTTTGGTTTTTCTCATGATTTCTCCCACTCTTTTTAATTCTTCTATGCAACACGATTAATGTGAAAATGTATTTATTAAGAATGCATGTGTAGAACTCATATAAGATTGCATGCCATCTTGTGGAGGGAAAAGTAGGGAGTGAGAGAAAATTAACAAGTTATGGGAGTGATTGTTGAAAACTGAAAACAAATTTAAAAAAAAAAGGAAGAAAACCAAATTAGCAATATCAAAGATGAAAAAGGGGAACTGACTTCCAATGAAGAGAAAATTAGAATAGTAATTTGAAATTACTTTGCTCTCCTGGCCTGCACTCTGATTGGTGAGCAACCTCAAGGACTTTTCTCTGCCCTGGAACTGTGAGTAGCATTCTCTTTCCTCAGCCACCACCAGTTCTGCCACCTTAGCACTCCTCCTCACCACAGAATTACTACTCAGCACTAAGACTAAGATCAGCCCCTCTATTCCCCCACCATCTGTAGGCAGAGAGCTCCCAAAGTGGCTGCTGTTGCCCTGAGGCTGGGGCTTGGGCTGGGGCCAGTCATGGTCTCCTCTCACCCAGGTGAGAGAACTTTCACACTACCTTTGAAGTTGTCTTTGGAACTTCAATGTTGAGAAATCTGGAAACAGAAGCAGCTGCCCATGATGCCCAGCATGCCCCAAAGCCTGCTCCATTCTTGTCTTTGACAGCTCAGCCCACACTCTGCTCGCAGCCTGGTGCAATAGACTCTTCCTGTTGATCTTCCAGGTTGTCTTGGGCTGGAAATCTGTTTCAATTTGTCATTTTGTGGCTTCAGCAACTTTCGAATTTGTTTAGACTCATTTTAAAGATATTTTAAGGACTTAGCAGGGAGAGCTCAAGTGGGTCCATGCCTCTCTTCCACCATCTTGGCTCTGTCACTTTCAAGCATTCTTGAGAAAAGACAAGACCTAAATATAAAATTTGACTTTCAAATACAAGACTCAAGAGGGGTATAAAAAGTTAATAAAACACGGAAATCATAAAGGACTTATTAAGATAAAACTTTTTACATACTTTCATGGGAACATGATATTTGTAATTCATAAAGCCTTTCTCATTACTAGGGTAGTTCAAAGGAGTGTATATAGACAGATAATACAGTTGTGAGTTGAATATGGAAGGATGGTACATAAAATAAAATTTAGCAGAGAGGGAGGAGTGTTTTGGGAGAAAGAGAAATTGGGAGGGAGAATGGGGTAAGATATATCACATTAGAGAGGAAAGAAAAAGATTTTACAGTGGAGAGAGAAGAGAGGGGAAATAAGGGGAGTGAGTGAAATTTACTGTCATCAGAATTGGCTCAGAGAAATGATAAGATATGCACTCAATTGGGTACAGAAGTGTGTCTAACCCTACAGGAAAGTAGAAGAGGGGTGATAGAATGGATGGCAGATTGAGGGAGGTGTAGTCAGAAGCAAAATCCTTTGGAGGAGGGGCAGGGTGAAAGGATAGAAAGAATTGAATATATGGTAGGGTAAGATGGAGGGAAATACAATTAGGAATAGTAACTGTGAAAAAAATTGCAGCAAGTTTCTTTGAAAAAGGCCTTATTTCACACATATATAGAGAACTAAGTCAAATTTATATAAATGAGAGCCATTCCCCAATTGATAAATGATTTAAAGATATGTTTTCAATGAAATAACCAAAGCTACTTGCATTCATATGAAAACTACTCTAACTCGCCATTGCCTGAAAAAATGCAAATTAAAACAATTCTGAAGTATTACCTCAAACTGATTACATTGATTAATTAGACAGAAAAAGAAAATGACAAATGGTGGCGGGGATGTGGTTAAAATGAGATATTAATGCACTGTCTGTGGAGCTGTGAACTGAATCAATCATTCTGTAGAGCAATTGGCAACTATGCCCACAGGGCTATTAAACAATGCATATCCTTTGATCTAGCAATAACACTACTTGATCTGTATCCTAAAATAGATTTTAAAAAAGAAAAAGATGCTGTATTTACAAAAATATGTATAGCATTTCACTTCTGGAGGCAAAGAATTAGAAATCGCATGAATGCCCATCAATGGGGAATCATTGAACATATTGTGATAATATATGAGTTTGGAACTGTGTAGAAGTGTGAGTGTGTTCAAGTAAACTCATCTCTCTAGGTCCGTTTCTTCATCAAGAGCAAGATGGTATAGAGAATAATGCTTGAGGGTTGAAGTCAGAAAGTACTAAATTCAGATGTGGTATCTATTACTTCCTGGATAGATGACCTAGGGCAAGTCTGCTTTCCTCTAACTGCCTTTAGTTTTTCTCACCTATCAAATGGGGATAATAATAGCACCTAGATTTATTATGGGGGTTGTTATAACAATAAAATTAGATAATATTTGCAAAACATTTAGCACGACTGGTACTTACTATGTATTATGTAAATGTTTGCTTTGTTATTTGTCTCAGAGGCCTATTGAAGCTTTAGAATACAACCATTTTGTTTCTACTTTTCAATGAATAATTGAGAGTTAACTGACCTCTCCACAACTAAGAAGAAACCACTAATAAGTTGGAAATTTAAATGCAGTTTAAGGTGGGTGTTAAAATTCCCATGTGTAGTAATGTTTTTATTATTAATTTATTTATGTATTTTTAGTTTTTCAACATTTACTTGCATGAGATTTTGAGCTCCAAAATTTCCCATCTCTCCCCATTGCCCACCTCAAGACATCATGCATTCCAATTATTCCTTCCTCCAATCTGCCCTCCCTTCTATAACATCTTTACCTTTTCTCATTCCCTTCCCCTCTATTTTCTTGTAGGAAAAGATAGATTTTTGTACACTGCATGTACAAATATACAAATATGTAAGCCTGTATGACCTATTTCACAGTGATGTGTAAAAACAATTTTTAACATTCATTTTTTTAAACTTTGAGTTTCAACTTATCTCACTTCCTCCCCACCCATCCCGACTGAGAAGGCAAACAATTCAATATAGACTATATATGTATAGTTGTGCAAAATATTTCCATAATAGTCATGTTGTATAAGATGAGTTATATTTTCCTCCATCCTTTCCTGCCTCCCATTCTCCAACTCCAAAAGTGTTTACTTCCAATCACTGCCTCCTCCCATTTGCCCTTCCTTCTCTCACCACTCCACGTATCCCCTTCTCCACTACTTTCCGATAGTGTAAGATAGATTTTTCATACCAAATTTAGTGAGCATGTTATTCCCACCTAAAGCCAAATGTGATGACAGTAAGCTTCGTTTTCTCTCTCTCACCTTTCCCCTTCCCCCATCCATTGGAAAAAGCTTTTTCCTTGCCTCTTTTATGAGAGATAGCTTGCTCCCATTCCATTTCTCCCTTGCTTCTTTCAATATATTCCTCTGACCCATCACTTTTATTTTTTTAGATATTATTCCTTCCTATTCAGCTTACCCTGTGCTCTATGTCTGTGTGTGCGTGTGCGTGTGTGTGTGTGTGTGAGTGTGTGTGTAATCCCTCCAACTACCCAAATACTGAAGAAAGTTTCAAGAATTATAAATATTTTTCCATGTAGGAATGTAAACAGTTAAACTTTAGTAAGTCCCTCATGATTGTTCTTTCCTGTTTACCTTTTCATTCTTCTCTTGATTCTGCTATTTGAAAGTCATATTTTTTATTCAGCTCTGGTCATTTCATCAAGAATGCCTGAATATTCTTTATTTCATTTAATGACCATTTTCCCCTGAAATATTATACTCAGTTTTGCTGGGTAGATGATGCTTGGTTTTAATCCTAGATTTTTTGACATCTGGAATATCATATTTCAAGTCATTCTATTCCTTAATGTAGTAGATGCTAGGTCTTGTGCTTTCCACAAAACTCAAATTGTTTCTTTCTAGCTGCTTCCAATGTTTTCTCCTTCATCTGAGAATTCTGGAATTTGTCTACAATATCCCTAGAACCTTTTTCTCGGGTCTCTTTCAGGAGGTGATTGGTAAATACTTTCAATATATATTTTACCCTCTGGTTCTAGAATATCAGGGTGATTTTCCATGATAATTTCATGAAAGATGATGTCCAAACTCCTTTTTTTATTATGGCTTTCAGGTAGTCGCATAATTTTTAAATTGTCCGATCCTGGATCTATTTTCCAGGTCAGTTTGTTTTTCCAAAGAGATATTTCACATTTTCTTCAATTTTTTTTTCATTTTTTTGTTTCTTGATTTCTCATAAAGTCATTAGCTTCCATCTGCTCCATTCTAATTTTTAAAGAACTATTTTCTTCAGTCATCTTTTGAATCTCCTTTACAAGTAGGCTAATTCTGCTTTTTAAAGCACTCTTCTCCTCATTGACTTTTTGGACCTCTTTCATCATTTGAGTTAGTCTGTTTTCAAGGGTGTTATTTTCCTCAGTATTTTTGGGTCTCCTTTAACAAGTTGTTGACTTCATTTTCATGATTTTTTTGCATCACTCTCATTTCTCTTCCCAATTTTTCCTCCACCTCTCTTACTTAATTTTCAAAATCCTTTTTGAGCTCTTTCATGGCCTGAAGCCATTGCATATTAATTTTGGAGGTTTTGGATGCAGAAACCTTGACTTTTATGTTTACCTCAGATGACATGCATTGTTCTTCCTCATATGAAACAATGGAAGAAAATACCTGTTCGGGCGAGGAGCCAAGATGGCAGAGTAGAAAGACTCATGTATGCTAGTTCCAAAACTACAGCCCATAAATTTCCTGTTAAAAGAACTCCCAACAAATTCTAGAGCACTGGAAGCCACACAGCAATGCAGCAGAGGAGATGTCCGTTCCAGAGAGCCCTGAAAAACCACCACCAAAGGTCCATCACACACCGGAACAGCACCCCCAGTCCCTGCCCTGGCCACATGGCCCTGAGAGAAGCAGATCCAAGCAGGCTTCAGGGACGGAACCTCCAGTGGTCACAAAGGTCCCTCCACCCACAGGCACTACAGGTCAGTGAGAGAGATTTCTGGGCTGGCCGAGAGGGGGAACGGGGTATCTCCATAACTCAGGCGCCCTCGGAAGGCAACAGCAGAGGCAACAGCGGCCCGGGACTCCCAGAGCA
Organism: Bettongia penicillata ogilbyi; assembly: GCA_023548195.1. Taxonomy (NCBI): domain Eukaryota; kingdom Metazoa; phylum Chordata; class Mammalia; order Diprotodontia; family Potoroidae; genus Bettongia; species Bettongia penicillata. The sequence continues at coordinate 1,698,752 of JAJHZJ010000777.1, read as the reverse complement.
GACAGGACCTCAGATCCATTACTGAAGGTAACTGCATAAGCCCCCTGAGGGAATTGAGCCCGGGAGGAGACTCGGCCCCCACCTGAGCACCAGAACTTAAGGTCACATTGAAGTAGCTGCAGCACGCACTGCTGAAAGCCCTGAGGCTGGGGAGCAGCATTTGAATCTCAGACCCCAAGCACTAGCTGGGCAGATCTAGGCGGGGGTAGAGAGGAATCTAGGAAATAACTGGCTGGGAAAATGCCCAGAAAAGGGAAGAAAAATAAAACCATAGAGGGTTACTTTTCTTGGTGAACACATGTTTTCCTCCTTTCCTTTCTGATGAGGAAGAACAATGATTACCATCAGGGAAAGACATAGAAGTCAAGGCCACTCTACCCGAAACACCCAAAAGAGATATCCAATGGGCTCAGGCCATGGAAGAGCTCAGAAAGGATTTTGGAAAAATCAAGTTAGACAGGTGGAGGAAAAAAACTGGGAAGAGAAATGAGAGAGATGCAAAAAAAAGCATGAAAAACGGGATGAATACCTTGCTAAAGGAGACCCAAAAAAAATGCTGAAGAAAATAACACCTTGAAAAATAGGCTAGCTCAATTGGCAAAAGAGGTCCAAAAAGCCAATGAGGAGAAGAATGCTTTCAAAAGCAGAATTAGCCCAAATGGAAAAAAGAGGTTCAAAAGCTCACTGAAGAAAAAAGTTTTCTCAAAATTAGAATGGAACAGATGGGAAGCTAATGACTTTATGAGAAACCAAGAAATCACCAAACAAAACCAAAAGAATGAAAAAATGGAAGAGAATGTGAAATATCTTATTGGAAAAACAACTGACCTGGAAAATAGATCCAGGAGAGACAATTTAAAAATTCTAGGACTACCTGAAAGCCATGATCAAAAAAAGAGCACAGACATCATATTTCATGAAATTATCAAGTAAAACTGCCCTGATATTCTACAACCAGAGGGCAAAATAAGTATTGAAGGGAATCCATCGATCACCACCTGAAAGAGATCCAAAAAGAGAAACTCCTAGGAACATTGTAGCCAAATTCCAGAGTTCCCAGGTCAAGGAGAAAAATATTTCAAGCAACTAGAAAGAAACAATTCCAGTATTGTGGAAATAGAATCAGGATAACACAAGATCTAGCAGCTTCTACATTAAGGGATCGAAGGGGCATGGAATAGGATATTCCAGAAGTCAAAGGAACTAGGACTCAAACCAAGAATCACCTACCCAGAAAAACTTAGTATAATACTTCAGGAGAAAATATGGCTTTTCAATGAAATAGAGAACTTTCAAGCATTCTTGATGAAAAGACCAGAGCTGAAAAGAAAATTTGACTTTCAAGCACAAGAATGAGAAGAAACATGAAAAAGTAAACAACAAAGAGACGTCATAAGGGACTTATCAAAGGTGAACTGTTTACATTCCTACATGGAAAGATAATATTTGTAACTCTTTAAAACTTTTCAGTATCTGTGTAGTTGGTGGGACCACACACACACACACACACACACATGCACACACACACACGTACACATCGTGTGTGCACACACACATGCATGCACATGCAGAGGACAGCACAGAGTGAATTAAATAGTATGGGACCATATCAGGAAAGAGGGTGAAATGAAATGGGGTAAATTATATCTCATTCAAGAGGCAAGCAGGAGACTTTTTAGTGGAAGGAAAAAGAGGAGAGCTGAGAAAAAAAACATGCAGTTTACCCTCATCACATTCGACTAAAGGAAGGAATAAAATGCACACTCATTTTGGTATGAAAACCTATCTTACAATACAGGAAAGTGGTGGAGAAGGAGATAAGCAGGGTCAAGGGAGCATGGAAGGGAGGGCAATGGAAGGAGGGAGCAATTTGATGTCAACACTCGGAGAAGGACAGGATAAAAAGACAGAATAGAAACAATGGGGGGCAGGATAGGATGGAGGGAAATATAGTTAGTCTTACACAACACAACTATTATCGAAGTCATTTGTAAAACTACACAGATATGGCCTATATTGAATTGCCTGCCTTCCTAAAGGGAATGGGTGGGGAGGGAGGGATGGGGAGAAGTTGCAACTCAAAGTTTTAGGAACAACTGTTTAATATTGTTGTTGCTACTAGGAAATAAGAAATATGGTCAATGAGGAATAGAAAGTCATCTGGCCCTACAGGACAAAAGAGAAGATGGGGACAAGAGAAGGGAGAGATGATAGAAGAGAGGTCAGATTGGTGATAAGGAAAATTAGAATGCTCGGTGTGTATTAGGGTGGGGGGAGGTGATTAAATGGGGAGAAAATTTGGAACCCCAAATTTTTTGAAAATGAATGTAAAAAAGTTAAATAAAATAAACTTATATTAAAGGGAAAAAAAGTGAATGTTGAAAACCAAAAAATAAAGAAAATACATAAAAAGAGCGAAAAAGAAAATAAAAAAAAAAAGAAAAAATATACTTGTTCACAAAGAAAGTCACTTTCTATAGTCTTATGTATCCCCCTTTTGGGGCATTTTCCCAGGTAGTTACTTGACTTTTGAGTTCTTTTTCAAAAGGAGGGTATATTCTTGGGACCTCTAAATTCTCAGTTCCTCCAAGGTGGTGCAATCAAGAGAGAGGAGTTTACTCCTCTCTTGGCCTGTTCTGTGGTCTGAGAGTGACCACAAGGTTTTCTGCCCAGGATCTTCGAGTAAAATTCCCTCTCCAGTGTCTCCACAAGCTTCACCAGCCAGTGCTCCAGCTCACGCCAGGACTGCTGCTCGGGGCTGAGATCCACATCAACTGCTCAATTCCACCAGGGTCTTTAGGCTGAGTGCTCCAAAAATCAACACTATCACTGCAGTGGCTCCTTTTGGCAGGGCCAGACTCTGTTCTCTTGTCACTCAAGTGAAAGAAGTTTCTCACTAACCTTTGAAGCTGTCTTTGTTGTTTGGGGTTGTGGAGTCTGGGAACTGCAACTGCTGCCCAAGATTCCACCCCTGAGGCCTGTTCCAGTCCTGTCCCTGCATTCCACAAGGCCAAGGCTGAATTTTGCTCCGTGGGCTGTGATCTACTCTGAGCCTGGTGTGATAAACTTTTCCTGTCAACTTTCCAGGTTGGCTGGGGCTGGAAATCTCTCTCATTCTGCCATTTTATGGCTTCTTCTGCTCTAGAATTCGTTTAGAGTCCTTTTTACAGGTATTTTACAGGCTATGGAGGAGACCTTCTCCAGTTCCATTCTTCTACCCCACCACCTTGATCTTGCCCTTCTCCTTGGATGATTTCTTTCAAAAGAAGATTTTGTGGATTCTTTGAACATCTGGTTCTAGAACATCAGGGTAGTTTTCCTTGATCATTTTTGAAGACAATGTCTAGGTTCTTTTCTTGATCATGGTTTTGAAGTAACTCAATCATTTCTAAATTTACTCTCCTGGATGTATTTTTCATGTCATTTGTTTTTCCAATGAGATATTTCATGTTATCTTTTATGTTTTCATTCTTTTGGTTTTTTATTATATTTTCTTGGTTTTTCATAAAGTCATTAGTTTCCCTCTGCTCCATTCTAATCTTTAAGGAATGATTATCTTCAGTGAACTTTTGGACCTCCTTTTCCATATGACCAATTCTGCTTTTTAAGGCATTCTTCTTCTCATTTGCTTTTTGGATCTCTTTTGCCAATTGGGTTAGTCTATTTTTAAGGTATTATTTCCTTCAGCATTTTTGGGTCCCCTTTAACAAGGAGTTGACTTGTTTTTCATGATTTTTTTCCATCATTTGATTTCTCTTTACAGTTTTTTCTCTACTTCTCCTTCTTGATTTTCAAAATCCTTTTTGAGCTCTTCCATGGCCTGAGAGAAATTCATATTTTTCTTTAAGTCTCTGGATGTAGGAGCTTTGACTTCATTGACTTCTTCTGTTTGTCACCAAAGTAAGATGTTACAGTCTGATTCCTTTTCTGGTTTTTTCTTTTTCCCCAGTTATTTACTTGACTTTTAAGCTCTTTGTCAAGGTAGTTCTCTGCTTCTGGAGTGGGAGGATGGGTGTACTATCAGATATTTGATCCCCTCACAATTTGTGAAGCTAGAGATCCAGAAACAGCCAATGCTGCTGACCATTCTGCTGCTGTACTTGCAAGGGGCCCCTCCACCCCTTCCACTGCCCTGGGACTAGAGGCAGACCACTATGCTCTCTCACAAAGATCAGAACGGTTCTATTCACAGATCTTCCAATTTGTCTTCAACGCTTAAAGTTTTGAAGTTTGGAAACTGCCATAGGTGCCAGAGATTTAGACCCTGGAGATCTGCTCAGGTATCATCTGTGCAGGCAGGCGTCTGCTGGATTGTGGTCTGCTCCCAGAGTGACTTATGCTTCCAATTGACCTTCTAGGTTGTCTTGAGCTGGAGATGTACTTCACTCAGTCATTCTGTGGGTTCCGCCTCTTCAGAATTTGTTTCGAGTTATTTTTTACAAGTATTTGACTGGACTTGGTGGGGAAGCTCTAACAAGCCTCTGCTTCTACCCTGCCACCTTGGTGTAGCCCAGCAACTCTTATTTGTGTTTTTGAGTAACTCCTTTGTTGATCAAGTGAAATGTGCATACCCCTTCTAAGAATGATGCTTTTTTTATCCTTTTTTAATTTTATTTTAGACTCAAATGCCAGAATACACACACAATAAAGAAATAAAAAACATATCATAAACTTAAATATTGGAACTTAAATACAAAATTAGAAAGAAAAAACAGGAAGTTGTGTGTATACAAAACACAAGAGAGATTAAAATATGTAACTATAAATTTTCATTTCAACAAAGCCCAGCATGATAAATAATAGTAATTGTGTTGAGAATTGTCCATATGTTCTTTGCTTCCTTGCATTTTTTCTTTTGTTTTCTGCTGTGTACTTTTTTACTTTGTTCTTTTTTTCCCTACCCCTATTCCCCCCAGAAGGCTACAAGAAAGTTTATATATGTTTCTCTATAGTTATAGATACCACACACACACACACACACACACACACACACACACACACACACACACACGTATATAGGCATATACTTCCCCAAATTCTACTGCTGATGTTTCTTTTTCTGTTTTTACCTATCTCTTATTTCCTGTCCCTCTTGCATTATCTACTTTACTTGTATCTACTACCTTGTGCTCCTATTACTTGCTTACTCCCCTCCAAGGATCCCTCCCCTATCCTCCCTCTCTTGTAAATCTAAACACACTTCTATAGCTCCCTTTTACTTATTCCCTATCCCTTCCCTCTAAAGATCTCTCCTTTATCATGTCTCCCCCTCCTATACCACTACCATTTTATTTCTTCTGAATTTCAAAGACTTTCATGCTCTTCTAAATATATACATACATATATATATATATATATATATATATATATATATATATATATATATACACATGTATGTATGTATGTGTGTGTGTGTGTGGTTCCCTCTTAAACCCATTCTCAATAAAAGTAAGCTACCAGAACTACCAGCCCTCCTCCCCCATCTAATCCCTCTGTATTGATTCTTCCTCTTGCACCTCATTTATATAAAATATTTACTCTTTTTAGCTGTTCCTAAAGGCTTCTAATTTTTAAAATTCGTACAATGCTAAAGTTTACCCCAGTCTTTCTTATGAGTTACCCAATCTTATTGTAATCTAAGAATCTTACATTCACACACACATACGTACACACACGTAAGGACACATACACACACATATACACATACTCTGTTTACTCTTCACAGGAATTTCTCTGCATTTTTCTTCTGATTTTCTCAAATTTAACAGGAATACCTCAATTGTTCCCTTATTTTTATTTATCTACACTCACACTTTGGTTGCCGTAAGGTGCTATTTTAGCTCTTTTGTGGGGGAAAATCTTTAGAGTCTGAATTTTTTTTTAAATGCACAAAATCAATATAAAGAAAACTGACTATAGTGAAATAGAGCTTTAAAATTTGTGTTTTTTTATTTTGCTTTTATTGTTTGATGCATGGTTTTCTATATTATTGTTGTTGCTATTAGACTAATTTTTAGTTGTGCCTAACTTATTACAACCCTATGTGGTGTTTTCATGGCAAAGATGTGGGAGGCCAGTGTCATAGAATATATAGTTAAATAAGATTGTTACATCCTTTACTATCATTCATATGAAGGAAATGGAAAGGCAGATAGAATTGTATAGAACATTAGCTATTATACTAATACACATGTGACTGATGGTTAAGCCACCTATCTCTCTCCAACCTTAGCTGCACAAGTACCTCAGACAACTATAGCATCTAATTGGTCCCAGAATTATAACTACTGTTACCTCAAAAAAAGACTAACAGAAGCAACTGCTGTACCTAGACATACCTGCTCATCCAAATGTAGTCCTTCTAAATCCTATTCTAGACCCCAAAACCTGAAGTGGGGAGGTGAAACAGAAACAAAAATTTATGCCAATAAAAGAGCTAAAAGGTCATTGACTTCAATCCCCACTTCTCATTTCATGATAAAGAAATTGAGGACAAGAGAGTTAAGTTTTAGGTCATGCTTTTAATAAGGCTCTGAGATGGAATTTGAACTCATGTCTTCTGTCTCCAGGGCCATTAATCGTTTCACTGAACATGCCAGCACAACACTTTATAACCATGTTTTCAGAGAAGATGTACTTGTTGCAATTCAATTGATATATTAAGGAACATTTTGAGCATAACTTGAAATTTTTGTTTTCTCCTACTTTATTTCTTTAGCAAGGAACAGTGAGATCACAGGAAACAGCCCCACTTTATGACAACTAACAAGCTGTAAGCTTCCTGACACCCACTTCAACAAGCAAACTTCAAGTTTTTATTAAAGTGAAGTGCCATATTTGTTGTATATCTTCTGTTGTAGCACGGAATATAGGTAGAGAAGAACTAGACTACACTACAACTACACTACAATACCTAAGTTCTCACCCACATCCATCATGGCTTCCAGAGCCAGAGTTGAAGCCTGCCCAGTTTCTTCAAGCAGTCCATAAGGCAGCTCAAGTAGCAGTCAAGACCACATACTGAGTCACTATTTATTGTGGTTTTTTGTTCATTTCTTAACCACTTAACATGAATGAAATGATGCCACTGTTTTTATTTGCTTCCTATCTTTTCTTGTTAATGTGTCACTGAGGAAGTTTTTGAGTATTGTGCCCCAGCCTAATTTTTTCCATAAGTTCTGAGGGTATTTTTGCTCATTTTGCATAATTAAGTGTTTTTTGGGAACATAAAATTTCTGTTATAGCAGTATTACTTGTACTCACTTTCTTCTTCTGGAAAGAAATAAAGATTCAAATCACAAATTCATCTCAAAACTCTAACACACACAATACATACATAATCTATATGATTAATATTACTAATACCTCAGAGGGTGCCCATAATATATTTCCATTGGTCAGCACCTTTCCCTCTGGGGTGGGTTTGTTTGTGTTTCCATTGTTCAGTACTTTCCCCAATGCGGTGGGCTTGTTTGGTTGTTTTTGCAATCGTCTTATTTTTTTTAAAAGGCAAAAATTACTAGCTTTTTAGATGTCAGTAGGAATCCTGTATTGTCATTTTTATTTTTGCTTGGGGGCAGAGGGTAGAAACTGATCCAATGTCATAGAATCACTATGTTGCTTTCTAATTTCCTTGACAGTCCAAAGAAAGAGTATTGCTTACAAAACGTTTTATTGTTTAAAAGTTTTGAATAAAACATGCTAACCTTGTCATACTAAGTGACAGACAGAAATGTCACTGTTGTTTGCCTGGGACAAATAATCCATATACTTCATGTATAATTCATTTGATCTTTAAGAATGTTTAACAATATTGAATTTAGATAAATTTCTGTGTTGTGGTACATCAAGCTTCCTTTATCAATTTACACATGTGCCTCATCAATTTAAGTCTTCATCTGTATTACTCTATCTCTTTATTAACCATGACAGCCCTGGAAGTTGTTCCTGCTTTCAAGGTATCAGTATTGTCCACATTACAATTCCTCAACCTCCTCCCTGGGATGGTCAATCAGTCATTAACTTGGTAACCTCCAATAAGCCAAGGTTGTGAATCCATCACAAAAGTACCAGTCACAAGGACAGGTATCTGACTGTAGCCTTTTCCTTCAGAGTCCTCAGATGCCACATTCAGATTAAAGAACTAGTCTCAATAAGATTTCAATCCCTTCTAAAATAAGTTTGTGATGGCTTCCAAAACCTCCGCATCAGTCAAAGACAACCAAGGACAGGTCTGAAAATGAATGTGCTGTAAGTAAAAGAGCTGGAAAAGGCTCCTTTAAGTGGGCATTGAATAAAATTAAATTTCATTTGCTGTAAAAGAGAAATAAATGACTGTCTGCAGTCTCTTGCCACAATATGTCCTCTCAAGCAACTGACCCAGCTTATGGCTTCCTTGAGTACTAAGTCTGAAAAAAGCTTTTTCCCATAGCCAGCATCTTGTGGAATCAGAACCACTACAAAAAGGGGAGGCAACAGTGCAGCAGAAAGTTATCCACAATATTTCTGGAAAATAAAACACATCACAGAAACTTAAGGAAGGATTGCTTCACTAACCATAAGCACAAATTGAAGAGCAAAATATAAATGAAATTGGAGACTCCAGAAGCAACTTCTGAAGGGCTATTTTTTTTGTTTTAGGAAGAGTAACTCCCATCATTTCCATAAATTTCAATTTCTTCCCATGCTTACCTATGTCATCCTTGTTAAGGTTTTATTTTTCTCAACATGTTATCATTCCCTGGGGCCTCATTTTGCAACAATTAAGAATAATTTATAAAATTTTACAACTTGCGACTGTGGAAAATAAAATGAGTTTGATAAATTTATCTTAAATAATGCTTTAATAAAATTGAATGTAATTTTTGGCTATCAAAAATTATTCATTAAATATTACAGGACAAAAATATCATGTGTTTAACTCTATCCCTTGGGTGTATAATTTTTCTATCCTCATGCATGACATGCATATATGCACATACATATGTTGCATATATGACATATGTATAATAAAGTATATATGTACATATAAGAAAGAAGTGAGGTCAGTGTCTTTATCTATAGAAGGAAGATAAAAATGGCACTTACCTCCCAGGATTGCTGTGAGAATAAATGAAATGTTTGTAAAGTGCTTAGCACAATGTCTGGTACATAGAAGGACTATATAAATGTTAACTATTATTTTTAGGGACAGACAGGTGGTTCAGTAGCTAGACCACTGGGTAGAGAGTCAGAAAGGTCTGAGTTCAAACACAGATTCAGATACAGAGCAAATCACTTAAAGTATGTTTGCCTCACTTTCCTCATCTGTGAAATGGAAATGAAACTCACTTTTACCTCTCAAAGTTGTTGTGAGGAACAAAGGAGATACTAACTGTAAAGTACTCAGTACAGAGTCTGGCACATAGTAAGTGCTATACAAATATTATCTGTTTAGTATTATAAATACATTCTCATGTAGGTTTTAGGATAAATACAGCATTGTGAATAGAGAGTTGGATGGAAAGCTAAAAACCATGTTCAAGTCTGGCCTCTAACTCATACCAGTTATCAGACTTTGGGCAAGTTACTTAACCTCAGGTACTCTGGGAAAGTCTCTAAGACTATCAGTTGCACAGAAAAGGCTGATTTGAATTGAGATAGGGAATTTCTTTATCTGGGAATTCTATATATCAATGAAATCAGAGGACCTACTCCTTGTGTTTCAGGGAAAGTGTAGAGACAGGTTTTTAAACAACAAACCTTATTTTCTACAATCTCCTAAGAAAAGAGGTGGTAGGGAGGAAATAAGTATTTTTAAGTGCCTGCTGAACAGGGCTAAGAATTTGAGGGGTGCAGGGGCCAGAGGCAAGATGGCAGAACGATGACAGGGATTCACCTGAGCTCTCCCCCAAATCCTTCCAGTTACCTTTTGAAAATGAATTTAAACAAATTCTAGAGCACTAGACCCCACAAAAGACAAAGTGGAACAAATTTCAAGCCCAAGACAGCCTGGAAGGACTATAGGGAAGATCTGTTGCACCAGGGTGAGAGAGGCATATAGTACAGAGCTGGCCTGACCAGTGCACATGGGGCCACTGCAGACCTGGGCACAACCTTGGAGTAGGTCTCAAAGGGATTGGATCACTGATAGAAGTGGCAGTTTCCTGAATTTTCAATCCACAGATGCCAAAGACAACTTAGAAGATCATCAGGAACTACCTGTCAGGCCTGGAGGAGAGTTTGGCACAGATCAGCACAAGCCACTCCAGAAAAGCCTTGGGCCCAGCAAACCAGGAGCAGGCTTTGTGAATGACTGAACCAGCAAGGGCAATGGCTGCTTCTGCAGCTCTTAGACAACAGATAGTGAGGAGGTCAAATGACTGGTCAGAAGGAGATTACAGGGGCCTCTTTGCTAGTACTGAGACAGAATTCTGTTGCTTTGCCCATACTTGCATCCAGGTTGCAGTCTCAGGTAGAAGTCCAGGGTGAGGAGGAACACTAGCACGGCAGAGTTTGCAGTAGCAATGTAGGGGGGATCCTTCTCACAGTTACAGAGTAGAAAAAAGTATGTGGTATCTCACAGACCACAGCACAGGCCAGGAGAGGAGTAAACACCTCTCTTTAGATCATACTACACTGAAAGAACTGAAAACTTATAAGTCTCGCTTGAGATAGTTCTTTCTCTATCCTGAAAGAAGAGCCCTATCTTAACAAAGAGCTAAAAGTAAAAGAATGGGCTGAAAAAAATTATGAACAACAGAAAAAAAACCTCTTGCTATAGGAACTTTCTTTGGTGACAAGGAAGACTAAAACACACACTTAGAAGAAGACAACAAAGTCAATGCTCCTACATGCAAAACCTCCAAGAAAAAAAATAAACTGGTTGTATGCCATGGAGGAGCTCAAAAAGAATTTTGAAAATCAAGTAAGAGATGTGGTAGAAAAATAGGGAAGAGAAATGAGATTGCTACCAAAAAAAAACAAAACACACACATGAAAAATGAATCAGCATCTTGTTAAAGGAGACACAAAATAACACTGAAAAAATCCCAACTTAACAAACAGACTAAGCCAAGCGGTAAAAGGGGTCCAAAAAGCCAAGGAGAAGAATACCTTAAAGAGCAGAATTGTCCAAATGGAAAATGAGGTTCAAAAGTTTACTGAACAAAATAATTCCTTAAAAATTAGAATAGAACAAGTCGAAGCTAATGACTTTATCAGAAATTAAGAAACCATAAAATAAAACAAAAAGAATGAAAAAATAAAAGACAGTGTGGTATTTCTCATTGGAAAAAAACAACTGACCTGGAAAATTGATTCAGGAGAAAGAATTTAAAAGTTATTGATTTACCACCTAAAAGCTATGATAAAAAAAAACAAAAAACTTAGATATTATCTTTCAAGAAATTATCAAGAAAACTGTCATTGTAGAACCAAAAAGAATCCATTGGTGACCTCCTGATAAAGATTCCAAAATGAAAAGTGCCAGGAATATTGTAGCCAAATTTAAGAATTCCAAGGTCAAGGAGAAAATATTGCAAACAACCAGAATGAAGTAATTCAGGCATTGTGGAACCACAATAAGGATAATACAAGATTTAGCAGCTTCTTCATTAAAGGGTCAGAGAGCTTGAAATATGAAGTTGCAGAGGGCAAGGCTGCCAGGATTACAGCCAAAAATCAGTAAAACTGAGAAAAATCCTTCAGGGAGAAAATGGAGATTCAATGAAATAGAGGGATTTCAAGCATTCTTGAGAAAAAGATAAGAACTAAATAGAAAATTTGACTTACCCACACAAGAACAAGAGAAGTATGAAAATGTAAACAGGAAAGGAAAATCATAAGGTACTTATTAAAGTTAAACTCTTTATATTCCTACATGCACAGATGATATTCATAATTCATAAGACCATTCTTATTATTAGAACAGTTAGAATGAGTATATATAGGCTGAGGGCACAGGTTTGGGTTGAATATGAAAGGATGATATCTAAAAAAATAAAACTGATGTGTGAGAGGAATGTACTGACAGAAAGTGAAAGGGAGATGAGAAAGCTTTTACATTGGAGGGAGAGTGAGTGAACCTAAATCTCATCAGAATTACCTCAAGATGTAATAACATACACACTCAATTGGGTATAGCAATCTATCTTACCCTACAGGAAAATGAGGGGTGGGGGAGAGCAAGAAATGGAAAGGAAGGGTGTTAGAATGTAGGGAGATTAGGGGCATGGATAGTGGGCAGCAAAATATCTTTGAGGAGGGACAGGGTCAAAGGAGAGAGAGAATCAAATAAAAAGGAGGGAGGATAGAAAATTATATTTAAAGGATTGTAAGCTTCTTAGAGGAAAAATTCAAATTTGACATGTTAACATATTTGAAATATATTCTATTATAGTAGGGAGCATGCCAGAATTACCTTTGTGAGAGATAATAGAATATATTTACACTAGTTTATCTGAAATCTTCTTTTTGCTTTGTTTAGCTGAGATGATCATTTTTCCCCTCTTATCTACAGAGTCAGTGCCTAATGGCCTGAAAAAATTAATGCCTTTCCCTAATTTACCAAAAGACTCACCAACTGTTCAAGTTCCACATCCCAACTACAATATATGCAAATTTATGGACCCCATTATTCTTCTTTTTTAAACTCAAAGAAAACAAAGTTTATTAAAGATTCAGGCCAGATAGAATCCCAGCTAGACAGGGTCTGATTGAATCTGAGTGCCTTCATGGAGGAGAGATGGAACTTAAATACAGAAAAGACTATAGGAGGGATGGGGGTAGGGGGGCCTGGTAGTCTAGAGTGATGGGAGAAGGGGTCTAGGGAGGGTCCTGAGAAGAAGTTCAAAAAGGGAATCCCAGAAGAATCAAAGGCTGGAAACAGCTGGAGGCAATCAAGTGATATCAGAGTAGGGAGGGCCTAGATGGAAAGCAGGTGCAGCAATCAAGAGGTAACAGACCACAGCTGCAGATTTGAGTGCGAAAAGCCAGGTTAAGTGGGGAGATTCAAGGAGAATTCAAGGAGGTTCCCAGAGTCTGAACCCTATCATCCCCACCTCAAACAGATTGAACTCAAATTCTTTTGGGTTAAAGGCCGAAGGTATCAGCTTCTGAAACTGCTTCCTGCTGGTAAGGGGTGTAGAGCTGTCCCTACCTTGATGAGTCCTGTTCAAGGGATCAGACTTCAGAACCTGGGTGGTGCCAGGTCCAGTGGGCTGGAGACCTTGGATTCAGATTGAGGTTGGTATATAGCCTGGGCTGTCTTCTGGAAGTTGATGGTTCGGACCCTGGAGGAGACAAATCTGGCCAAGAAGTTAATCAGAGAAGGATCAAATAGGCACAAAAGGATTATAGCCAGTAGAGGAATAAGAATAGGAGGAAGTAAGGATAGAAGCCAGGATTCCTATGAACAGGATAATTTGGGGGTACTGAAGTTATTATGGATTTCTCTCATCCATTTTGCCTTTTCCAAGATACATTCAGTATGGACCTCTACTTGTCCTGAATTATCGATGTACATACAAGATGTGTTTGCTACAACACACACACCTCCACTGGAGGCAAGCAGGTAGTCTAAGGCTATTCTATTATCCAGAAACACTTTTGCTAGGGAGTCCAAAGATTGCTAGATTTCCAGGAGACCATAAGCTGTCTCATTTGCTCACTGGTGAATGGTCTCTGTAAGGTAAGAGAGAATGAGTTCATGCTGCAGGAGACTATCCCAGGGCATGAGATACTCTGTCCCCTTTTTAAGGAACCAGGTGACATTTCCCCAGAATCCATGCTTTGTTCTTTTTAACTTAGAGACCTTGGGTTGTGTGGCATTGAAAATGGAGAAGGGGAGGTGCTAAAACTCCAAGGATATACATCCCAAAATCCTTGTAAGGAGTTAAGCATTGAGTGGTCAGGATGGTGGTTCTGGGGTCTTACCATATGGTGGTGCTCCATTTCACCTCTTCCCCAGGACTCTTTTTACTTGGATACCCAAGTCCACAAAGGAAGGTATAACCCTTGGGGGTGCAGATGGAGTGAGTCTTTAAAAGGTATTGGGTTTGGATGCCCCAAAGATCAGAATGGTTGCACATTACACTCCCAGTTGAGATGGGTACCTTTAAGAGATACATAAGGGTTTTGTAGCTATAAGGAGCTGTGGCACTGTGGCTTAACTTAGAAAGGGCTGACCTACTCGAAGAGTAGAGGGGGGATACAATCATAGGTGCAAGTAGGAAATGCTCCCTCAGAGCAATAGGTACAACTAGCAGATGCAAAGTTCCAGAGAAATTTATCACTCTTTATATCTATGCAGGTGGTGCAGGTTAAATGACCAGTTGAGACTTCTACAAGCCCTCTCTTAACAGGGGTCTTAACGTGTTCAGTGGCCATGGAACTTATACGGGAATATTCTCCTGTGAAGAAGCAAGGTGTTGAGATGGAAAGGGTAGCCCATAGCAGGGTGGCCAACATAAAAGGGGTGGCATAGACCTCTGAAGAAGTCATATTAGGGAGGGGAGCTTTCACAAAAACAGCCCATGGTGGGAGGTGAGTGTTGCCTTGTGGGCGTGAGTGACACACCCAACAATCTTCAAATCCCCCCACCTAATGAGTTTCCCTGTTTGACCAAGGAGTTATCTTCCCACTTTCGGAGGCCAAGTGTTTTTGAAGTATTGGGGAGCAGGAGGAAAAGGATTAATACTATCATGTCAGTTTAAAAAGAAATAGTTTCACAAGAGAGAGAAATAGAGGGAAAATAATTTCCCTGGGGTGGGGAATTGAAGTGAAGATGAAAAGGATGAGTACAGATTCACCTCTCTTTATCCACCTGTTGGCTGGAGGAGGACAGAGCCTTTCTAAACAGTAGCTTGATATCCTCCAAGGATTCACAGGTATATTCCAGGGGTTTCTTCCAGTTTTAGCAGAAGAACTTGAGATTAGCGGCTTTTCCTGGTCAGGGAACCATAAAAGACAAGGTTTAGGGGTGATGGGGACCCCAAAATAATGACAGTTTGGGTCATGCTCGAATGAATTTAATTCAAGCCTTCTTAAAATCAATGAAAATAAAGTTTATTAAAGATTCTCCATCTTGCGTTGGCTCTTAAGGAGCCTAAGCATTTGTGATGCTTGTATTCACAAATGGGCCAGATAGAATCCCAGCTCAACAGAGTCCGAGCTGGACTGAATCTGAGCCGCACCCCATTATTTCTAAACAATAACTGTAATATAGAAAAACTTACTACATGGAAAGAAGGAATTTTCTATGTTTTTTGACAAGTAAACACTGGCTCTAAGAAATGACAATTCTGTATTGATGAACCCATGAAATTGGCAATGATTGACTTTTCAATATGCCAAGACATTTAAAATCTGCTTTTGCACACATCAAAACAAAGAATTTCTTTGGAGTTCTTTTTTTCAAGGTCCTTTACTTTCCTCTTAAACTGGGCTTTATACTAAGCTTTTACAGGATCTTAATGTATTTACAAATAATGAGTAATATTAATGTTCCAAGTTATCTATGTTGAACACTTTGATGCTCTTTCACTGAGCTAGATAATAAAGGCACTGTGATATAGCCAAAGTTTTGAGTGTTGGGAGACCTTGGCTTCAGACTTAATTTTACAACTTACTATACAAGGGAAGAAAGGGAAGTAAATAAACATTTACATGGCTCCGACTATGAGTCAGGTACTGTGCTAAGCACTTTTGCAAAATTCAATTTGATCCTCACAGCAACTCTGCAATATAGGTACTGTTATCATCCTTATTTGACAATAGAGGAAACTAAACTAAATAAAGATTAAGTGACTTGCCCAATATCATGCAACTAGTAAAAAAATGCCTTTGGCCAAATTTGAACTTAAGTCATCCTGACTCTAGGCCTCATTGCTGTTGTTTGTCCTTCATTTGTGAAGAGTACCAATGCCAACACAAGTTTGTGTCTAGACTTGAACGTGAATTTGGATTTAAGTGAGAGTTATGCAACTCTTTTCTGTGGTTCCAAGAAGCCACAGCATATGCAGATGGGGCAGAAAAGATTGAGATAACTTACAGGATTCAAATTCTTCAGTGACCTGGGAGAATGTCTACCCCAAGGATATGAAGATTTTACCCAGCCGACTGAGTAGATGGAAACAACTTGATTCAACTATAGGCCTATTGCTCTATCTAGTGGGTTATGAACTGCCTCAATAGCTTCACACAAATCACTTCCCCTCTCTGTTCTTCAGATTCCTCATTTTTAAAATGAGACTTGCATTAGATTACCTCTGAGATTCTTTCTAGCTCTAGACCTAGGATCCTGTAATTTTTTAGCAGCCCTTCATGTTTTATCTTTGTATAATGTGTTATTATATTCTAATAAATCTAAGTCATGAGGAAAGGGTCCAACATGTACAAAAATATTATAGCAGCACTTTTTGTGGTGGCCAAAAATTGGAAATCAAGGGCATGCCCATCGATTGGGGAATGGCTGAATAAATTATGGTATATGAATGCAAAGGAATACTATTGTGCTATAAGAAATGATGAACAGGAAGACTTCAGAGAGGCCTGGAAAGACTTATAGGATCTGATGCTGAGCAAAAGGAGCAGAAACAAGAGAACTTTGCATACAGCAACAACCACGGTGTGAGAGGATATTTTTTCTGGTAGACTTAGTCCTTCACAGAAATGCAAGGACCTAAAAAAAAAAAAAAACATTTTTGATCACATATCTCCCTCTATACAAATGGCTTGTGCATATAACGCAATAAGTATATTATGTATAAATAACATGCACGTATTATTTTACTAAGAATGTACATTTTGAAATTAAACAAATGAACTTATAAATAACAAAATATGTGATATGCTAATAATAGCGGACATTATAAAATCTAAACAGGAAATGAAAGTTTTAAAGACTGAGATGAAGAAATGATAATTGATTCAAAACTCAATAGAAATTCACTGGAATTTGTCAAATAAGGAAATGACATGGTTAGAGCTTTGATTAGAAAAATCACTTTGGCAGCAATTTGGAGAGAGTAGAGACAGATTGATCAGGTAGGAAGTTACTTATCTATCTCGAATAAAATATGATGTTAATCTGAGATGCAATCATGTAAGTGCGAGTAAAGAGAAGAATGCAGGCGCAAAATAACAAGACCTTGAAACTTGTTTGATCTATATGATGATTAATAGTAAGGAGGGGAAGATCCACAAAGGTTGTAAAATAGGTGTATGGAAGGAAGTTTTAACTTTTGACAGAAATAGAAAAGTTTAGAAGAGGGATAATTTTGTGGAAGGGGTTAATCATTGGCATTCAAAAATATGCACAACACATTTTTACATTTAATCTACATTATTCATATTTTCTCCAATAATTTCTGGAATTCAACACAATGATAAATCAAGTGCTACTTTATAGTGTTTGCCAATTTCCAATGTATAAATACTTAGGATGAAATTTTAACCAACAGTTGCCAGAGCCAGTTAGACTGGATCCATCACATTAATGATTGTGGATGAAAGAAAATGTAATCATATCTGTTACAGATCATAATGTATGCATCCTTCCAGATATTGTGAGATTAATTTTGTTCCATGAAAAATAAAGAACCTGTGAGACATAACTCTCATGAACTATTCAATGTCCCAGAGGGAAGACACTAACTTCCTGGTAGAACTTGCACAACCAATAAATGATATGGTGAACAGAAGGAAAGCGTGCTTAAGTAAGGGGAAATTTTCAAATGTACAATTGTTGCCTTGGATGTGTGAGTAGTCCTTAAGCTATTATTGTCCTCTATATTTGAACATACACTCTAGAGAGATGGAAGGGAGTTTACTCAGTGAAAGGATGGGAAGAATGGAGGATTGTGAGAGGGGCAGTAAGTGTAGCTCTAAAAAAATTGTTGCTCTAAAAAAACACTCATACTATACATGTTTTCTTCCATTTCACATCCAAACTCTGTGGTGTTATCTTCATTTTTTTCTTCTCTCCTCAGTTCATTTCAATCTGGCTGCTAATCATAATAAATTGAAACTCTTCTCTAAAATTACCAATGGGGGAAGAACCAAGATAGCAAAGTAGAGGAACCATTACAGGCCACCTTTCCCAACATTCTCATCTACATAAAATTAAAATTATTCTCAATTCAAAATTCTGGAGTGGTAGCACCAGCAAAAGGTCAGAGTGAGATACTCTTGTAGCCCAAGGCAAATTGGAAAGTTGGGAGGAAAGATCGGTAACACAGGATTGTGTGCTACATCCACATGGATATAACATCAGTAGTTGGACCATGTGGTGGTGGTGATTTGAGAGCTGTAATAGTAGCTTCAGGAGTTCTCAAGCTAGAGACAATAAAGAGACCTGGTTACTGGTCAGAAAAAGATTGCAGAGATTCCCTGTGCTGGCACTGGTTGCATAAAAGGTGCCACTGGACGACTACATTGCCTATATCCATTTCAAGGGCATAGTTCAATGACAGAGGGAAACATTCTTGGGCAAGAGAGAGCATGGAGGGGGGCAAAGCTAACGTGGTAAAGTAAAAACTGAGAGTTGATTGAGCTCTCCCCCAAACCCCTTCAAACACCAGTAAAAATGATTAAACAAATTCTAGGGCTGCACAACCCACAAAATGAAGGAGTGAAACAAATTTCCAAACCAAGACATCTTGAAAAGGAGTCAAGAAGAGTCTGTCATTCCAGGCAAGGAGTAGAGCACAGTCTGGTGAGAGCCAAAGCAGACTTCAGGGGACTGAATCACTGTCAGCTGTTGCAGTGTTCAGACTTTTTGGCACCTAAACACAAAAGACAGCACAGAAGGTCAGTTGGAAAACTATGTTGGACCAGTGTGAAGAAGGAGTGTAGTCTGGCCACAGCCCCAGAACAGTGGAGGTGGAGGGTGCATGGGAGCAGCAGATGCAGCAGAGGCAACATCTGTGCCAGCTGCTTCTGGAGCTCCTAGAGAACAGACAATGTGGGGATTGAGGAGCAGACAAAGAGCGATTACAGGGATCTCCTTGTAGGCACTGAGGCAGGATTCTCTTGCTTTGTCC
Organism: Bettongia penicillata ogilbyi; assembly: GCA_023548195.1. Classification (NCBI taxonomy): domain Eukaryota; kingdom Metazoa; phylum Chordata; class Mammalia; order Diprotodontia; family Potoroidae; genus Bettongia; species Bettongia penicillata. The sequence goes on along the minus strand of JAJHZJ010000777.1, from coordinate 1,679,730 downwards.
ATGCCTGGATCAGGGTCACAGTCCTGGGTGGTAGTCCTGGGGCAAGGAGGATCACTGGTGTGGCACAGATTGTGGCTGCAGTGAAGGGGGAATCCTCCTCACAGTTTCAAGGCAGAAAAGAGTGCTTGTGGTCACTCACAGGCAAGAGAACAGGCCAGGAGAGGAGTAAACACTTCTCTTTTGATCATACCACCTTGGAAAAACTGAAAATTTGCAGTTCCTAGAAGTAGCTCTTAAAACAGCTGCACAAAAGCCCTGAAGTTTCGGACAGAATACCCTAAACACTGGAAACAGAGTCCTCCCTACATAGAATTAGAAAATTAAGGATTTGACTGGGAAAATGAGCAAACAGTGTAAAAAGAACTCAGACGACAGATTCTTTGGGGACAAAGAAGAACAAAACATTCAACCAGAAGAAGACAACAAAGTCAAAGTTCCTATATCAAAACCCTCCAAGAAAAATATGAATTGATCACATGTCATAGAAGAATGCAAAAAAAGATTTTGAAAATCAAATAAGAGAAGCAGAGGAAAATTTTGGAAGAGAAATGAGAATTATGACTGAAAATCGTGAAAAATGAATCAACAGCTTGCTAAAGAACACTCAAAATTTGCTGAAGAAAAAAAAACACCTTAAAAATAGACAAATCCAAATGACAAAAGAGGTAAAAAAGACAATGAAGAGAAGAAGGTCTTAAAAAACCAAATTAGTCAAATGTAAAAGAAGATCCAAAAGCTCACTAAAGAAAATAACTTCCAGGGGATGGAACCAAGATGGCAGAGTAGAAGGACACACTTCTAGAAGCTTTCCTTCAACAGCCCATAAAATACCTGTAAAAAATAACTCTAAATAAATTATAGAGTGACAGAAGCCACAAAACAACAGAGTGAATATTTCCAGACCAAGGCAGCCTGGAAGGCCAACAGGAAAGGTTTCTCACACTAGGAGGAGAGAAGTACAGTTCAGTTTTGGCAGTGATGTGACAAGAATAGGGCAGGAGCAGGCTTCAAGGCACTACCAGCAGCAGTTGTGGGTCCCAGGTTCCTCAACTCACAAATGCCAAAGATATCTTCAAAGGTCAGTGAGAAAGCTCTTTCACCTTGGAGAGAAAGGGACTCAGAGGTCTAGCCCTGGTCCCAGGTGGTGGCAGCTTCCATTATTGGAGCCCTGGCATAAAGACTATGTGGGAATTGAATAGCTGATCTGAATCTCAGGCCTTAGAGGAGGCCCTGGGGTGAGAAGGAGAGCTGGTAGCCTGGTGGAGATGGCAGAGGCTTTGGAGAGGGAATTCTACCCTCAGAAAAGAGGGTTTCTGGTAGGTCCCAGAACAGAGTACATGCCAGGAGGGTAGAAAACTCCTCTCCCTTGAGTGTACCACCTTGGAGGAACCAAGAACTTACAAGTACCCAGAGTATACCCACCTCTTGACAAAGAACTCAAAAGTCAAGTAACTGGCTGGGAAAATGCTCCCAAATGGGGAAAAGAATAAGACAATAGAAGGTCACCTTCTTGGTGAGCAGGTATTTTCTTCCATCCTTTCAGTTGAGGAAGAACAATGCTTACCATCAGAAGAAGACATAAAAGTCAAGGCTTCTGCATCCAAAATTTCCAGGATAAATATGCAATAGTCTTAAACCACAGAAGAGCACAAAAAGGATTTTGAAAATCAAGTAAACAAGGTAGAAGAAAAATTGGAAGAGAACTGCAAATGGCAAAAGATGCCCAAAAAGTCAATGAGGAGAGGAATGCTTTAAAAACCAGAATTAGCCAAATGAAAAGGGAGGTTCAAAAGCTCACTGAAGAAAAATAGGTGTTTTTTATTATTTTTTACAGTTTATTTATTTTCATTTGACAACTTTCACTGCTACAAAATTTTGAGTTCCAAATTTCCTCCCCATCTCTACTCTCCCCCCACCCCCACCCCAAATGTCATACATTCCGATTACCCCCTCCTACAAACTGCCCTCCCTTCTATCACACCCCTCCCTTCACAAATCCCCATCTTTTCTCTTGTCTTGTCAGGAAGGTATATTTCTATACCCCATTATTTCTTATTTCCCAGTTGTATGCAGAAACAATTTCCAATATTCGTTCCTAAAACCTGGAGTTTCAACTTCTCTCCCTTCCTCTTTCCCTACCCATCCAAGTAAGCAATTCGATATAGGCTATATATGCATAATTTTGCAAAAGACTTCCATTAACAGTCACATCGTGTAAGACTAAATATATTTCCCTCCATTCTATCCTGACCCCCATTTATTCTATTCTCTCTTTTCACCGTTACTGCCCCAAAAGTGTTTGCTCCCTCTTCCCATTTGCCCTCCCTTCCATCATCTCCTCCACCCTACTTATCTCCTTCTCCCTTATTTTCCTGTAGTGTAAGGTACATTTACATACCAAATGAAGTGTGCATGTTATTCCCTCCTTAAGCCAAATGTGATGAGAGGAAGTTTCATTTTTCCCTCTCACCTCCCTCTTTTGCCCCTACATTGAAAACACATTTTCTTTCCTTTTTTTATGAGAGATCATTTGTCCCATTCCATTTCTCCCTTATCCTTCCAATATATTCCTCTCCCACCCCTTAATTTTATTTCTATAGATATCATACCGTCCTATTCAACTTGCCCAGTGCCCTCTGTCTATATATCTATATCCATACACAGACACACACATACACACACACATGTGTGTATAATCACTGCAACTACCCAAATACTGAGAAAAGTTTCAAGAGTTACAATTATTATCTTTCCATGTAAGAATGTAAACAGTTCAACTTTAGTAAGTCTCTTATGATTTTATTTCCTGTTTACCTTTTCATGCTTCTCTTGATTCTTGTGTTTGAAATTCAAATTTTTTTTTTCAGCTCTGGTCTTTTCCAACAATGCTTGAATGTCTTCTATTTCACTGACCATTCCCCCACCCCCCAAAAAAATCTTATACTCAGTTTAACTGGGTAAGTGATTTTTGGTTTTAATCCTAGTTCCTTTGACTTCAGGAATATCATATTCCAAGCCCTTCGATCCCTTAATTTAGTAGTTGCTAGATCTTGTGTTATTCTGATGGTATTTCTACAATACTTGAATTAGTTTTTCTAGCTGCTTGCAATATTTTCTTCTTGACCTGGGAATTCTGGAATTTGGCTACAATATTTCTAGGAGTTTCTCCTTTTGGATCTCTTTCAGGAAGTGATGGGTGGATTCTTTCAATTTTTATTTTCCCTCTGCTCATAGAATATCAGGGCGGTTTTCCTTGATACTGTCATGAAAGATGGAGTCTAGGCTCTTTTTTGATCATGGTTTTCAGGTAGTACCATAATTTTTAAATTATCACTCCTGGATCTATTTTCCATGTCAGTTGTCTATCCAATGAGATATTTCACATTATCTTCTATTTTTTCATTCTTTTGGTTTGGTTTTGTAATTTCTTGGTTTCTCATAGTCATCAGCTTCCATCTGCTCCATTCTAATTTTTAAAGAAACATTTTTATCAGTGAACCTTTGAACCTTTTTCTCCATTTGGATAATTCTGCTTTTTAAAGAGTTCTCCTCATTGACTTTTTGGACCTTTATCCCAATTGAGTTAGTCTATGTTTAAAGATGTTATTTTCTTCAGCATTTTTTGAGTCTCCTTTAGCAAGCTGATGACTCACTTTTCATGATTTTCTTGCATCACTCTCATTTTTCTTCCCAATTTTTCATCCAGCTCTCTTACTTAATTTCCAAAATCCCTTTAGAGCTCTTCCATGCTCTGAGACAATTGCATATGTGTTTTGGAGGTTTTGGATGCAGCAGACTTGACTTTTATCTCTTCTTCTGATAGTAACGATTGTTATTCCTCATCAGAAAAGATGGAAGAAAATATCTGTTGAATAAGAAAATAACCTTCTATAATCTTATTTTTTCCCCTTTTGGGGAATTTCTCAGCCAGTTACTTGACTTTTGAGTCCTTTGTTGAGAGGGAACCTGTAAGTTCTCAGTTCCTCTAACATCACACAATTAAGGGAGAGAAGTTTGCTCCTCTTTTGCCTCACGTTCTAGTCTGGAAACTACCAAAGGTTTTTCTGCCCAGGATATGCAAGTAGAATTCCCTTTCCAGTGCCTCCACCAGCTCCACCACATCAACACTCTTCCTTACCCCAGGGTCACAACTGAGGTCTGAGACCCTGATCAACGTGTCAATTAAAACAGAGATTTTAAGCCAAGGGCTCTAAAAATGGATGCTGTTGCCACTTCCCCTATGGCTGCCTGGGACCATGGCTAGGGGAGGACCCTGCTTCATTCTCACCCAGTTGAAAAAGCTTTCTCACTGTCCTTTGAAGCTGTCTTTGACGTTTGTGGCTTGAGGGTTCAGGAACATACACTTACTCCCTGTGATTCTGCCCTGAGGCCTGTTTCACTCTTGTCCTTGCAGCCAAGGCTGCATTGAGCTCCGTGGGCTGCACTCTGCTCCATGCCCCATGTGATTTTTTCCTATCAGTCTTCCAGGCTGCCTTGGGATCAAGAAAATAGTTCTTTAAAAATTAGAACGGAGTTCTCTCAGATTTCCAGTACCAGAGCTAAGATGGCAGAGTAATGGGTAACTGTTATCTTCCTCCCTTTGTTGATGTAGACAAACTCAGAGAATATGAACTCAGGAAAAACTTGGGAAGAGTAGTAGCAGCAGAAGGGGAAAACAGACTATCAGCCCGTGAGTCTACAAAGATCACTAAGGAGGGTTCCTCTTGCTGTGGCCACAGGCAACCAATGCAGGATCAGAACTGTCCCAGACAGCCCCATCTTCACAAACCAGGGGAAGATCCTGAATCCCAGGGTGGTGAAGCCAGCAACTACCAACACCAGGACTCCAGGTGTGCCTCAGCACCCCAGTGGATTTGGGAAGAAACTAGAAAAGACAACTTAGCTTGCTATGGTCTAGCTCAACAAAGAAGCCTCTGGCATCCAGACCACCTGTGCCCCACACTTAAAGAGGCAGCTCCAGGGTAACTGCTGGGAAAACCCAAAAAGATCTCACCTGACCTTTGCTTTCAACACCAGTCAGCTCAGCACCAGGTAAGCTGCTACATTTTGGTTTCTAGCATAAAGAACTAGAGGCCACAACACAGAAAGCCTCAAGTTTCAGGCACAAGAATTGTGGAACAGAGCTCTCTGTGCCACAGATGCAGAGAACTACTTTAAAAGCCAGGAAAAGGGTTGTCATCATGAGAAAGAAACAAAGCAGAAAAGAAAAAATCATAGAGTCTTTCTAAGGGGACAAGGACCGAAAGATGTCAACATTGACACTATACTCCCACTTGAAACTTCAGAAGGGAATATGAACTGGTCTGAAGCAGAAAGCCTTCTTTGAAGAGCTCTGCAAGGATTTTAAAATTCAAATTAGAGAAAGATAAGAAAAGCATTTATTGAGAGGTATTTTCATCTGATTGAATTCCAGGAGGGTAAGACAAGCTCAGTAAGTATAGAAATACGGAGAGGAGGCTAAATGGAAGGGAAGAAGTGGTAAGGGAAAAGGAAATTAAAAGGGAGGGGGGCTGAAAACAGGGAAGGACTACTCAGGGAGACAGTGGTCAAAAATTAAAACTCTACTGTGTAGGGGAAGGGAGAAATAAAAGCATAAACAAGAGAAAAGGGAATGGAGTGAAAGACACAGAGAGTAATCATAACCGTGAATGTGAATGGGATGAAATCTCCCATAAAACAAAGATGGGTACCAGAATGTATTAAAAATAATAATCCAACAATATGTTGTTTATAAGAAGCACATTTGAAATGGGGAGATACACATAGGAAAAAAGGGAAAAGGTTGGAGCATAAATTTCATCTTTCAGCTAATGTAAAATAAGCAGGGGTACTAATCCTAATCTCAGACAAAGGAAAAGCAGAAATATATCTAATCAAAAGAGATAAGAAAGGAAACTTTATTCTGCTAAAAGTTATCATAGACAATGAAGTGATATCATTACTGAACATACATGCTCCAAACTGTATAACATCCAAAGAATTAGAGGAGAAACTAAGGGAGTTACAGGAAGCAATAGATAGCAAAACTATACTAGTTGGGGGACCTCAAACTCCCCCTCTCTGAATATAATGAGTCTAACCTCAAAATAAATAAGAAAGGGGGGTGGAGCCAAGATGGCAGAGTAGAAAGACTCATGTATGCTAGCTCCGAATCAACAGCCCATATATTTCTTGCAAGAAGAACTCCCCACAAATTCTGGATCACTGCAAGGTGCACAGAAACACAGTGGAAAAGATTTCCATTCCAGAGAGCCCTGGAGAGCCGTCCCCAGGGTCTGTCATGCCCCGAAAAGTGGAGCGCAACCCTGCCCTGCCCTGGCCCAGGGGCCCCAGAAGAGCAGATCTGAGCAGGTTTCAGGGACGGAATCTCTGGCGGCCGGGAAGGTCCCTCCACCCACAGACGCCACAGGTCAGTGACAGAGATGTCTGGGCTGGTCAAGAGAGGAGAAAAGTGTCTCCGTGACTCGGGCCCCCTCGGAAGGCAGCGGCAGAGGGAGCGGCGGTGGCCCCCGGGACTCCCCAAGCAGGCAGGATCTTCATTATTGAAGGTCTCTGCATGAACCACCTGAGGGAACTGAGCCTGGGAGGTGGCCCTGCCCCCACCCACTCCATTACTGAAGGTCTCTGCATAAAGCCCCTGAGGGAACTGAGACTGGGAAGCAGTCCTGCCCCCACCCGAACACCAGGACTTAAGCTCACATTGAATAGCAGCCGCACCTGCCCAGGAAAGCCCATTTGAATCTCAGACCCCAAGCACTAACTGGGCTGATCTAGGCAGGGGTGCAGAGAAATCTCAGAAGTCAAGTAACTGGCTGGGAAAATGCCCAGGAAAAGGAAGCAAAATAAGACCATAGAGAGCTATTTTGATGGGGTGCAGATGTTCCCGCTTTTCAATTCTGATGACAAGGAAATATTCTTACCATCAGGGAAAGATGTGGAGGGCAGGGCCTCTGTATCCCAGACACCCCAGGTGGATATCCGGTGGGCTCAGGCCATGGAAGAGCTCAAAAAGGATTTTGAAAAGCAAGTTAGACAGGTGGAGGAAAAACTGGGAAGAGAAATGAGAGAGATGCAAGAAAAGCATGAAAAACGGATGAATACCTTGCTAAAGGAGAACCAAAAAAATGCTGAAGAAAATAACACCTTGAAAAGTAGGCTCACCCAATTGGCAAAAGAGGTTCAAAAAGCCAACGAGGAGAAGAATGCTTTCAAAAGCAGAATGAGCCAAATGGAAAAAGAGGTTCAAAAGCTCACTGAAGATAATAGTTCTCTCAAAATTAGAATAGAACAGATGGAGTCTAATGACTTTCTGAGAAACCAAGAAATCATCAAACAAAAACAAAACAATGAAAAAAAATGGAAGAGAATGTGAAATATTTCATGGGAAAAACAACTGACCTGGAAAATAGATCCAGGAGAGACAATTTAAAAATTATGGGACTACCTGAAAGTCATGATCAAAAAAAGAGCCTAGACATCATCTTTCATGAAATTATCAAGAAAAATTGCCCTGATATTCTAGAACCAGAGGGCAAAATAAGTATTCAAGGAATCCATCAATCACCACCTGAAAGAGATCCAAAAAGAGAAACTCCTAGGAACATTGTGGCCAAATTCCAGAACTCCCAGGTCAAGGAGAAAATATTGCAAACAGCTAGGAAGAAACAATTCCAGTATTGTGGAAATACAATCAGGATAACTTAAGATCTAGCAGCTTCTACATTAAGGGATTGAAGGTCATGGAATAGGATATTCCAGAAGTCAAAGAAACTAGGACTCAAACCAACACCTACCCAGGAAAACTGAGTATAATACTTAAGGGGAAAATATGGTCTTTCAATGAAACAGAGGACTTTCAAGCATTCTAGATGAAAAGACCAGAGCTGAAAAGAAAATTTGACTTTCAAACACAAGAATGAGAAGAAGCATGAAAAAGTAAACAGCAAAGAGAGTCAGAAGGGACTTACCAAAAGTGAACTGTTTACATCCCTACATGGAAAGACAATATTTGTAACTCTTGAAACTTTGCAGTATCTGGGTAGTTGGTGGGACCACACACACACACATACACACACATGTACACATGTGCACGCACACACATACACACATGCACACACATACAGAGACAGAGAGCACAGAGTGAATTGAATAGGATGGGACCATATCTTAAAAGAAATTAAGGTAAATGATGAGAGAGAAATGTAGTGGGAGGAAAGAGGTTGAAATGGAATGGGGTAAATTATATCTCATTCAAGAGGCAAGCAGGAGACTTTTTAGTGGAGGGAAAAAGAGGAGAGCTGAGAAAAAAAAAAAACAAGAAGTTTACCCTCATCACATTCGACTAAAGGAAAGAATAAAATGCACACTCATTTTGGTATGAAAACCTATCTTACAATACAGGAAAGTGGGGGAGAAGGAGATAAGCAAGGGGGGATATGATGGTAGGGAGGGCAATGGGATGAGGGGGCAATTTGAAGTCAACACTTCGGGAGGGACAGGATGAAAAGACAGAATAGAAACAATGGGGGGCAGGATAGGATGGAGGGAAATACTGTTAGTCTTACACAACACGACTATTATCGAAGTCATTTGCAAAACTACACAGATAGGGCCTATATTGAATTGCCTGCCTTCCCAAAGGGAATGGGTGGAGAGGGAGGGATGGGGAGAATTTGGAACTCAAAGTTTTAGGAACAACTGGATAGTGTTGTTGTTGCTACTAGGAAATAAGAAATACAGTCAGTGGGGAATAGAAAGTCATCTGGCCCTACAGGACAAAAGAGAAGATGGGGACAAGAGAAGGGAGGGAGGATAGAAGAGAGGGCAGATTGGTGATAGGGAAAATTAGATTTCTCAGTGTATTGGGGCAGGGGGAAGGGATAAAAGGGGAGAAAATTTGGAACCCAAAATTTTGTGAAAATGAATGTAAAAAGTTAAAAAGAAAAGAAAAAAGAAAAAAAGGAAAATACAAAAAAAGGAAATACTTAAAAAAATAAATAAAGAAGAAAGAAGTTAAGGAGGTATTCACCTCTGGAACTCTGGATAAGGTAGATATGACAGATCTCTGGGAAAAAAATTAAAGGGGGATACAAAGGGATATAAAAAGGAGTTTAATGAATTGGGCATGCAGGTAAAAAAACTTGGAAAAGCACAATCTGTAAATCCCCAAGGAAATACCAAATTAGAAAAACGGAAAACCAAAGGAGAGATTAATAAAACTGAAATTAAGGAAACTATTGAGCTAATAAATAAAACTAAGAGTTGGTTTTATGGAAAAAACAATGAAATTGATAAACCTTTAATCAATTTGTTTAAAAAAAAAAGAAAGAAGAAAGCCAAACTACCAATATCAAAAATGAGAAAGGTGAACTCACCTCCAATGAGGAGGTAATTAAGATAATAATAAGAAATTATTTTGCAGAACGGTATGCCCATAATTTCCATAATGTAAATGAGATGGATGATTATTTTAAAAGATATAAATTGCACAGAATAACAGAAAAGGAAGTTGAATACTTAATAACCCCATCTCAGAAAAAAAAAAATTGAACAAGCCATCAATGAATTCCCTAGGAGAAAATCTCCAGGGCTAAAAGGATTCATAAGTGAATTCTATCAAACACTTAAGGTATAGTTAATTCCAGTACCATATAGATTATTTAGGAAAATTGAGGAAGAAGAAGTGTTCCCAAATACTTTTTATGATAAAAATATGGTTTTGATATCTAAATCAGGAAGTCAAAACAGAGAAAGAAAATTATAGACCAATGTTTCTAATGAATATAGCTGCAAAAATTTTAATTAAGATTTTAGCAAAAAGAATATAGCAGCTTATCAAGAGAATAATACATTATAATCAGGTAGGATTTATACAAGGAATGAAAGGCTAGTTAAACGTTATGAAAACTATTAGCATTATTAATCATATCAACATCAAAAGTTACAGAAACCAAATGATCATCTCAATAGATACAGGAAAAGTTTTTGATGCAACACCCATTCCTTATTGACAGCACTGGAGTACATAGGAATAAATGGAACTTTCCATAAAATGATAAGCAGTATCTACCTAAAACCTTTAGCAAGCATTGTATACAATGGGGATAAGCTAGATGCACTTCCAGTAAGATCAGAGGTGAAACAAGGATGTCCATTATCACCACTATTATTCGCTATGTTACTAAAAATATTAGTTATAGCAATAAAAAAAGAAAAAGAAATTGAAGGAATTAGAATAGACAAATAAAAAAAACCAAGTTATTACTCTTTGCAGATGAAATGATGAGATACTTAAAGAATCCCAGAGAAACAGTAAAAAGCTACTTGAAATAATAAACAACTTTGGTAAAGTTGCAGGTTACAAAATAAACCCACACAAATATTATATACATACATGCATACATACATACATACATACATACATACATACATATATATATATATATATATATATATATATATATATATATAATTACTAACAAAGCCCAACAGCAAGAGATCGAAAGAGAACTACGATTTAAAGCCACGGTAGACACTGTAAAATATTTTGGAATCTACTTGCAAAAAGAAATCCAGGGACTCTATGAACACTATTACAAAACACTTTTCCCACAAATGAAGTCAGATATAAGTAAGTGGAAAAACATCAGTTGCTTATGGGTGGACCGAGCCAATATAACAAAAGTGACAATTCTGGATAAATTTATTTATTTATTCAGTGCCATATCAAACAAACTATCAGATAATTATTTTGCAGAATTAGAAAAAATAATATCACAACTCATCTGGAAGAAGAAAAGGTCCAGAATATTAAGAGAACTAATGGAAAAAAAAAAAAAAAAACTAGGAAAGGTGGCCTAGCTCTTCTAGATCTCAAATGGTAATATAAAGTAACAATTATCAAAACCACTTGGTACTGACTAAGAAACAGAAGGGTAGACCAGTTGAATAGGTTAGGTACTCAAGACAGAGTACTCAAGGGATATAGAGGGATATAGCAATCTACTGTTTGATAAACCCAAGGACCCTAGCTTCTGGGATAAGAACTCACTGTTCGACAAAAATTCCTAGGAAAACTGGATAACAGTGTGGTGGAAGCTAGGCAGAGAACAATGCCTGACACTCTACACAAGAATAAAGTCCAAATGGGTACATTATCTAGGCATAAAGATTGTCACTATCAACAAATTAGTGGAGTACGGAATAATGTGTTTGTCAGATTCATGGAGAAGGGAAAAATTTTTGATTAACAAGAGACAGAAAACATTATAAAGTGCAAAATGGATAATTTTGATTACATTAAATTGAAAAGTTTTTGCACAAACGTAATGCAACTAAGACTAGGAGGAAAGCAGAAAAGTGGCAAATAATTTTTGCAATAATTGTGGTAAAAGCCTCATTTCTAAAATATATAGAGAACTGAGTCAAATGTACAAGAATGCAAGTCATTCCTCAATTAACAAATGATCAAAGGATTTGAACAGGCAATTTTCAAAGGAAGAAATCAAAGACATCTACAGTCATGTAAAAAAATGCTCTAAATCCCTTGATCAAAGAGATGCAAATCAAAAAAGCTTTGAGAAACCCCATCACAGCTATCAGATTGGCTAACATGACAAAACAGGATGATGCTAAATGTTCAAGAATATGTGGTAGCGTAGGAACACTAATCCCATTGTTCATTCATTGGTTGATCCAACCATTCTGGAGAGTGATTTGGAACTATTCACAAAGGGCTATAAAAATGTGCAAACACTTTGACCCAGCAATGCCACTTCCAGGATTGTATCCTCAAGATATAAAAATGAGAAAGAGTCCCACATGTACAAAAATATTTATAGCAGCACTCTTTGTGGCAGCCAAAAGTTGGAAATCAAGGGGATGCCCATCAACTTGGGAATGACTGAATAAGTTACGGTATACGAATGCAATGGAATTCTTTTGGGCTATAAGAAATGATGAACAGGGCAGAGCCAAGATGGCGGAGTAGAAGGATGCACGTTTACGAGCTCCAACCCACAGCCCATAGAATTAATGTAAAAAGAGACCCCCATAACTTCTGGACCCCTGAAAGGGGTACAGAAACGGAGTGGAAGAGATTTCTGTGCCAGAGAGCCCTGGAGACCCGTCCCTAGGGTCCGTCACACCCCGGAAAGCGAACCCCACCCCAGCACTGCTCTGGCTGTGGCCCCAGAGAAGGTGACCCGAGCAGGCTTCAGGGACGGAAGCTCCAGCAGCCGGGAAAGTTCCTCCGCCCACAGAAGCTACAGGTCAGTGAGAGAGACGACTGGCTGACTGAGGGGAGTGGGGTGTCTCCGTGACTCGGGCCCCCTCGGGAGGAAGCGGCGGCAGCAGAGACGGGGGGAAGGAAGTGGCGGAGGCAGAGGCGTGGGCGGCGGCCCAGGACTTTCCCAGCAGCAGGCAGGATCTTCATTACGGAAGGTCTCTGCATAAACAACCTGAGGGAGCTGAGCCTGGGAGACAGCCCTGCACCACCCTGCTCTATTATTGAAGGCCTCTGCATAAAGCCCCTGAGGGAACTGAGCCTGGGAGGTGGCCCTGGCCCCACTCTAGCACCAGAACTAAAGCTCATTGAGTAGCAGCTGGGCGGCGCATTTGAATCTCAGAGCCCAAGCACTAGCTGGGCGGATCTAGCTGGGGTGGACAGGAATCTCAGAAGTAAAGTAGCTGGCTTGGAAAATGCCTAGAAAAGGGAAGAAAAATAAGACTATAGAGAGTTTTTTCCAACAAATGCAAATGATCCCGACCTTTGGATCTGACAAGGAGGAGAAAGTATTCTTGCCATCAGGGAAAGACCTGGAGGGTGGGGCCTCAGTACCCCAGACACCCCAGGGGGATGTCAGGTGGGCTCAGGCCTTGGACGAGCTCAAAAAGGATTTTGAAAAGCAAGTTAGACAGGTGGAGGAAAAACTGGGAAGAGAAATGAGAGAGATGCAAGAAAAGTATGAAAAACAGGTCAATACCTTGGTTAAGGAGACTCAAAAAAATGCTGAAGAAAATAACACCTTGAAGAATAGGCTCACTCAATTGGCAAAAGAGGTTCAAAAAGCCAATGAGGAGAAGAATGCTTTCAAAAGCAGAATTAGCCAAATAGAAAAAGAGGTTCAAAAGCCCACTGAATTTAATAGTTCTCTCAAAATTAGAATGGAACAGATGGAGTCTAATGACTTTATGAGAAACCAAGAAATCACCAAACAAAACCAAAAGAATGAAAAAATGGAAGAGAATGTGAAATATCTCATGGGAAAAACAACTGACCTGGAAAATAGATCCGGGAGAGACAATTTAAAAATTATGGGACTACCTGAAAGTCATGATCAAAAAAAGAGCCTAGACATCATCTTTCATGAAATTATAGAGGAAAACTGCCCTGACATTCCAGAACCAGAGGGCAAAATAAGTATTGAAAGAATCCATCAATCACCACCAGAAAGAGATCCAAAAAGAGAAACTCCTAGGAACATTGTGGCCAAATTCCAGAACTCCCAGCTCAAGGAGAAAATCTTGCAAGCAGCTAAAAAGAAACAATTCCAGTACTGTGGAAATACAATCAGGATAACTCAAGGTCTAGCAGCTTCTACATTAAGGGATCGAAGGAAGTGGAATACGATATTCCAGAAGTCAAAGGAACTAGGACTCAAACCAAGAATCACCTACCCAGCTAAAATGAGTATAATACTTCAGGGGAAAATATGGTCTTTCAATGAAACAGAGGACTTTCAATCATTCTTGATGAAAAGACCAGAGCTGAAAAGAAAATTTGACTTTCAAACACAAGAATGAGAAGAAGCATGAAAAAGTAAACAACAAAGAGAAGTCTTAAGGGACTTACCAAAAGTGAACTGTTTACATTTCTACATGGAAAGAAAAATGTTTGTAACTCTTAAAACTTTTCAATATCTGGGTAGTTGGTGGGACCACACACACATATCTACACGCATGCATGAACACCCACATACACACATGCACACACACACAGAGACAGAGAGCACAGAATGAATTGAATAGGATGGGACCATAGCTGAAAAGAAATTAAGGTAAGTGGTGAGAGAGAAATGTAGTGGGAAGAAAGAGGGTGAAATGGAATGGGGTAATTATATGTCATTTAAGAGGCAAGTAGGAGACTTTTTAGTGGAGGGAAAAAGAGAAGAGCTGAGGAAAGAAAAAATTAGTTTACCCTCATCACATTCGAGTAAAGGAAGGAATAAAATGCACACTCATTTTGGTATGAAAACCTATCTTACAGTATAGGAAAGTGGGGGAGAAGGAGATAAGCGGGGGGGGATGATGGAAGGGAGGGCAAAGGGAGGAGGGAGCAATTTGAAATCAACACTTGGGGAGGGACAGGATCAAAAGACAGAAGAGAAACAATGAGGGGCAGGTTAGGATGGAGGGTAATTCAGTTAGTCTTCCACAACACAACTATTATCGAAGTCATTTGCAAAACTACACAGATAGGGCCTATATTGAATTGCCTGCCTTCCCAAAGGGAATGGGTGGGGAGGGAGGGATGGGGAGAATTTGGAACTCAAAGTTTTAGGAATAACTGTTTACTATTGCTGTGGCTACTAGGAAAGAAGATATACAGTTAATGAGGAATAGAAAGTCATCTGGCCCTACAAGAGAAAAGGGAAGATGGAGACAAGAGAAGGGAGAGATGACAGAAGAGAAGGCAGATTGGAGATAGGGAAAATTAGATTGGTTGGGGTATTGGGGTGGGGGGAGGGGATAAAAGGGGAGAGAATTTGGAACCCAAAATTTTGTGAAAATGAATATAAAAAGTTAAATAAATAAATAGATAGATAGATAGATAGATAGATAGATAGATAGATAGATAGATAGATAGATGGATGGATGGATGGATGGATGGATGAATGAATGAATGAATGAATGAATGAATGAATGAATGAATGAATGAATGAATGAATGAATGAATAGATGAATAAGTGGGAAGAAATGATGAACAGGAAGACTTCAGAGTGGCCTGGAAGGACATATATGAATTGAAGCTGAGGGAAAGGAGCAGAACCGGACAACTTTATACACAACAACAACCACAGTGTGAAAGGATTTGTTCTGGTAGACTTAGAACTTCATTGCAATGCAAGGACTTAAGAAATTCCCACTGTTCTTTGAAGGCAAAATACCTTCCACATGCAGAGAAAGAACTATGGAATTCCTTCGCAGATTGTTTCTCTTCTATTACGTTTTGATTTGTTTTATGATTTCTCCCAATCATTTTAATTCTTCTACGCAACATGACTAAATTGAAAAAGTATTTAATAGATATGCATTTGTAGAATCTATATAAAATTGTATTCTGTGTCAGGGGAGGTAAGAGGGGGGGAAGGAGGAGTGATGAGGAAAAAATCTAAGTTATATGAAAGTGATTGTAGAACACTGAAAACAAATAAAATAATAAAAAGAAAAAATGGAATGAAATAAATGGAAACTAATGGCTTTATGAGAAATTACAAAACAAAACCAAATGAATGAAAAAATAGAAGACAATGTGAAGTAACTCACTGGAAAAACAATTTCCCTGGAAAATAGATGCAGGAGAGACAATTTAAAAATTATGGGACTACCTGAAAGCCATGATCAAGAAAAAGAGTCCAAACATTATCGTTTATGAAATTATCATGGAAAAATTCCCTGATATTGTGGAGCCGGAGGGCAAAATAAATATTGAAAAATTCACCAATCACCTCCTGAAAGAGAGTTTAAAATAAATACTCCTAATAATATTGTAGCCTAAATCCAGAGTTCCCACGTCGCGGAGAAAACATTGCATGCAATCAGAAAGAAACAATTCGAGTATTGTGGAAATGCAGTCTGGATAACACCGGATCAGACAACTTCTGCATTAGGGGATTGAAGTTCTTGAAATATGAAATTCTGGAAGTCAAAGCAACTCAGATTTAAACAAAAATCACCTACCCAGCAAAAGTGAATAAAATACTTCAAGGGAAAAAAATGATCATTCAATGACATAGAAGACCTTCTAAGCATTCTGGATCAAAATACCAGAGCTGAATAGAAAATTTTACTTTCAAACACAAAAATCAAGAGAACCATGAAAAGGTAAATGGGAAAGAAAAATCATAAGGAGCTTTCTAAAGTTGAACTGTTTACATTCCTACATGGAAAGATAATATTTGTAACTCTTGAAACTTTTCTCAGTATTTGGGTAGTTGGAAGGATTATACCCATGTACATGCAGACAGAGGGCACAGAGTGACTTGTATAGTAAGGGATGATATCTAAAAAATAAAATTAAGAGATGAGAGAGGAATTTTTTGGAAAGAGAAAGGGAGAGATGGAATGGGGCAAATTATCTCTCACAAAAAAAGGCAAGAATAAATTTTTTTCAATAGAGGGGAAAAGGGGGAGGGAAGCTTATTCCCATCACATTTGGCTTAAGGAGGGAATAACATATACACTCAACTTCGTATGAAAGTCTATCTTACACTACAGGAAAGTAGGGGAGAAGGGGATAAGTGGGCTGGGGGGGGGAATGATAGAAGGGAGTAAATGAGAGGAGGGGGGTAATTACAATTAAACACTTTTGGGGAAGGATAATGTCAAAAGAGAGAATAGAATAAATAGGGGGCAAGATATAATGGAAGGAAATACAGTTAGTTTTTCTAAACATGATTATTATGTAAGTCTTTAGCAAAACTTCACACATATAGTCTATGTTGAATTGCTTGCCTTCTCAGTGGGGACAGGTGGGGAGGGATGAAGGGAGAGAAGTAGGAATTCAAAGTTTTAGGAACAAATGTTGAGAATTATTTTTGCATGTAACTGGGAAATAAGAAATATAGATAATAGGGAGCCAAGATGGCGGAGTAGAAGGACGCATATTCACGAGCTCCGAGCCCACAACCCATGGAATTGAGGTAAAAGGAGATCCCCATAAATTCTGAATCTCTGCAGGGGGTGCATAAACATAGGGGAAGAGATTTCCGTTCCACTGAACCCTGGAGAGCCGTCCCCGGGGTCCATCGCAATCCGGAAAGCGGACCCCACCCCCACCCCTGGCCGCGACCCAGAGAAGCTGACCCGAGCAGACTTCAGAGAGGAAAGCTCCGGGGGAAGCTCCGGCAGCCGGGAAAGTCCCTCTGCCCACAGAAGCTAAAGGTCAGTTAAAAAGAAGCCTGCGCTAGGGGAGGAGAGCGGGCCCCCTTGGGAGGAAGCGACGGCGGCAGAGACGGGGGCAGGAAGCGGCGGAGGCAGAGGCGTGGGCGGACGGCTGAGGCGGCAACGGCCCGGGACTCAGGAATCCCCCAGCAGCAGGTAGGATCTTCAATACTGAAGGTCTTTCCAACCTGAGGGAGCCAAGCAGGGGAGACGGCCCTGCCCCCACCCTGCTCTACTGCTGAACGCCTCTGAATAAAACCCCCAAGGCAGCTGAGCACAGCAGGCGGGGTCCCCGCCCCCCCCATCGGCTCTGTTCCTGAAAGTCTCTTCAGAAAGCCCCTGAGGGCCCAAGCTAGGAAGCGGCCCTGCCCCCACCCTGCGCCAGTACTAAAGCTTGCCGCGGGAAAGCGCATTTGAATCTCAGAGGTCAAGTACTAGCTGGGCGGATCCAGGCGGAGGTGGAAAGGAATCTCAGAAGTCAAGTAACTGGCTGGGAAAATGCCTAGAAAGGGAAAGAAAAATAAGACTTTAGAGAGTTTTTTCCAACAAATGCAAATGATCCCGACCTTCGGATCTGATGGGGAGGACGAGGACGTATTTTTCCCATCAGGGAAAGATGTGGAGGGCGGGGCCTCAGTACCCCAGACACCCCAGGGGGGTGTTGGGTGGGCTCAGGCCTTGGAAGAGCTTAAAAAGGATTTTGAAAAGCAAGTTAGACAGGTGGAGGAAAGACTGGGAAGAGAAATGACAAAGATGCAAGAAGAGTATGAAAAAAAGGTCAATATCTTGGTAAAGGAGTCCCAAAAAAATGCTGAGGAAATTAACACCTTGAAAAATAGGCTCACTCAATTGGCAAAAGAGGTTCAAAAAGCCAATGAGGAGAAGAATGCATTCAAAAGCAGAATGAGCCAAATGGAAAAAGAGGCTCAAAAGCTCACTGAATTTAATAGTTCTCTCAA
The DNA here is from genome assembly GCA_023548195.1 of Bettongia penicillata ogilbyi. Classification (NCBI taxonomy): domain Eukaryota; kingdom Metazoa; phylum Chordata; class Mammalia; order Diprotodontia; family Potoroidae; genus Bettongia; species Bettongia penicillata. The sequence goes on along the minus strand of JAJHZJ010000777.1, from coordinate 1,661,587 downwards.
AATTAGAATGGAACAGATGGAGTCTAATGACTTTATGAGAAACCAAGAAATCACCAAACAAAACCAAAAGAATGAAAAAATGGAAGAGAATGTGAAATATCTCATGGGAAAAACAACTGACATGGAAAATAGATCAAGGAGAGACAACTTAAAAATTATGGGACTACCTGAAAGCCATGATCAAAAAAAGAGCCTAGACATCGTCTTGCATGAAATTATCAAGGAAAACTGCCCTGACATTCTAGGACCAGAGGGCAAAATAAGTATTGAAAGAATCCATCGATCACCACCTGAAAGAGATCCAAAAAGAGAAACTCCTAGGAACATTGTGGCCAAATTCCAGAACTCCCAGCTCAAGGAGAAAATCTTGCAAGCAGCTAAAAAGAAACAATTCCAGTACTGTGGAAATACAATCAGGATAACCCAAGATCTAGCAGCTTCTACATTAAGGGATCGAAGGGCGTGGAATAGGATGTTCCAGAAGGCAAAGGAAGTAGGACTGAAACCAAGAATCACCTACCCAGCTAAACTGAGTATAATACTGCAAGGGAAAATATGGTCTTTCAATGAAACAGAGGACTTTCAATCATTCTTAATGAAAAGACCAGAGCTGAAAAGAAAATTTGACTTTCAAACACAAGAATGAGAGGAAGCATGCAAAAGTAAACAGCAAGGAGAAGTATTAAGGGACTTACCAGAAATGAACTGTTTGCATTCATACAGGGAAGGACAATATTTCTAACTCTTAAAACTTTTCAGTATCTGGGTGGTTGGTGGGATCACACATACACATGTACACGCATGCACACACATACACACATGCATTCACATGCAGAGACAGAGAGCACAGATTGAACTGAATAGGATGGGACCATACCTTAAAAGAAAGTAAGGTAAATGGTGAGAGAGAAATGTAGTGAGAGGAAAGAGGGGGAAATGGAAGGGGGTAACTATATGTCATTTAAGAGGCAAGTAGGAGATGTTTTTAGTGGAGGGAAAAAGAGGAGAGCTGAGGGAAAACAAACAAACAAACAAACAAACAAACAAACAAAAGTTTACCCTCATCACATTTGACTAAACGAAGGAGTGAAATGCACACTCATTTTGGTATGAAAATCTATCTTACAGTATAAGAAAGCGGGGGAGAAGGAGATATTGGCGGGGGGGATGATGGAAGGGAGGGCAAAGGGAGGAGGGAGTAATTGAAAGTCAACACTTGGGGAGGGACAGGATCAAAGGACAGAAGAGAAACAATGAGGGGCAGGTTAAGAGGGATGGCAATTCAGTTAGTCTTACACAACACGACTATCAGGAAGGTCATTTGCAAAGCTACACAGATATGGCCTATAATGAATTGCCTGCCGTACCAAAGGGAATGGATGGGGAGGGAGGGATGGGGAGAATTTGGAACTCAAAGTTTCAGGAACAATTGTTTAGTATTGTTGTTGCAACTAGGAAAGAAGACATACAGTTAATGAGGAATAGAAAGTCATCTGGCCCTACAGGAGAAAAGAGAAGATAGAGACAAGGGAAGGGAGGGATGACAAAAGAGAGGACAGATTGAAGATAGGGAAAATTAGATTGCTTGGGGTATTGGGGTGGGGGGAGGGGAGAAAAGGGGAGAAAATTTGGAACCCAAAAATTTGTGAAAATGAAAGTAAAAAGCTAAATAAATAAATTTAAAAAAAAAAAGAAATATAGGTAATAGAATATAGAAAAATATCTTGCCCTACAAGAAAAGATAGAAGACGTGAATAAGGGAAGCATGTGGTGTGATAGAAGAGAGGGAAGATTGTGGGAAGGGGTAATCAGAATGCACAGTACTTTAGGGTGGGAAGAGGGGAGAGGGGAAAGATGGGGAGAAAATTTGAAACTCAAAATCTTGTGGAAATTAATGTTGAAAACTAAAATAAATTGAAAAGAAAAAGAAAATAATTCCTGAAAATTAGAATGCAGGAGGCAGAGCCAAGATTGCAGAGTGAAAGGTCAGGTCTTCAGCTGAGCTCTTCCACAAATTCCTTGAGATGCCTCTAAAAATGGAATCTGAACAAATATTATGGTTGCAGAACCCCACTAGGAGACATTGTGGCAGATTTCTAGCACAGGACAGCCCAAAAGGTCAATAGGAAGAATCTTTTACACTGGGTTGGGGCAGGGCAGAGTGCAAGGGCTGTCCAAGCACAGACTTGGACATAGCAGAGCAGGACCAGCCCTAGGCACTCTGACTCTCAGGAGAGGACAGGAGTCAAACAGAGCTGCATGACAGAGAAGCACAGAACCGTGACTATAACAGAGGCTATTTCTGGGCCTACCAACCCACAGGCTGAATGTTTGAACTTCCTGGAGCCAAGATGGCATAGTAAACTGTAGGTTCTCTCACCCTCCCTGATTAACCTTGAAAAACAAAAATAATATTGGCCCAGGAAAAATCTGGGAATAATGGAGCTAGTAGAAAGCTTACAGCAGTCATTTAGCTCAGGAGTCTGGGAAGATGGACAGGGACAGTCTTTCTTGCTGTTACTGAAGGGGATCAGTACAGGACTGGAGGCATTCTAGCAAACTGCACCACAGCAGAACACCAGGAGATCCTGAGACTCATGGAGTTGAAATAGGTAAGTGCCAACACCGAGATCTCAGGAATGTGTTAAAAATAGCCAAGGAATTAGGCAAACATGCACAAATATGTGGATCAACCAGCCACTGAGAATGTCTATATTCTAGCACAGACCTAGGGAAGGAAAAGACCTCCAGTGACCAGATGACCTTTCCCTAATACTTCACACCAAGAGTTTCAGTGTAACCCTGGGGAAACTCAGATTGCACCTGGCCTCAACACTGGCACACACCAGCGAGCTCAGCAGCACGTAAGCTGTAGCATTATAGAACTTCCAGGTGAAATAACAAGAGGTCACAGCATGCAAAGTTCATAAAAATTGGCCCCCAGCTCCCAGTACAAGACTTGTAGGACTGAGCTCCCTATGCCACAGAAACAGTAATCCACTTTAAAATCCAGGAAAGACACAATCACTAGGAACAAGAAGCAAATTAGAAAAACAAAAACCATAGAATCTTATTATGGGGGCAGGGAAGATCAAAATACAAATTCAGAACAGGACAGTATTGACAATATACCTACAAAAGAAACCTCAAAAGGGAATATGAAGTAGTCTCAAGCCCAAAAACCTTTCTTGGAAAAACTCAAGGAGAATTTTAAAATCCAAATTAGAGATGTAGAAGAAAACTAGAACAGTGATTTTGAAAATACAGTTGACAAAAGGAAAAAAGAATTCACTGAAGAGAAAAGTATCTTAAAAAGCAAAATTGACCAAATGGATAAGAAGATACAAAATTATTTGGAGAATATAACTCCTTAGAAGGAAAAATTGGGCCAATGTAAATGTTGGTACAAAAGCTAACTGAAGAAATCAATTCACTAAAAATTAGAATTGAACGAGCAGAAGCTAATGAATCTATGACGCATGAAGAATCAGTCAAACAAAATCTAAAGAATGAAAAAATAGAAGAAAAGGTAAAATATCTCATTGGAAAAACAAATGACCTGGAAAATAGATCCAAGAGAGGAAAAATCTAAGAATTATTGGTCCACCAGAAATCCATGTTAAAAAAAAGAGCCTGGACAGTATCTTCCAAGAAATCATCAAGGAAAATCACTCCAAGTTCCTAGAAGCAGAGGGTAAAAGAGTCATTGAGAGGATCCACTGATCACCTCCTTAAAGAGATCTCAAATTGAAAATGCTAAATAATACTGTAGTCAAAGTGCAGAATCATCAGGTCAAGAATAAAATGCTTCAAACAATGAGAAAGAAACAATGTATGTATTGTGAAACTACAGTCAAGATCACACAGAACTTTGCAGGTGCTACATTAAAAGATTAGGGGAATTGGAATACGATATTCTGTCAGGCAAAAGAGCTGTACTACAACCAAGGATCAAAGACTCGGAAAAATTGAGCATAACCTTTCATGCAAGGAGAAGGTCATTCAATGAAATAAGGGGTTTTCAGACCTTCCTGATGAAAAGACCAGAGCACAATAGAAAATTTGTTCTTCAAAACAAGATTCAAGAGAGGCATAAAAAGATAAATAGATAAAAAAGGTAAAACAGGTAAACGGTAAAAACCCTGTTATTTAATATGGACAAACTGTTTACATTCCCATATGAGAGGATGATGATTGTCAATTTTCAAAGTTGTATATTTATTATGACATTTAAAAGGGATATATATATAGAGAGAGAGGGTATGGGTAAAATTAATGTGATGATAAAATATCTAATTGGGGTGAGTGGACGAAGAAGAGGAATGGAGTCATAAAAAGGTTAAATTAAATCACATGAAGAGGCACAAAATCATGACATAGTAGAGGGAAAGAAGGGAGGGAGATGAGCATTGTTTAAATTTTATGTTCATCGGATTTGCTTCAAGGTTGGAATAACATAAACAGTTAAGCAGAGAAAGCTAATTTACCTTAATAGCTGTAGAGGAGGAAATGGAAAAGAAAAGGGAGGGATTGGTTAGATGAGAGGGAAGAAATAGTGAGGGAGAAGGGAAGGGAAAGGGAGGAGAGTTGATAGAAGGAGGGAAAAGTGAGGGAGGCAGTGGTGAAAAGTAAAACTTTTGAAGAGGGAAAGGGAGAAATAAAAGCACAAATGAGGGTGGGGCGCAAAGAGGATGGAGAAAAAGACACATCTAGTAATCACAACTGTGAATGTAAATGGGTTGAACTCTCCCCCAAAAAGAAGAGAATATTAGAATGGATTAAAAACCATAACCCTACAAAATGTTGTTTACAAGAAACACATTTGAAACAAGGGGATGAACATAGGGCAAAGGGAAAACATTGTAGCAGAATATGTTATGCTTCAGTTGAAGTAAATGAAAACTCAGGGGTAGCAATCCTAATTTCAGACTAAGCAAAAGCAAAAATAGATCTAATCAAAAATAATAAGGAAAGAAACTACATCCTACTAAAAGGCACCACAAACAATGAAGCAATATCACTACTAAATATATGTGCACTAAGTCATATAGCATCTAAATTATCAGAGGAGAAATTAGGAAGTTACAGAAAGAAATAGGAAAATTATACTAGTGAGGGACCTCAACTTCACCCTCTCTAAACATAATAAATCTAACTTCAAAATAAAACAATGAAGAAATTAAGGAGAGCAAAAGAATTCTGGAAAAGGTACATATGGCAGACTTCTGGAGAAAACAGAATGGAGGTAGAAGGGAATAAACCTGTTTACTAGCATTACATGGGACACACAAAAAAAGTTGACCATCTACTAGGGAATAAAACCCTTAAAATCTAGTGCAGAATTGAAGAAATAATCAGTGCAAACTTTTCAGATCAAGATGCAACAAAAATGTTATGTAGTAAAGTGTGATGGCAATCAAATTGAGACCTTTTTGCTGCTTTTATTTTATGAAAAGTGCCTCTGATATCTTCCCTACTCATTGATTGTCCTGCCAATTGAGGGAAGCTTGATTAAAGGAGCTGTTTTGTAGGAGGGTCCCAAGTACCTAATTTTTTGAGGTACTGGGTCAGAGGGTTATGCCCTCTGGCTCTAAAAAGTATACAAGTACTGTGAGAGTGAGGTTTAACTTTGGGGCTTATGGACTGGATGTGGTTCTTTGACCGGAAGAGGACTCTGGCAAGCCCCTAAGGAGACTGAAGCTTTGAAAACCCAGAAATCTGTGCTTCCCTCTGTGGTAACTATAGTCAGACAGTTGAACCGTTCTGTTAATGGTCAGGCAGAGGAAGCTAGGCCTGCTGACTTTTTATTTTTCTGTATTTTCTTTGAAGTTCAGGGTTCTGATTCCCCTGAACTAAGTGAATGATATATGTACTTGGTTAAAATAATGATACGTGTGCTTAATTAAAGTGATTGTTGACCCCTCAAAACTTGTTTTTCCTTGTATATATATACAGATATAAGCAACTGTGATAGGAGGCCCCCCATGTATGTTGGGATGCTTACTGTTACATACAGGACCATAGAAAAATAGACCAAAAATTTATTGGAAAATAAATACTATATTCTAATGAATTAGTGAATCAAACAACAAATCATAAAAACAATCAATAAATTCATTCCAGAAAATGAAAATAATGAGACAAAGTAACAAAACTTATGGGATGTAGAGAAAGCAGCTCTCAGTAAAAGTTTTATATCTCTGAATGGTTACATGAATAAAATGAGGAGATAAATGAATTGAGCATGCCACTAAAAAAGCTAGGAAAAGAACAAATTGAAAATCCCCAATCAAACACCAAATCAGGAATACTGAAAACCAAAGGAGAGATTAATAAAATTTAAATTACAAAAACTACTGAATAAATAAATAAAGCTGAGTTGGTTTTCTTAAAAAACAATGAAATGGATATGCTTTTGTTCAATTTGATTTAAAAAAAAAGAAAGCAAAAAGCCAAATTACCAATATTAAAATTGAAAATGGTGACTTCACGTCCAATGAAGAGGAAATTAAGCAATAATTAGCAATCATTTTGCTGAGCTGTGTACCCCTGAATTTAACAATCTTAGTGAAATGGATCAATATTTACAAAAATATAAACTGCCCAGAATAAAAAAGAGGAAGTAAAATATTTAAATAACCTCATCTCAGAAAAGGAAATTGAACAAACCATCAATGTAGTCCCTGGGCAAAAATTTCTGGGGCTAGATGGATTTACAATTTTTACAAAATTTACATTTTATCAAACGTTTAAAGAACAATTAATTCCAATATGATATAAACTATTTGTGTAAATAAGCAAAGGAGTCCTATCTATTTTTTATGTTAAAAATGTGATGATGACACCTAAACTGAGAAGAGTCAAAAAAGAGATAGAAAATGTTAGACCAATTTCCCCAGTGACTGAAAATAGAAAAAATTTAGATATCAGCAAAAATATTATAGCAACTTACTTATCACAAGAATAACACATTTTAATCAAGTAAGATTTATACCAGGAATGCAAGACTGGTTCAGTATTAGGAAAATGATCAGCATAACTGATCTTAGCAACACTAAACTAAGAGAAACCATATGATCATCTCAATAGATGTAGAAAATGGTTTTGATAAAATCCAACCATTCCTATTGAAAACATAGGAGTGTATAGGAAGAAATGGAGGCTTTCAGTCCCAAAGGAGTATGGCAACTAAGGAGCAAAATCATTTCCATTCCCAAAGGACTAAGGACCCTTAGAAGTCATATCAATTGCAATCTGTAATGGTAATTTAAATGGGAAGATGTTTGCCATTCATTAATAGGCCATGTGCCCTGCTTAAGTCACATAGAAGTCTGAGTCACATTGAGCCTGTAGTGAGAGGAGTTTGCTGAGTAGGTGGAACAGGAATGTTTGAACAGGAAGAGGTAGAGCTAGAGCAAAGCTGAGAAGAAGGTAGTCATGAGAGTATTCACAGGTAGGAAGGATGCAGGCAAGCAGATAGCTGCCTAGTGTGAGTAAAAGAATTTGTGATTTTGTTAAAGGAAGTCTGCTTGTGCTTTGTTTCATGGAGCTGGTTTGTGGGAAGCCTTGGGGATGGTATAGTCTTCTGCATTGTTATTGTTTATAGATTATGATGGATTTACCTTTAGGTGCCTGAATAAATGCTTTGCTTCTCTCTTCCATGTAGGGAGTCTATGGTATTTTGCAAATGAGAATTGTGCCATGGCTGCCATAGATGCTGTGAATATTCTGTTGGCACCACTTAATTCCAATCAATCAAGGAACCTTTTCATGTAAAGACTTGAGAGCAGACAAGAAAAACAATCCGCTACCCAGATCACATTATCTTAGAAGCACCAAAACCTTTAAACCCTCTCCCTACTCCACCAAAACTGGCTCTGAAAACAGAAGAATGAAAAAGTTTAAAGCTTGAAAGAATGCCACTTCCTTCTCACCAGTACTGGAAATTGAGTCTTCCTCTAATATAAAATTGAATGTAAATAAATATGCTGGCAAAATAAGGTGGAGGAAAAATCAGAAGGGAAATGAGAATGATGCATGAAAATCATGAAAAATGAGTCAACAACTTGCTAAAGAAATCCAAAACAATGCTAATGAAAATAACACCTTTAAGAATAGACTAACCCAGTGGCAGAGCCAAGATGGCAGAGTGGAAAGACACACATACTCTACCTCTTCCCCCACAGTCCATAAAATAACTGTAAAGAAAAACTCTCAACATACTCTAGAGCAAGAGAAGCTGTAGAATGATGGAATGGAGGAGATTTCCAGCCCAGGTTACCTGGAAGGCCAATGGAAAGTTCTGTCACACCAGAAGTGGAGTGCACCCCAGCCTTGGCTGCATGGTGCCAGGAGGAGCAGGCCTTGGGGGCAGAATCCCCAGCAACAGTGGAGGTTCACAGATCCTTCCACCCACAGGCCATAAAGAGACTTCAAAGGTCAGTGATAGGACTTTTTCACCTTTGTGACAAGGGAGCAGTGTCTTCCCCAGCCCCATCCCCAGGCGGTGACAGTGGTTGTGGCAGCAGTGGTGGCAGCAGCCAGCCTCCATTGTTGGAGCACTCAGTTTAAAACCCCTGGGATAATTGAGCAGCTGATCTAAATCTCTACTGTGAGCCTGGCCAAGGAGTAAACTTCTCTCCCTTGATTGTGCCACCATGGTAGAACTGAGATCATACAGGTCCCCAGAGTATACTCTACTCTTGACAAAGGACCCAAAAGTCAAGTAACTGCCTGAGAAAATGCCCCCAAAAGGGAAAAAAAATAAGACTATACAAGGTTACTTTCTTGGTGAACAGGTATTCTCTCCCTTCCTTTCTTATGAAAAAGTACAATGTATACCATCAGGGAAAGACATAAAAGTCAAGGCTTCTGCATCCAAAACCTCCAAAACAAATATGCAATGGCCCCAGGTCATTCAAGAGCTCAAAAAGGATTTTGAAAATCAAGTAAGAGAGGTGGAAGAAAAATTGGGAAAAGAAATGAGAACAATGCAAGAAAATCATGACAGGTGAGTCAACAGCCTGCTAAAGGAGACCCAAAGAAAAAATGCTGAAGAAAATAACACCATTAAAAATAGGTTAACTGAACTGGCAAAAGAGGTTCAAAAAGGCAATAAGTAGAAGAATGCTTTAAAAGGCAGAATTAGCCAAATGGAAAAGGAGGTTGAAATGCTCACTGATGAAAATAGTTCTTTAAAAATTAGAATGGAATGGATGGAAGCTAATGACTTTATGAGAAACCAAGAAATTACAAAACAAAACCAAAAGAATGAAAACATAGAAGACTATATGAAATATCTTATTGGAAAATAGATCCTGGAGAGATAATTTTAAAAATATTAGTCTACCTGAAAACCATAATCAGAAAAAGAGCCTAGACATCATCTCCTAAGAAATTATCAAGGAAAATTGTCCTGATATCCTAGAACCAGAGTGTAAAATAGAAATGGAAAGAATTTACCAATCACCTGCTGAAAGATTTCCCAAAGGAAAACTAGAAATATCGTAGTCAATTTCCAGAGTTCCCAAGTCAAGGAGAACACATTACAAGCTATCAGAAAGAAATAATTAAAGTACTGTGGAAATACTTTCAGGATAAAAGAGGAGTCGGCAGCTTCTACACTAAGTGATCAAAGGGCTTGGAATGTGATATTCCAGAGGGCAAATGAGATAGGATTAAAACCAAGAATGACCTACGTAGCAAAAATGGAATTTCGATGAAATAGAGGACTTCCAAATATTTTTATTGAAAAGATCAGAGCTGAATAGAAAATTTGACTTTCAAATACAAGAATCAATAGAAACATGAAAAAGTAAACAGGAAAGAGAAGCCTTAAGGAACTCATTAAACCTGAGCTGTTTATATTCCTACATGGAAATATATTACTTGTAATTCATGAGACCTTTATAAGTATTAGGGTGGTAAGAGGGAATATATATATATATATATATACACACACACATGTGTATGGGTATGTATGTGTGTATATGACATATATGTGGGTATATATATGTATATATGTATGTATGGGTATATGTGTCTGTGTGTATGTATGTATGTATGTATGCATGTATATACACACACGGACAGAGAGCACAGGGTGAGCTGACTATGAAGGGAGAATATCTAAAATTTTCTGTTGAATAGAATGTGTTATAGGAGTAAAAGAAATAGAAAGTTGGGATGTAGCAAATCATCTCACATACAAGTGGGAAGAAAGAGCTTTTACAGTGGAAGGGAACAACAGGGAGATGAAAGGAAGTAATAGAGCCTTACTCTCATGAGATCTGGCTTATGGAGGGAAAAGCACACACTCAATTGGATATGGAAATATATTTTACCCTGTAAGAAGGCAAAGGGGAAGGGGATTGGAAAGGAATGAGAATAGAAGGGACAGCAAATTGGGGAAAGGGATAATCAGAAGCAAGCACTATTATGGCAAGACTGGTCAAGGGAAAGAATGGAATAAATGAAGGGAAGGACAAGACAGAGTGTAATGTGGTTAGTCTTTTACAATGTAAATATTATGGAAATGCTTTGCATTCCTACGTATGCATAACTTATACAGAATTACTTCTTTTCTCAGTGAGAGTGAGTGGGGAAGGAGGGAGAGAATGCATAATTTAAAGCTCTAAGAATGAATGTTAAAATTCTTTAAGCATGCAACTGGCAATTAAGCTATACAGGCAATGGAGTATAGAAATCTATTTTACCATACAGGAAAATAGAGGGGTAGGGGGATGGAAGAAGGGTGAGTAATAGAAGGGAGGACATACTGGAGGAAGGGGTGGATGAGGTGTATGCTATCCTGGGGTGGGGTGGGGAGATGGGGCAGTATGGGGAGAAAACTTTGAATTCAAATTCTTATGGAAGTGAATATTAGTAACTGAAAAAATACATTATGTAAAAAATTTAAAAAATTAAAATAAAAATCTTTCTTCATACAAGTTGGAGTGACAGTACCATTAGGAAAGATGGACATATTAAGGACAAATGTGTTAAGTGGATTAAGTTTAAGTATTATATGTATTATTCAATAAATAAATACAGTCTATCATTTTCATGATAGAATTCCTTTGTTTTATAGAGAACCTACCTACATTTTGTAATGGGAAAAAGAAGACAATATAGGACAAAACAAAATAAAACTGAGTCCCAAAGTTTACCAAGATTATAAAGATGCTAAGTATCAGAACTACCAATTCCAAGTGGTATTACTATACCACACTGATCATTTATTTCTGTTTGGTGTGTTGTCAAGTCTTTTCTTAGACTGAAGCATTTAATTGAGTAGGAGAGGGAAGAGAAGCAACAATAGAATTTAGAAAGTGAATAGGAATAAAAAATAAGAGGCAAGCCTATAAAAAATTGAAGTTGTCAATTATCATAGAAGGTACTCTCTCAGTTCCCTCAAAATTAGTCAACCAGCTAACTGTAGTCTTTACTGGTAAGCATGTGAGCTAATATTATTAAAAATTATATTTTCATTTCCATAGTAGCTAACAAAATAGGGGGCCAGGCCAAAGCAAATGTCCCATAGAAACAGTTCATGAAAAATATTCTAGTTCATCTTCACATTATGCTCTATGCATGGTTAAATATTTGCACACTGTGAAGATCAACTGGGTTACTTTTAGCAATTTCTTCCATATTACTATTTCTGGGCAACTATCTGAAGACCAGTGGAAAAACAATTTTTTTTTTTGCTTTTTGGATTTTCCCTTGCACTTTATTCTAAAGAGTCTAAGCCAAGAACACCACCCAAGGATTCCACTCAACATGGTCATTTTTTAAAAAATTAAATACCTTTCATTTCCATTTCATTATTTTGTAGATGAGAAAAATATATTACAAAAAATAAAAACATTATGCAGAGAACAGTGCATGGAGTACACTCTACTAAAACACAATTTATACTCCAGCTAGGGCTGGTAAGAAAGCCAAATTTCTCCTCTCAGAATGAGATTTCGCCTATGTTTGCTGTTCCACGAAAGTCACCTTATTCTGAAATACCCAAAAAGTTGAAGGTGGGGTTATAGCAGCATTGAGTGTGGCTGGTGGGCCCTTTAAATTCACCTGGAGCACTTTCCTTCCCTTAATGGAACAGAAAGAAAACAAACAAGTATCCCAAAACAATCTGGACCCTCTATCTCTCCCCCAACCACTTTTTCTCCAAATCCTACAAGGAAGGAGTTGATGACCGCCTCTTTCTGCCACCAGATGATGCAGGTCCTAAATTGCCTGAGGCCAGGCACACTGGTATCCCTAGACTGGTTCTGTTGCTTCCCTAATTAGCAGCCAACAGGCACTGGCTTTTAGCAGTAATGTCTGCCTTAGTCACCAAGCTGCTTTGCTGGCAAGGAGATGCCGGAAGAACACTGGTAGTATCTAAACTGGGAAGGGCAGAAATCTGAGAACACCATTAACATGTGGAGCATTTGTTTAACGTTTCCAGATTTTGCTAAGAATTATTCCTCCTGACACCAGGTCCCTTGTTCTCAAATCCTGTGAGGATACTAGACCCCCATTGTCCAGGCTACCCTTCCTCTTTAGTCAGTTCCACTTCTGGACAGTTATATGAGATATTCTGCTGAGAAACCAAGCAAATTACTCCCTCCATACCATTACTTCACAAACTGAAGCCAGGTCTTTTCTCAGCTGACCTAATGGTAGCCAAGAATAACAGAAAGGTGAGGATGAGAGGAGTTGTTAGGGTTTTTATCCAGATGCTCTGATGTAGGAGATGTTTTCAGGACACTAGCAGAGGAGGAGACATCAATACTATGTAATAGCTGTAGTAGAGCTCACAAGACCAGACAAATGTACAGTTGGGTGACAGCAGCATTTACGTTGCAATACTTTTCATACAATTCCATGATGCAGCCTCCATGCTTCTTTTTCCAGGAATTTGAAAATATTCCCACTAAATGGGAAAAAAGAAAATCCCCATAGCACTGAAGGTGCCACTAGGTATAGTTCAGAAGGTCAAAAGCAACTAAGTGGCTCTTTCTTCCAAGAGAAAGAAAAAGATTAAAAATCTATTTGCTCTAGAAGCCTTTTGGAGACAAAATGACCAAAAAATGGACCTAGAATGAGCTTCAAATATCTCTCCCCTCCTTGCCAGGGGCATGTGGCTTCCACCTTCTGTGGACACCATCCGTCCCATCTACCCCCCATCACATAGGTCAGGGTATGGCATATTCAAATAAAAATAAAAATGAAAGAGTCAAGACCAGTATCTTCAAATTAACAAGCTGTAATTGTTTTCCCAAAGACACATTTTTCCCATACACATCCATCACACACTGTAACCAAAAAAAAAAAAAAAAAACAGTGTACGTGAAATAAGAAAAATAATTGAAAATCCACGTTAGCTGCTCTAGTCTGGTGCATAGTTTCCAGTAATTTAAGAAAACTTTCTATTTTAAGAATGTCTGCTAGCAAGGGTACTTGCAAGATGGTTGTTTGGTGTGTAAGTCGGTCTTCGATATCTGGAACAATTTTGTGCTTTGTTTTGCTTTGTTTTTTTCCTTAGTGTTTAGAATAGCCATCATTGTCCCACAATAGGCAGAGCTATCATGTCGAGGAAAAGTGAGGGAGGGAGGGAACCACAGATCCAAATATAGCATTCAAAGGTAATTGGTCCAGTTGTTCCTGGGGAGGGAGGAGGCAGAAACTTCAGGGTTAGCCATCTTCTTTGGGGGAAGGGGAGCATGTACCCACAATATTTTTCATACATTTGCACCACAGACTTGTAGAACTGCTGTGCTCTTGAGACTTATTGAGACATGTTGACTCCAAACTGTACTCGTGCTTTCCCTTTCACCAGGGTGGCACTGATCTGCACGATCACTGACTCTATGGATTAGGCACTGCTCCAGCCGTCTTTGGTGAGAAGCTCTACGCAGATGACACCTCCATCCAGAAATACCCTCCTGAGAGGACTGGAGAGACAACACTGACAAATGGGAGGTCCAAAGGAAAATTGTCTTTAAAATAAAAGTTGAGGGAAATGAAGTCTATTCCTTCTTTCTCTTTGAGGAGCTGGAGATTGTTGTGCAAAGCTCTGTCCTGGTCAACCGTAAGGGGTTTGATGTTCCAATTAATTAGTTCAACTGCATAGTTCCCACCTTTGAAACTTGGTGATGAATGAATATTTCTGACTTCCTTGATCAGCCAGTCAGTGACTGGCACTGAGCCGCACACTGCACTGTTGAAGTAATCTTATGTTTGGTTCTTTTGGATTTTCTCTAATATGAGCAAGTTCTCCTTCCCAGTGCGATATCCTCAGACATTTTCCCCTCAGCTGGTTCTTATTCTTTCATTTCAGTGATCTAGGTCCTCTGTATCCTCAAGCATCTCTTCATTATCAGAAGAAACATCTTTTTGTGTGCACTGCTCTGCTGGCAGGAGCTCCAGCATCTCAAGATCTGGATGCTGAGGAAGGTTGTACAGTTTGCACAACTCAGAGATGATCCTCTTCTGATGCTGCAACAGCAGAGTATTGCCTTTCTTTATGTCTATAATTCTCTGCAGAACAGAAGGCAAATTAGGGTCATCAGACTCCACAGACCATATTGGGGGCATCACAGAATAACATTCTGTGATGCTGCAATGGATGTGAAGGATTCCGCAGCCTTCCCCTAGGCCAGCAAGAATTCGTGGCGCAACTTGTCAAGGCAGGCGCTGGCAATGTGAAAGTTCTCATGGACACGATGGAAAATGGACAGAAGCAGCTTTAATTCCCACCTCAGGCAGGCCATAGTCATTTTTTAAAGGTACAGACTCACCACGGTCAGTGGAAATGGAGATTACCCTCATCTTCATTCACAAAGTTATACATATTCACCAAATAAACAACATTTTATAGCATTCTCAAAGGTCATCATCCCACTACATCTCCTATCTGCCTTAATCATACTACACTCCTAGAACACACTGCCTGCTTACCTCTGCTTCACAGAGTCCTTATATTCCTTGAAAAGGTAGCTTAAACTTCCTTTCCTGTATAGTTCTGATAACCTAAATAGTACCTTCCTTTGTAAACTATTTTATATTTAACTACTTTGCATATAATTGTGTTTATTGACTTTATATTGTTGCTGTTTGGATTTAAATATGTACTTTCTATTTCCTCCATCAGAATGTAAATTCCTTCAGCTTCTGGAATAAGAACTCACTATTTAACAAAAACTGCAGGGAAAACTGAAAAATAGCATGACAGACACTGGGCATAGACCAAAGTCTTACACCATAGACCAAGATAAAATCAAAATAGGTACATGCTTTAGATATATAGGCTAATAGTATAAACAAATTAGGAGAGCAAGGGTTAATTAACCTATAAGATTTATGGGGAAAGGAAGAACTATGGTCAAACAAGAGATTGAGAACATTATGAAATACAAAATAGATAGCTTTGATTATATTAAATTGAGAAGTTTTTACACAAACAGCAACCAGGATTAGGAGGTAAGCAGAAATCTGGGAAACAATTTTTACCACCAGTGTCTCAGATAAAGGCCTTATTCTAAAATGTATAGTAAACTGAATCAAATTTATAAGAATGCAAGTCACTCCCCAATTGGTAAATGTTCAATGGATGTGAATGCACAGCTTTCAGATGAAGAAATTGCTATCCATAATCATATAATAATGCTAATTATGGAAAGAGCTAAAGAGAAGATTTGAAAACTAAGATATCTGGAATATAATGGGCATGGAATCTTCTGAAGCTTCTCTCCAGTATGGAATTATGCAACACATAAATGTAATAGAGGGTGAAGTGTTATCAAGACTAAATCAATGTATTAAGAGTTATTTTCTTTTAATCTTAGACTAATGATATTCATTAATGACATTCATTATTTCAATGACAATTCAATAATGACATTCTTGTATATTTGGTGAAGTGTAGCTAGTTGGCTTGTCTTTATTACCTAGAAAAATTGTAATTCTAATATTATATCAATAATCTAGCATTACTATCCTAAAATGTCATTTTAAATGAAATTTTTATGACAGAATAAAAACTTTTTTGACTACATTTTAAAACATCAATGCCCATGCCTCAGAGATTGCCCTGATTTTTGACCCCATTAACTGAATAAATCTGTTTAGAAATATTCAACAAGGCTTTGCCTTTCTATTGCAAAGTGTTATCAAAATATTAAAGCTGGTTTCTCACTATATGAGTCTGGGTCTGGGAAAAAGAATGAATGCCCTTTCATAACTAGAATGACATCTGGAAATGCCTTTTGTGGTTGTGCAATGTTCCATCAGATTAATTTTTAATTTTCTCATTTTTTAAAGGGCAAATCTTAAAACTGGATTTTTCCCCCACAATGCATAAAACGTAAAAATGTCAGGATCATTGATCAAATAGCCATAATTATAAGAGAGTATAACTTCTGCTTCAAAGCTAAATCATTCCAGGCTGAGTAATTGATGTTTCAGTAATATAACACTTAACAACAACCCTGGCACCTGAAGATAAGAGTAAATTCATTTCAGGAGTGTCAAATAAAAGAACTTCTTTTCCTTGTCCATTTACTGTGTCAAAATTTCATTAAAAATTTCCCATACCTCCAAAAACAGGATAATGATAATAGCTATTTATGTAGCTCTTGTAAAGCAAAGCAAGAAAGCAATGCTCCTCCCCTTCAGAGGCACCAAAATTGTCAATTCCATATGCTGGGGGACAGTGAAACAACCCAGGGGTCAGTAGTAACATCAGGTTCAGTTGAGGGGCATTGGATATCAGAAAAGAAGAGAATAAAATTTTGAAAAATGATTTGTACATGTTTCATCTGTTGTGTAACAGATTTAAAGACTTAGTGATTATGTTATTTTCCAAAAAAAACACACAAAGAGCAAGTTATAACCCATCAGTAGTCAAGTCCACTGATAGGTCTTAACAACTAAGTGTTGGCAGGTGAGCCTGTCTCACATTGATGGGAAGTCCAACATGAGTCAGCAGGAATAAGTGGAAGTAATGACTGGTTTAACATATTATACTATATGGTTATAAGGCACAGTTTTGAATTATCAAAATTTCAATGCAGGAAAAAATCCACAAACTATAAGAGATTGTTAAATTTATGAAGTGTCACTTAAAAAAATTTTTTTTCTAGCACTTCCAGGACCCAAGGTGGCAGGGTAAGAAGTTGTTCCCACTTTTCCTTACTGATTTCTGAAAACCCAAAAAATATTGCCCCAAGAAAAACCCTAGAAGAGCTGAGCCAACAGAAAGAGTATGGCAACATAGGAACCTTGAAGCATTAATGGGAAAGGTACCTCTCATTTTGGTGGAAAGCAGTACTCCTTACGAAACAGCAGGAGAGTTCAATTTTAAAAGTGAGGAAACAGAAAACACTATGAACAACAAGCAGAAAGAAACAACGACCATAGATTCTCACTATGGGATCTATGAAGAGCAAAACACAAAATCAGAAAAGGAAAACATTCTCAATATACCCACATTCAAAATGTCAAAGGGGAATATGAACTGATCTCAAGACTAAAAAGCCTTCTTGGAAGAGCTCAAAAAGAATTTTAAAAGTCAAATTAGAAAAGTGGAAGAAAAATTGGAAGGTATGCAAAAGAGAGTCAATAGATTGGAAAAGGAAAGACAAAACCTGACTGCAGAAAACAAGTCCTTAAAAAATACAATGTCAAATGTCAAAAAGTACTCTGAAGAAAACAATTCCTTAAAAATTGGCCAAACACAAAAGGAGGCACAAAAATTCACTTAAGAGAACTCCTTAAAAAGTAAAATGGGTCAAATAGAAAGGGAGATACACCATCTAATCGAAGAAAACAATTTGTTAAAAATTAGAATTTGACAAGTGGAAGATAGTGACTCCATGAGACATCAAGATTCAGTCAAACAAAACCAAAAGAATGAAGAAGAAGAAAACATAAAATGCCTCTTTGGAAAAATAAGTGACCTGGAATCTAGGAGAGATAATTTAAAAATTATTGGTCAACTTTAAAGCCATGATTTAAAAACAATAGCCCATTCATCGTCTTCCAAGACATCATTAAGGATCACCTACCTGAGTTTCTATATTAAAATAGCCCTTGAAATAATCTACTGAACCTCCTGAAAGAAATTTCAAATTGAAAACACCAGGCAGTATTGTTCCCAAATTCCAAAATTACCAGATAAGAGAGAAAACACTGCAAGTAGTCAGAAAGAAACAATGTAAATATCAAGGAACAACAGTCAAGCCTATGAAGGACCTTGCAGTTTATACATCAAAATATTAAAGGGTTTAGAGTGTGATATTCCATATGATAAAGGTGCTTAGATTACAACCAAGGATCAACTATCCAGCAAAACTAAGCATAATCTTTCAGAGAAAGGGGGTGGACATTCAATGAAAGAGGGACCTTTAAATCTTCATGATAAAAAATTCAGAGGATAGCCAAAAATTTGATCTTCAAATACTTGCATAAAAAGGAGAATAAAGAAAAAGGTAAACAGGAGAGAAAAAAAACACATCATTCAATAAGGGGAAAGTGATTGCATCCCTACAAGAAAATATATTACTTGTAACTCTTGAGAACTGAAACTTTATTATGACATTTAAAAGGGTATATATAGGCAGAATACATGGGTATAAACTGACTTTGATGTGAAAATAAAAAAAATCTAATTAAGTGGTAGAAAGACATTGTACTAGGATAAGAGGAAGGGAGAAGGCAGAAAAGATTAAATTACATCACGTGGAGAGTGACAAAGGCCTATTAAAGTAGAGGGAAAGGAGGGAGGGAGATGAGCATTGTTTGAACCATACTCTTGTCAGATTTGTATCAAAGAGGGCATAATTTAATCAGCTAGGTTTGTAAATCTAACTTACTCTTTTGGAAGTAGGGGCAGAAAGACAATATAAAATGGTGGGGTGGATAGAAGGAAGGGAAGAAGAAGTAAGGGGAAAGTGGGAGAAATGGGAGGGAGTTGATAGAAGACAAGGCAGATTGAAGGAGGAAGTGTTCAAAAGCAAACTTCACTGAGGAATGAAAGTGAGAAAAGAGGAAAAGAAGCATAAAAAGTTGGGAAAATTGGATGGAGAGAAAGATATAGATAGTAATCATAATTGTGAACATCAGTGGGATTAACTCTCCCATAAAACAGAAGCAGATGGTAGACGAATTTTAAAAAAATCCATAATCCTATAATACATTGTTTGCAAGAAACACATTTGAAGCAGAAATATAGACACAGAGCAGAGGTAAAGGGCTGAAGCAGAATACAGTATGCTTGAACTGAAATAAAAAAAAAATCAGGAGTAGCAATCCTGATCTCAGACAAAGCAAAAGCAAATAAATATATAAATAAATAAATAAGCAAATAAATAAATAGATGAATGGATGAGCAAATAAATAAATAAATAAATGAGCGGATGAGCAAACAAATAAATAAATAAATGGATGAGTGAATGAATAAATAAATGAATGAATGAATGAATAAATAAATAGATAAAGCTAATTAAAAGAGATAGGAAAGAAAACTATGCACCATAGGCAATGAAGTAGTATCATTACTAAACACATATACACCAACTGGTATATCAACCAAATTCTTAGAGGAGAAATTGAGAAAGTTATAGGAAGAAAAAGACAACAAAATTATACTAGTGTGACATCTCAACATCCCCCTCTCCAAATTAAATAAATCTAAACAGAAAATAAACAAGAAAAGTTAAGAAGGTGAATAGGACATCAGAAAAATTAGATATGGTAGACTTCTAGAGAAAATTGGAGGGGGAGAGAAAGGAATGCACATTTTTCTCAGTGTTACATGACAACTAAACAAAAATTGACCATGTACTGGGGCAAACACCCATCACAATTCAATTTAGAAAGGGAGAAATATTGAATGAATCCTTTTCAGATTATGATACAATAAAAATTACATGCAATAAAGGGTCATGGAAAGAAAGACTAAAAATTAATTGGAAGCTAAATAATTTAATCCTAAAGAATAAGTAGGTCAAACAACAAGTCCTAGAAATAATCAATAACTTCAAAGAGAATGACAATTATTAGACAAGATATCAAAACTTATGTTAGGCACAAGTGGTTCTTAGGGAAAGTTTTGTATCATTGAACGACTACATGAATAAGGTAGAGAAAGAGGAGGTCAACGAAGTGGGCATGCAGCTGAAGAAAAACTAGAAAAATATCAAATAAAAATCCCCAAATAAATACCAAATTAGACACTGTGAAAACCAAAGGAGAGATAAACAAAACTGAAATTAAAACAAACTGTTGAACTGATAAATAAAACTAAGAGTCAGTTTTATGGGAAAATTAATGTAATAGAAAAATCTTGGGTTAATTTCATTTTTAAAAAGAAAGAAGAAAACGAAATTAAGAGTATTTAAAAAAAGAATGAATTCACCAACAATGAAGGGAAAATTGAAACAATAATTAGGATCTATCTTGTTCAGCTGTATGCCAATAAATTTAAAAATCTTAGTGAAATGGATAAATATTACAAAAATATATATTGCTCAAATTAGCAGAGGAGGAAATAAAATACTTAAATAACCCTCTTTCAGAAAAAGAAATTAGAAAAAAAAATCAATCAATCCCATAAGAAAAAAGGTCCAGGGTCAGATGAAATTACAAATGAATTCTACCAAATATTTGAAGAAAAATTAATTCCAATACATATAAACTATTTGGGGAAATAGGTGAAGAAGAATTCTTACCAAATTCCTGTTATGAAACAAATATGGTGCTGATTCTTAAACCAAAGAGATATCATATGATGTTATTCTTAGAGAATTCTAAAATGCAACTAAAATTGTTTGAAAGAATATTCAACTTTAACAAAGATGCAGAATACAAATAAATTCATATAAATTATTGGCTTTTCTATATATGATTAGTAAATCCCAACAGCAAGAGATACAAAAAGAAATTCCATTTAAAGTTACTGTAGACATTATAAAATATTTTGAAGTCTACCTGCCAAAACAAACCCAGGAACTATGAACACAAAAAATATTTTTCCCACGAATAAAGTCAGATCTAAATAACTGGAAAAAAATATCAGTTGCTCACAGGTAGGGTGAGTAAATAAAATAAAAATAACAATTCTACCTAAATTAATTTACTTATCCCAATGTCCTACCAATCAAACTACCAAAATTTTAGTTTATAGAGCTAGAAAAAATAACAAAACAAAATCATCTGGTAAAACAAATGTTTCAAATTTCAAGGGAATTAGTGAAAAGAAATACAAGGGAAGGTGGAAGAGGATACCAGTTCTTAAATTGCATTATAAAGCAGCAATTATCAAAACTACTTAGCACTGGCTCACAAATAGAGAAATGGGTCAATGGAATAGTTTAGGTACACAAGCCACAAGATGACTATCACCATCTACTATATGATAAATCAAAAATTCCAGATTCTGGGATAAGAACTTACTATTTAAAAGAAAAAAACTTCTGGGAAAAGTGAAAAATAGTATGACAGAAACTACAAATAGAGCAATATCTTGCATCCTACACCAATACAAAATCAAATTACATAATTTAGATATAAATGCTGATACTATAAGCAAAGTAGAACAAGGAATAGTTTGGCTGTAGGATCTATGGAAAAGGGAAAAATGTATGACCAAACAAGAGGCAACATTATGAAATGCAAAACAGATGATTGTGATTGCATTAAATTGAAAGGTTTTTGCTCAAAGCCAAAGCAACCAAGATTAGAAGCAACCAAGCATAAAGCTGGGAAACAATTTATACAGCCAGGATCTCTGATAAAGTTCTCATTTCTAAAATATATAGAGAACTGAGTCAAATTTATAAGAATGCAAGTCATTCCCAAATTGATAAATGGTCAATGGATGTGAACATGCAGTTTTCAGATGAATGAATGAAAGCTATCTATATTCACATAAAAATGCCCTGAATCACTATTGATTAGAGAAATACAAAATCAAAACTACCCTGAGGTACAACCTATCAGACTGGCTAACATGACAGAACAGGAAAATGATAAATGTCGGTGAAGATGTTGGAAAATTGAAACATTAATGCATTGTGGGTGGAGTTGTAATCTGAGCCATCTATTCTGGACAGCAATATAGAACTATGTCCAAAAGGCCATAAAATTGTCTATATGCCTTTCACCTAGCAATATTACTTCTAGGGTTGTATCCCAAAGAGATTATACAAATGGGGATAAGACTCGTATGTATGAAAACATTTTAGCAGCTCCTTTTGTAATGACAAAGATTTGGAAATTGAAGGAATACCCATTATTTTGAGAATGGCTGAACAAATTATGGTATATGAAGATAATGGAATACTACTGTGCTATAAGAAAGGATGAGCAGTTTGACTTCACAAAAATCTGGAAAGTCTTATATGGACTGATGAAGAATGAAGTGAACAGAACTAGGAGAAGACTATACACAGAAACAGTTACATATTGTGATGACTACCTTTGATAGACATCTCTTCTTAGTAATGCAAGTATTGAAGCTAACTCCAAAAGCCTCAAGATGTAAAATCCTAACCACATTCAGAAACAGAATTATGGGGTCTGAATGCAGTTCAGAGCATATTATTTGCTCTTTCTCTGTTGTTTATTTTTTTCTATTGTTGTGTTTCTTCTTCTGGTTTCTCTGATTGGTTCTAATTCTTCTTTACAATCAGAATAATGTTCATACAGGTTTAATATGACTGTATATTTGTGCCTGTATCAATTTACACACATCATATTTTGGGAGGAAGGGGAGAAATGGGGAGAAAATTTGAAACTCAAAATCTTTTGGAAGTGAATGTGAAAACTAAAAATAACAAATTTATAAAAAAATAGAATTAAGGAACTGAAGGCTAATGATATCATGACACATCAAGAAATAATTAAACAAGTTCTTTTGAATGATAAAAAGTAGAAAATGTGAAACAATTCATTGAAAAAATAAGTGACATGGAAAATAAATCCAGGAGAGATAATTTTAGAATTATTGAATTATTTGTAATCAAAATATTTCAAGAAATAAGCAAAATGAAAATCGATCCAATATGCTAGAATGAAATAGAAATAGAAATTAAAAGAGAAGCCACCAATCACCATTTGGAAAAGATCCCAAAATGAAAACTCAAGGAATAATATAGCCAAATCCCAGAGCACACAGATGAAAGAGAAAACACTTCAAGCAGCCAGAAAGTATACTGTGGAGTCATAGTCAGGGCTACAAAAGATTTAGCAGCTACAATTTTTGAGGAGTTAAGAGTTTAGAATATTGCATAAGACTCTTGTGTAGGACGAGCAATATAATAAAAATGGCAATTACAGGTAAGTTAATTTACTTTTATAGTGGATGGCCAATCAAAGTACCAAAGAATTACTTTATAGTGCTAGAAAAAATATCATTCATCTCAAAGAACAAAAAATCAAGAATATCAAGGGAGTCACTGAAAAAATGTAAATGAAGGTGTCCTAGTGGCTTCATGTTTCAAATTACATTATGACACAACAATCATCAAAACAAAATTTAATATTGGCAAATGAAGTGGTGGATCAGTGGAATAGATCAGGTATACAATACACAATAGTAAATGACCATGGTACTTTAGTGCTTCATAAACCAAAAGATCCAAGTTTTTGGGACAAGGACTCACTACCTGACAAAAAATCATGGAAAATTGTAAAGAAACAAGGCATAAGCCAACATTTCACATCATATGTGAAGAAAAGGTAGAAATAGAAAAACAATTTATACATAAATTGTAATATCTTAAGTCAATTAAGGGAAGCATGGAAAAATGTACCTGTCAAACCTATGAATAAGGGAAGGGTTTGTGACCAAACAAAAGATAAAGAGTATTATGAGATGTAAAATAGGTAATTTTGATTACATGAAATTAAAAACTTTTATGTAAACAAAACCATAAAAAGTTTCCTTTTTTCCATCTAATTTCCATCTAATATTTTCCATCTAAAAATAAGAGATATTTCCCAGCTGATAAATGGTCAAAGGACATGAACAGGTGACTTTCATGATAATAAATCAAAGCAATCAGTAGTCATCTGAAAAAATGCTCTAAATCACTATTGATTCAAAATTCAACTTAGAATATTTTGAGATT
Organism: Bettongia penicillata ogilbyi; assembly: GCA_023548195.1. Classification (NCBI taxonomy): domain Eukaryota; kingdom Metazoa; phylum Chordata; class Mammalia; order Diprotodontia; family Potoroidae; genus Bettongia; species Bettongia penicillata. Next base: position 1,637,462 of record JAJHZJ010000777.1, on the reverse strand, counting down.
CCACCTCACACCTATCAAACTGTCTACTATGACAGAAAAGGAAAATGATAAATGCTTGAGGGAATGTGGAGGAGGGAGGAGAGGAATGGCACAGTAATACATTGTTGGTGGAGTTGTGTACTAGTCCAAAGATTCTGGAAAACAATTCAGAATTATTCCCAAAGGGCTATAAAACTCTGCATACCTTTTGACCCAGCAATATCACTACTATTTCTGTACTCCAAAGAGATAAAAGGAAAGAGAAAATGACAGATAGTACAAGACTATTTATAGCAGTTATTTTTCTGATGGCAAATTATTGGACATCAAAAGGTTGTGCATCAATTTGGAAATGAATGAACAAGCTAGGTTATATAACTGTGCTGTAATAATACTAAAGTGCTATAAGAAATGATGATTAAATTTTTTAGAAAAATCTGGGAAATGTACAGAAATATTTATAGCAGTTATTTTTTTGTAGTGGTAAAAATTTGGAAATTGAAGGGACCCCCACCAATTGGGGAATGGGTGAACAAGTTGTGGTTATGTAAATTCAAAGGAATACTATTGTTTTATAAGAAATAATAAACAAGCAGACTTCAGGAAAACCAAAACGACTTACATAAGCTGATACTGAGTGAAATAAACAGAACCAGGAGAATATTATACTCAGTAACAGCAACATTATGCTATTAAAGCTATTAAAGCTTTGAGAGACTTAGCTTTTTTCAGCATTGCAATGATGTAAAACCATTCCAAAAAACTCATAATAGAAAACATTGTTCACATCCAGATTAAGAATGATAGAGTATGAATGCAAATCAAAACATTCTATTTTCTCTTTTTTTTCTCTTTCATGTGATTTTTCTCTTTTGTTCTGATTTTTCTTTCACAACCTAATGGGAAAATATGTTTAATATGATTGTACAAATATAGCCTATATCAGATTCCATGCCATTGTAGGGAGTGAGTAGAGGAGAGAAAAGGAAAAAAATGGAACTCAAAATCTTATAAAAGCAAATATTGAAAACTATTTTTTTTTAAAAAAGGGAAAATCTGAGAGGATGTATGAAAGTGGAGTATAACTTTGAAAAACATTGTATTCAGTAATAGCATTATTGTAAGGATGATCAACTGTGAAATATTTAATTACTCCGATAAAAACAATGATCCAAGACAATTCCAAAGGACCCTTAATGAAACATGTCTTCCAAATCCAGAGAGTGAACTGATGGAATCTGAATGCACATTGAAGCATTTTTAAGCATTTTTAATTTTTTTAAAATTTTTATTGTTTTATTTTGTGTTTTCTGTTACAATGTAGCTAATATGAAAATATGTTTTATATAATTTCACACATATTTGTGATTGTTTAGTCATTCAGTCATGCCCAAGTCTATAGTACTCTACGAACCATAGCATGCCATGCCTTCCATTCTCCACTATCTCCTGAAGTCTCTTCAAACTCTTGTTCATTGTTTCTATGACAACATCTATCCATCTCATCCTGTAATTGAAGTCAAATCGCTTGCCTTCATAAGAAAAAGGTTAGGAAAGGAGTGAGGGAGGAATAGATTTTTGAATGATAAATTTTTAAGTGCTGGTTGAAAATTTACATGTAGTTGGGAAACATTTAAAACACATATAATTTTTAAAAGAATATGTCCAGTAAATGATAACAAACATGAATAACTCATCAAAAGATGGAAAGATTTGTATCAACTGTTGCAGGGCAAAATATGTCATTCATAAAAAAAAGTATACACAGATATTACAGTAACATAAAGGAAAATACTACCAAAAACGTCAAACTCAGTCATTGCAAACTGTAATATTTGAAACAAATTGAAAAAGGAAGTTCCTTGAAAACAATTAAGAAAATGAATTTCTCTCCTCCCAGGAGGAAGGCTAAATATTGAATAAGGTCATTCAGTTTTACTATAAGAAATCTTTTTACCTATTTTCCATCTGTTACTTGTGTGGGTTCAGTGCTGAGCAGCAGAACACTGTTTCATTGTTCCAGAAATAACTGTTAACATAAAGACAAATGACATCAATAACCTTCATTTTTAAGAAATAAAATTCACAAGCACAGAATTAAAACTAGTTCATTTAATAATAGTCTATGTGAAAAAGACCTGGAGGATCTTGATAGAATTGAAAGTTTAATTTGAGTAAACAAAATATTAAAACAAGAGCAATGGCTAAGGTTTTTTTCTTGTCTTTATAGGTTTAAGGTTTCCTTAGCTGTAGCACATGTGGATCAAATGATTGTTCATGTGATTGAATAAAGAAGTTGGGATATGATTTTGTGTTCAATAGGCCCACTGAAATGATCTTTGGGACAATCGTAATACCAGACAGTATGCCACAGATAGTACTTATTTTAGCTTGCTCCTATATGCATTTGATTCTTTCCTTTTACTCTCCATAATTTCAAATTTTTAAATCGATGAAATGTGAAGGTTATGAGAATTCATTATGGAATTATTTATTTAAGAAGTTTTTTTCAAATTTATGAGTCATTGTTTTCGTAAAGGTGATTGTGGACTATAATGTTATCTATTTCCAATAGAGTTCATTTCAAATGTGATTTTTTGTTGTTATTGTTTAAATTTTATGATTCATTATTTATAAGAGTGATTATGGGCTACAGTTTGGTCCTTTTCCAGTACAGTATATCGAATACATTCTAAAGGATATTTTAAAGTCTGTTCTAGCAATATGGGAATGTTTCATCTGTCAGTACATAAACAGTAATGAATTCCTGTTAGATAATTTTAGTGACTAAACCATGTCTTGCTAGATATTAGGTAAGTGTAGAATGTTTACAGCTATCTGTAATGTGTTTTATAATGTCTACTTTTTGCTTAAAAAATCTGCACTCAACAAATCAATAATCATTTAATACTTACTGTATTACAGGTGCTATAGTAAATAGAATGAAGAAGAATCTAGGTGGTGTAGGAAATAGGGGACTGAATCTGGGACAGGAAGACCTCAGTTTGAATCTGGCCTCAAAAATTTTCTAGACAGGTGAGCCTGAGCAAGTCACTTAAACTTTCTCAACATCAGTTTCCACATTTGGAAAACATAAGAAAATGATAGTACCTATTTCCCAGGATTTTTGTGGTGATAAAATGAAATAATATGTGTAAAGACCTTTGAAATTTTTAAAGTGTAATACAAATGCTAGCTATCCAGGATAAAATCAATTGTGTGTTGCAAACCTTAAAGTACTATACTGTTGCTAGCTATTACTGCTATTCTTATTTTTATTATTGACAATAAAGTTGTTTATTATTAATATTTATTGTTATTGACAAATAAAAATTTTTATTAACAATGAATCTATATTTTAATGAGTGAAGTGTCAAGTATATACATGTATTCACATACACACATGCAGATATGTATATATATGACATAAAATCAATTAATATGCATATAGTGAAAGTATTTAAGTATAAGGTAGTTTGGGAAGGAAGACACTGTCAGGTAATGGCATCAGGAAAGGCTTTGTGGGGAACATGGTGCCAGAGCTACATTTTAAATGGAAACAAACTCTATGAGTTGGAGGAATTGAGGACATATATTCAAGGTGTGTAGAATGACCAGTGGAAAGACACTGAGAGAGTAAATGAAGTGTCCTATATAAGAAACAAACAGAGAAGGATGCTTTGATTGGATGGCAGAATGAGAGCCATGTCCCATGTAGTTGAAAACATAGGTTGTGATCAGGTTTAATAGGACTTTGAAAGCTAAAAGGATGAGTTTGCATTTTATCTTAGAGTTAAAAAGAAGCCAGTGGAATTGGTTAAGTAAGGGAATCAGGTCTGCGTTTAAGGAAAATTACTTTAGCAACAGTCTGTAGGGTGGATTAGAATAGGGAGAAACTTGAGGCAAGGAGATCATTTAGGCTCTTGCAATAATCTTATTGAGAGGTGATGAGAGCCTGAACTAAGATGTAGCAGTGAACATGAAGAGAAGGGGTCAGATTTAGGAGATATTAGGAAGAAACCGGAATAGTTCACAACTGATCAAATATTTTGGATGATGGATTACTAAAAGATCATTTCATTTATCAATAGGGTCTTTAAGGATAACTTTTCCATCATTTATAATGGAAAAAATTTATTCTTTAAATGCAATTATAAACTTCTGCTTCCATAAACAAATTTGTATGATTCAGTTATTTAACAGTTCTTTGTCAATTTATTAATGTTGAGTTCATGCAATCATTACTCATGGAAGACATTTTAATCCAATTTTCATCTTAGTCCCTTAAAAAATCCCACCTACAGCTAAGATATATGTGTGTTTTGGGAAGGAATTCAATGATATGTACCTATTACTAGTCATTTTCATTGCTTCATCAAGTGATGTCTATCATTTTCAAAAGTATTTCTTGGCACAAATTCTTGAAATCTGGTCCACCGGTATTGGTGTAACAAATACCACAGACTCACTAGGAGTCTACCTTGCTTCTACTGGTATTACAATAAACTCACTACTTGGAGTAAAAGAAGTCTTGAGTGGTCAATTTTTTTTTTTGAGGCAGATCCTGCCTTGTACCCTTGTACTTCAGGGGCCCTTAGCACCCCTAGACCACAGAATATTTTGGTTCCCTGACCAGAAAAACATACTGATCCCCTCAAGCCCTTCTCCAGCTTTGACTGGAATGTATTTAAGCCTCCTTTCTCTCTCTATCCCTTTCCTACTCTGCAGTTGAGATTGGTATCCAGGCACTTGGAGGTGCTTCTTGGATCTGGGGCTCTCAGGTTCTTGATCGAGCACTTTGGTTTGAAGTCATGGAACTGGGCTCACCTTTTGTGACATAGGAGACAGATGCCCTATCCAGAAGTATATAACCAATTTTCTCAATTCTCTAGGATGTGAGGGAATTGGGAAAACTGAAGGCATCTTTGGTTTTCTTCCTTCTACACCCCAGGACCCTCCGTCATGGAAGGACTCTCCATCCACATGCCTGTGCCTGCAAGATCCCCCTTCTCTTCTGGACTCATGGACACCAGATCTTTAAAACTGGACTCAGTGGAATTTCAATGAAACTTGTGCCTCAGTTAGAACTGGAAAATTTTTGTCCCCAAGACCTTGAAAAGGAAAGTTTTGTGACTGGCCTCAGCATGATCTAGAGGACCAAGAAAATTGTTGTACCTGGCCTCCATATGATATAAATGACCAAAAAAGATTATCAGAATTCAGAAAAAATTCTTCTTCAGCATTTTTTTGGGTCTCCTTTAGCAAGGTATTGATCCATTTTTCATACTTTTCTTGTATCTCTCTCATTTCTCTTCTCAGTTTTTCCTCCCCCTGTCTAACTTGATTTTCAAAATCCTTTTTGAGCTCTTCCATGGCCTGAGTCCATTGAATATTTATTTCGGATGTTTGGGATACAGAGGCCTTGACTTCTATGTCTTTCCCTGATGGTAAAGATTGTTCTTCCTCATCAGGAAGGAAAGGAGGAAACATCTGTTCACCAAGAAAGTAACCTTCTATGGTCTTATTTTTTTTCCCTTTTCTGGGCATTTTCCCAGCCAGTTACTTGACTTCTGAGATTCCTTTACACACCCACCTCGCCTCCAGATCTACCCAGCTAGAGCTTGAGGTCTGAGATTCAAATGCTGCTCCCCAGCCTCAGGGCTTTCAACGGGGGTGGGGCTGCTATTCAGTGAAAGATTAAGTTCTGCTGCTCAGGTGGGGACAGGGCTGCCTCGAAGGGCTTAGTTTCCCTCAGGGGGTTTACGATGAGACCGTCAACAATGGATCTGAGCTCCGTCTGCTTTGGGAGCTCCTCTCCTGTCTGCTGCTGTCTCTGCTGCTGCCTCCCGAAGGGGCCTGAGTTATGGAGACACCCCGCTTCCCTCTCAGCCCACCAAACAGTCTCTCTCACTGACCTGTGCGCCTGTGGGTGGAGGGACCTTCGCGGCCCCCGGAGAATCCATCCCTGACGCCCACTCAGATCTGTTCCTCTCGGGGCGTGCAGCCAAGGCAGGGCTGGGCTCTGCTCTGGTCCCATGGGCAACAGACCTTTATTGACAGTTTTTCAAGGCTCTCTGGAACAGAAATCTCCTCCACTCCATTGTACTGTGGCTTCCACTGCTCCAGAATTTGTTAGGAGTTCTTCTTTAGAGATATTTTATAGACTGTAGTTTTGGAGCTAGCGTATGTGTGTCTTTCTACTCCACCATCTTGGCTCCTTGCCAAAATTCAGAAAAAATTCTCAAGATTATTCTTCCTGTAGTTTCAGTTCTGACCAGGCTAGGGTTACAATGAAAAGTTAGAACAGTTAAAAACATCTTAGCAGATTTTGGAGGTTTTGAGATTTATCATTAAGGAGTTTTTCAACATCTCCTTACAACACTAGTCATTCTTTTCTCCACTCCCTTCCTTTCCCACTGACAGTATCTTAGTTCACAGACTACACAGAGTGCCAGGTTTTTCTGTTAACCCTTCTCATCCCAGATCAGACTAGGAGAAGAGAGTTTCATTCTTTTTCCTCCACCTTTGAATTTATCTTCTCCCACCTAGCAAAATGAAGGAGTGGAGAGGGGCAGCAGTTACAGAAGGGTCCCACTGGCAATGTCCCTGACCCTGGACACACTGTAGCTCACCCAGAAATGCTGGAGGTATCACCAGGCTCAGCATATCCATGGATCAAGGCAGTAAGAGTTAAGAAGTCAACCAGCCTCCATAGGTGGGTAAGCTCAGTCTTTTAAAAGTTGTAATTTTAACATATTAATGATGAGATGCTAATTATCTGTGCAAAGTAATTTGGAAATGCAACGGATGTGATCTGAAGTTTATTGTTTGTGTTATAGCTGAAACAATTTGTCTATCACTTATGAAAATTGTATGATTGTTGATTATTGTTTTAATGTTGAAATATAAAGCTGATAATTAATCACTGTGTGTGTTTGGAAAGGAGGAATGAGATGAAAGTCTCATCCAGATTGGTTCTGCCCATTCAGAGCAGTCCTCAGGGCTAGTCAAAAGGCACAGCCCACCTCTGCTTTAAAGGCAGATGGGGTAAATAGGAAACCCCTTCTCTGGGGTCCCCATTCATTCCCCTTTATTTTGTAAACTTGGCAAAATGTTTTTATTGGGTTATGGAGTTCCTAAACAATAAACATGGCTTGCTGAGAATTTTTAAGGATAAAGAAATGATCTTTAATAACTGACCTTTACACTGGGATAAATTTAAATTTGAGATGCAGATACTGGCAAATTGTTCCCTAAGCAGTGATTAGTGAAACTTGCCATTTGAGGTAAAAACTCATGGGATTATAAGTGATTTTATTTTGAATTGCCTGATGGATGATAAAAATCCATTAATAATCAATAGATAATAATAAAGCATCTGATAAAAATGCCACAAGCTACCCAGAGAATGTGAATGTGATTCAGGTGAAAGTAAACAGCAGGAGAAGCTGAGAGGACAATTCTAGCCTCAGTCTAAGAAATGCTTCTCCTGATTCAGTTTCCTGATTGTGTTCCTTTGAAAAGGAATGTTACCCACCTACATATTCCTGAGTCTGGCTATAAAGTGGAATTGATACTCATGGTTTGAAAACTGTGAATTATCTGAATTGTAAGAATATTTCATCCTGTCATACTTTATAAAAAAATCTTGTCCCTACTTTATTCTTTTATAGCAACTATAATCAGAGTAAATAGTCAGTAAAAGATATAAGTACAAGTGTGGGATCTTGCTGCTCTGACCTGAATATTCCATATCCCAAATTAGAGAAATTAAATCAGAAACATCTTCAATTTGGTTTGGGGAAGAGAATTTCAGTGTTATCAATTTCCTTAGAGGGAGGTAATCTATTTGGCCTACATATTACTTAAATATCCTCCCAAATTTTTCATTATAATTGGAGTAAAATCAGTATCTGTCAAATTCATCTGTGTGACAATTGAACCCAGGGGAAGATAATATCTATCCGCAAAACTGTTGTTACTTCTCAATAGCATCTGAACCTTCTAAAGGAATTTGGAATCAGAGTAGAAACTTTTGAGAAAGTAACAAGATAAGAAAACTCTGTATGTCAAATGTAAATGATTCTAATGGGAATTTTGCTTTCTTTCTTTGTTTTCTCCCAATCTGACATCACTTTTATTTTTTTTTTCCTATTTTGGGGGCCTACATGTTGAAGTAGCTTGTGAGAAACACTTGTCAAAGTGACTTTGTCTTCCAGGCTACAGGCCATTCACCTAAGTTGGTAGCAAACAGTGGATACCAGTCCATGATTACCTGTCATCTTCATCTCTTGAGTGGAGCCTATCCTCGATTCCAGTTAGCTTCCTCTCTGGGACCCCTTTGAAGCAGGGAAAGCTCTATGCCCCTTGGAGGAGAAAGCAATTTCAGAAGCCTAGACTTTTGCTGCTTATACCAGAAGATTTTGGGTCCCACTTATTTGAGGGAGGAATGGTGGAGATGGTATATGAAGCCCTAAAAGGAAAAAAAAAAATTCATGTCTAAATTTAAGACCTAGACCCCAAAACTCCTGAATTCAGATCTCTGACCTGAGGTATCTGGTCAATCCTAGACGATAATCTTGTTAACTACTCTTTCTCTGTGGCTCTCAAGCGGCTTATCTCCTTTCATTGTCTGTACTTGGTCCCACCTCAGCCTATTTTCCATTCTTTAATCCCATCCAGATTTTCCCACAGTCTTTCTGCATAAAAGTACAAATTTTATCCTCAGAAAATGCACATATTCTTAAAACCTAGCAGCCTTCTTTTGTCACCACAAATACCTCAGAGGCAGTAGGAGTTTCACTGGCTTCTGCTGGTGCCACAGTAAACTCACTACTTGGACTGAAAATAAAAAGTATTTCTCTAAGTTGTTGCTTTTTTCTTCTTTCTTAACTTATCTGTTGATTATCTCACTTTTGGTACGGAAGTATAAATCTTTCTTTTACGACTTTAGTATTTTGATTCCTATGTTTTGCTAATATTATGTGGGTTTTTATTAGGATACTTTACAAATCTATTAGAGTTCATTTTAAAATTCCAAAGGCATATATTGATTGGTATTGTATATATGTAATTTAATTACAACATTGTTCTTCAAATAAGCTTTAAAATTCTTAACATATCCAAATATATCTTCATATTTCTTGTCTTTATGCTTAACATGTTTACTGTGATGGAAATGAAGTTCTTTTTTTTTTTACAGTCACCTTTAACCATTGATTGTGATCTCCAGTTTCTGCCTTCTATCTCTATCTTTTCTTGTTATACATTATGAATTTTATACTTATCAAGTTCAAATGACCTTTTCATATGATTGGACAAAGATTCCACAAAACGAAAGTTTCTTAATATGTTTTTGATGGGACCACATAACTTGATATTATCTATAAACACAAAATGATTAATAAGTTATTTGGGGTTAATTTCTGTTCAATTTGGAGGCCATGTTTCATTCTATTTAAGACAGATAATAATTGATGTAATGCTAGGTAAAATTATAATTGACTTAAAATGTCTCCCTGATAATGAAATATTTATGTCAATTAATTAAATTAATTATTTTTATAGCACTTTAATATTTGCGATGAATTTTACAAGTATCTCACTAAATCCTTACTATAACCCAGGAAGGTCTTTGCTATAGTTATCCCCATTTTAAAGATGAGGAAATTTAGACTAACAAATTAAATAATTTACCTAGAGCATCACACTTAAGGTCTAAGGTCAGATTTGAATCAAAATCTTTCTGAATACACCATTTAGCTCCTCTTACTGTTTGTGATTTTTGTGTTGGTTGTTGGATTTAAGTAGAAAAGAATTTCCTAGATTTACATACAATGCTTTAAAAATCTCATTAAAAGTGAAACTGTTTCATATATTTTCAGTACATAAGTGTGGAGTTAAACCAAAACTTGTTGTTTTTTACATGCCTGTACCTTTCTGGTGCACCCGTTTTTAATGCTCAATGCATTAAATTCTTCTAAGTCTTTAAAATTTTTTAATTTTTTATTTAAATTTATTACTAATTCAAGTTATGGATTCTTTTATCTTTTTCACAAAGAATCACATGATTGGTTCATGTTTGAAAAAGTCATTGATATTCTCATCTTTTGATAACAGATATACTATACTTTTTATTAAGAAAGATGGAATTAAATTTCTATAAGAAGCTAGCATTCTGACCTACTAGTAATTTATTTGCCACTGTAAATCCTTTATACCAATAATTTTATAACTAATCTCACTCTCAAGCCTTCTAATTTTTTTTCAGAAAAGCTAGAGTTTCAGTCATATACCTTGATATGATTATTCAGTCATTCCTAATATCTATAGTGAGTGAGCTACAATATCATTTTAGTCAACTCACATTTTCTTTGTTAGACTTCTTGAAAACATGTAGATGGAATTTTTCAGCATTCTACTTTTTTAGGGGTTCTTTCTGACCTTGGATTCCTTTGCATCTTAATCTTAAATGCTACAGTCTTTGACTGTGATTTTTGTCATTATTGTTATTTTGGTTTTTGTGATGCCATCACTTCTTGTAGCTCCCTAACTTTTGGCCTTAGTTCTTGGTTTCTAATTAAGGTATTTCTGAAATCTGCATGTCACATTGAGTCAATGGATGGATGAAGATAATGCCAACAAGTACTTTTTTCTGTACCACACAAGACATGTTGAGTGTAAAGATACCAAAGACAAAGGTATAGCTGAATACTTTAAGAATTTTCTTGGTAATTTCCACTTCAAGTCCATGTCATTGGCACTCGGTGTCTTGTCTTGTCCCCTCTTCTTTGTGGCCAGGGAACATGATGGTGGTGACCTGCAGCCAGGGCCTTGTTGGTGGCACAGAGGGAGAGCAGCAAAAATGTCCTTGTCACTCAGGTAAAAGGGGAGTGCATTGCAAGAGAGGAAGTATATAAGCAAACCAGCAAAAAGCTCCACCTCCACAAACCAGCAGAAGATCTTGAGTCCCAGGGTGGTGGAGCAGGCAAATGTCAGCACCAGGACCTTAACATAGCCAGAGGAACTGGCAGACTCCAGTGCTGAGAACCATCTTGTGCTTCAGTATATCCCCAGGGGAGCAGGCATCTTCCTCCAGGGTTTAGGCCTCCACATATTTCAGTGTAGACCTGGGGAAACAGAAAAAAACACCTGGCCTCAGCACATGGCAGAAACAATCACTGCGACCCCAGCTCAATAGCACATAAGTTGCCAGAACTCTATAACATCCAGCTGAAAGCACCTCAGCCCCAGCACACAAAGCCCACTAGTGACCAGGCCCCTGACCCCAGTACAAAAAGCTTGGGACAGTGCCTCCTCTGTGCCAGTAAGAGAACTCAATTTTAAAAGTCATAAAATAGGCCAAAACTGAGAAAGAAAGGAAAATAAACATTGGCCATAAAAAGATACTGTGGTGACAGTGAAGTCAAAACACAAACTCAGAAGAAGAGAACATTGTCAATATCCCTACTTCCAAAACTACAAAGATAAATGAGAATTGGTCTCAAGGGTAAAAAGCCTATTTGTACGATCTCAAGAATGATTTTAAAACTCACATAAGAGAGGATGAAGAAAAAATTGGGAAAGGAAATCATAGGTATGCAAGAGACAACAGCTTAGAAAAGGAAGGACAAAAAATTGACTGAAGAAAGCAATTCATTTAAAAATGCAATTGGCAAATGGAAAAGGAGGTACAAAAGCTAACTGAAGAAAATGATTTATTAAAAATTAGAATTGGACAAGTGGAAGCTAATTACTCTATGAGACATCAATAATTGGTGAAACAAAATCAAAAGAATGAAAAAAAAACAGAAGAAAATGTAAAATAGTTCATTGGAAAAACAACTGAACTAGAAAATAAGTTCAGGAGAGAAAATTTGAGAATTATTCCTGAAAATCATGATTAAAAAAAGAGCCTGGACAGCATCTTTCAAGAATATATAGAGGAACACTCCCCTAATAGCTGAGAAACAGAGGGTAAAATAATCAAAGAATCTAGGGATCATCAAAAGAAAGAGATCCCAAAATGAAAACTCTAAGGAATATTTTATTCAAATTCCAGAATTAGCAGTTCAAGGAAAAAAATATTGCAAGCAGTTAAAAAGAAACAAGTTAAATATGGTGTTACTATTGTCAAGATTATGTGTGATGTCGAAACTTCTACATTAAAGGATCAGAGGGTTTAAAATATGATATTCCAGAAGGCAAAACAACTTAGATTACAACAAACAATCAATGAACCAGCAAAATTTAGTACAATATTTCAGTGGAAAAAATGGACATCTAATGACATAGGGAACTTTCAACCATTATTTTAAAAAAAGATGAACAGAAAATTTGAACAATATATATGAGACTAAAGAGAAATATTAAAGGTAACTAGAAAAGAAAAAAAGAAGATATGTTTATTCAATAAGATTTAGCTGGTTATATCCCCACTTGGGGAGGTATTTGTGATTTGTGAGAAGAGTGTTTATATTAAGGCATTTAGAAGGGGCATACCTAAACGAGGATATGGGTATATGTTTACTTGATGTGATGATACAAATATTAATAAAGGGAGTGGAGCCAAGATGGTGGAGTGAGAGGAACTGCTCAACTAAGCTCTAAGACAAACTCCTTCAGATACCTCTAAAAAGAGAAGCTGAACAAATTCCAGAGAAGCAGAATCCAATGGGAGATGGACTGTGTAAGATTTCCAACCCAGGACAGACTGGAAGGTTGATGGGAAGAATCCATTGCACAGGACTGGAGGAGTTCACAGTGGACAGGCTATACCAGTGCAGACACCAGCATAGCAAAGACAAGGAGGAAACCTCAGATGGTTTAAAGCAGCTGGAGCACTGCGCAATGTTAAACATATCAGCTCAGGACGAAAGTCCAGTGGAACTGAGCAAGAGAGAACTGCAGAACTCCAGGTAACAGCAGGAGCTGCTTCTGAGTCTATCAGCCTGCAGATTAAATGTCTGTTAATCACCTACTCGAACTTCTGAGAGCAAAGATGGTGCAGTGATTGGTAAATACTCTACCTCTCCCATTGTTGACCTTGAAAAACCCATAGAATATTTCCCCAGGAAAAATCCTGTCACAGTGGGATCAGCCAAAGGAGTAAACAGTCTCAGCCCATGAGGCTAGAAAAATTGAAAAGAGATGTCCCTCTTGCTGCATCTGAAGGGAATCAGTGTAAGACTGGAGCTGTCCCAGACATCTCCACCTCGGCAAACCCAGAGGAGGTCCTGAACCTCAAGGAGTTGTAGCCACCAGTCATCAAAACCAGGATTCCAGGCATTCCTTAACACAGTTGGGAGAATAGAGAAGACACTAGTGTAAACACTAGTTCACTAACCACTGAGCCTGCCTGTGCTCATGAGAGGTCTTTTGTGGACAGCCAGACCAACCCTCCCCCACATTTAACACAGCTAGCTCCAGAGTAACTCCAGGGAAACTCAGAAAGTCTTTACCTGGCCTCTGCTTTGGCACATCAGCCAGCACAGTACCAGGTAAACTACAGCATTCTATCCCCTAGCTGAAAGAACCAGAGGCTACAACACACAAAGTCTCAAGTTCTAAGCAAGAAACAGTGGAAAATGGCCCCCTGTGCCCAGAAGAAGAGAACAACCTTAAAAGTCAGAAAAGGGGTGATCATCATGACCAAGAAGGAAACTAGAAGATAAGACAACAGAATATTTCTCTGGGGGCAGGGACAAAAACATGAATACCAAAAAGGGTAGTATTGAGAGTACAATGCCATCTGGAACTTCAGAAGGGAAGATGAACTGTTTGCAAGCCCAAAGAGCATCCTTGGAAGAGCTCAAGAAGGATTTTAAAAGTCAAATTATGGAAGTAGAAGAAAAACTAGCCAATGATGCTAAAAATGTACCAAAAAAAATCGTGGAAGAATTTACAAGGAAAATTGGATTAATGGGAAAGGAAGCACAAAATCTACCTGGGAAAATTGGACAAAAGGAAAAGGAAGTACAAAACTAACTGGGGAAAATAACTCCTTAAAAGAAACAATTGGACAGATGGCAAAGGGGATGCAAAAGTTAACTAAAGACAACAATTTGATAAAAATTAGAATTGGGCAATTAGATGCAAATGATTTTATGAGACATCAAGAATCAGTCAAACAGAATCTAAAGAATGAAAAGATAGAAGAAAAATGAAAAATATCTAATTGGAAAAACAACTGACCTGAAAAATAGTTCCAGGAGAGAAAACCTAAAAATTACTTGTCTACCCAAAAGCCTTGATGAAAAGAAGGATCTGAAAAATATCTTCCAAGAAATCATCAGAAGTCCTAGACCTAGAGGGCAAAATAGTCATCACAACGAATCCACTGCTCACCTCTGGAAAGTGAGGAATTGAGGAATATCATTGCCAAATTCCAGAACAATCAAGTGAAGAAGCAAAAACTGCTGACACCCATAAAGAAACAATACAAATATCGAGGAGCTACAGCAAGGATCACAGAGGACCTTGCAGCTTCTACATTAAAAGATCAGAGTGATTGGAATTTCATAATTCATAATGCAAAGGAACTGGAACTACAACCAAGGATAAATTATCCTGCAACATTGAGCATAATATTTCAGGCAAAAAGATGGGCATTCAAAGAAATAAGGGATTTCCAGACCTTCCTGTGAAAAAGGCCAGAGTGGGAGGAGCCAAGATGGTGGAGTAGAAAGACTCACATATACTAGCTCCGAACCCACAGCTCATAAATTTTCTGTAAAAAGAACTCCCCACAAATTCTGGAGCAGTGCAAGCTGTGCAGCAACAGAGTGGAGGAGATTTCCATTCCAGAGAGCCCTGAAAAACTGACCCCTAAGGTCCGTCACACACTGAACAGCAGAGCCCAGACCTGCCCTGCCTGTGTGCCCAGAGAGGAGCAGATCCGAGCAGGCTTCAGGGACAGAACCTCCGGCAGCCACGAAGATCCCTCCACCCACAGGTGCTACACGTCAGTGAGCGAGACTTCTGGGCTGGCCAAGAGGGGAGCAGGGTGTCTCCATAAATCATGCCCCCTTGGGAGGCAGTGGTAGAGACAGGGACAGCAACAGATCTGGGCTCCCCAAGCAGACAGGAGCTCCCCTCCATTATTGAAGGTCTCCGCATAAACCCCCTGAGGGAAGTGAACCTGGGAGGTGGCCCTGCCCCCACCTGAGAACCAGAACATAAGCTCACATTGAATAGCAGCTGTGTTGGGCCACGGAAAGCCCTGACACTGGGAAGCAGCATTTGAATGTCAGACACCAAGCACTAGCTGGGCAGATCTAGGCAGGGGTGGAGAGGAATCTCAGAAGTCAAGTAACTGGCTGGGAAAATGCCCAGAAAAGGGAAGAAAAACAATACCATAGAAGGCAACTTTCTTGGTAAACAGATGTTTCCACCTTTCATTTCTGATGAAGAGGAACAATGCTTACCATCAGGGAAAGACATAGAAGTCAAGGACTCTGTATCCCAAACATCTGAAATAGATATCCAATGGGCTCAGGCCATGAAAGAGCTCAAAAAGGATTTTGAAAATCAAGTTAGACAGGTGGAGGAAAAAATGGGAAGATAAAAGACAGAGATGCAAGAAAAGCAAGAAAAACGGGTCATAACCTTGCTAAAGGAGATCCAAGAAAACCCTGAAGAAAATACCTTGAAAAATAGACTAACTGAACTGGCAAAAGAGGTCCAAAAAGCCAATGAGGAGAAGAATGCCTTCAAAAGCAGAATTAGCCAAATGGAAAAAGAGATTCAAAAGCTCACTGAAGGAAATAGTTCTCTCAAAATTAGAATGGAACAGATGGAGGCTAATGACTTTCTGAGAAACCAAGAAATCACAAAACAAAACCAAAAGAATGAAAAAAAGGAAGAGAATGTGAAATAGCTCCTTGGAAAAACAACTGACCTGGAAAATAGACTCAGGAGAGACAATTTAAAAATTATGGGACTACCTGAAAGCCATGATCCAAAAAAGAGCCTAGACATCATCTTTCATGAAATTATCAAGGAAAACTGCCCTGAGATTCTAGAATCAGAGGGCAAAATAAGTCCTGAAGGAATCCATTGATCACTGCCTGAAAGAAATCCAAAAAGAGAAACTCCTAAGAACAATGTGGCCAAATTCCAGAATTCCCACATCAAGGAGAAAACATTGCAAGCAGCTAGAAAGAAACAATTTCAGTATTGTGGAAGTACAATCAGGATAACACAAGATCTAGCAGCTTCTACCTTAAGGGATTGAAGGGCATGGAATAAGATATTCCAGAAGTCCAAGGGACTAGGACTCAAACCAAGAATCACCTACCCAGCAAAACTGAGTATAGTGATCCAGGGGAAAATATGGTCTTTCAATGAAACAGAGGACTTTCAAGCATTCTTGATGAAAAGACCAGAGCTGAAAAGAAAATTTGACTTTCAAACACAAGTATTAGAAGAAGCATGAAAAAGTAAACAGCAAAGAGAAGTCATAAGGGACTTG
Organism: Bettongia penicillata ogilbyi; assembly: GCA_023548195.1. Taxonomy (NCBI): domain Eukaryota; kingdom Metazoa; phylum Chordata; class Mammalia; order Diprotodontia; family Potoroidae; genus Bettongia; species Bettongia penicillata. The sequence goes on along the minus strand of JAJHZJ010000777.1, from coordinate 1,621,012 downwards.
CCAAAGGTGAACTGTCTGCATTCCTACATGGAAAGACAATATTTGTAAGTCCTAAAATTTTTCAGTGTCTGGGTAGTTGGTGGGAGCACACACACACACACATACACACACACACACGTACATGCGTGCATGCACACACACATACACACATGCGTGCACACACAGAGACAGAAAGCCCAGAGTGAATTGAATAGAATGGGACCATATCATAAAAGAAATTAAGGTAAACAGTGAGAGAGAAATGTACTGGGCGGAGAGAGGGTGAAATGGAATGGAGTAAATTATCTCTCATTCAAGAGGCAAACAGGAGACTTTTAGTGGAGGGAAAAAGAGGAGAGCTGGGAAAAAAACATGAAGGTTACTCTCATCACAATCTACTAAAGGAAGGAATAAAATGCACACTCATTTTGGTATGAAAACCTATCTTACAGTACAGGAAAGTGGGGGAGAAGGAGATAAGCAGGGTGGGGGGGGTGATGGAAGGGAGGGCAATGGGAGGAGGGAGCAATTTGAAGTCAACACTCAGGGAAGGACAGGATCAAAAAACAGAATAGAAACAATGGGGGGCAAGATAGGATGGAGGGAAATACAGTTAGTCTTACACAACATGACTATTATCGAAGTCATTTCAAAACTACACAGATATGGCCTATATTGAATTGTCTGCCTTTCCAAAGGGAATGGGTGGGGAGGGAGGGATGGGAAGAATTTAGAACTCAAAGTTTTAGGAACAACTGTTTAGTATTGTTCTTGCTACTAGGAAATAAGAACTACAGTCAATGGAGAATAGAAAGTCATCTGGCCCTACAGGACACAAGAGAAGATGGGGACAAGAGAAGGGAGGGATGATAGAAGAGAGGGCAGATTGGTGATAGGGAAAATTAGAATGCTTGGAGTATTGTGGTGGGGAGAAGGGATAAATGGGGAGAAAATTTGAAACCCAAAATTTTGTGAAAATAAATGTAAAAAGTTAAATATATAAATTTAAATGAAAAAAATAAAAAAATAAAATAAAATAATATTGAATAAAAAAGAAAGAAAAAGGCCAGAGCATAATAGAAACTTTGATCTTCAAACACAAGTCTCCAGAGAGACATAAAAAGGTAAAAAAGAGAAAAAAATTTGTTACACAATATGAGAAAACTTTTTACATCCCTATAAGGGAAGATGATATTTGTTAATCTTGAGAACTGAATACTTGTTACAACATATAAAAGGAATATACTTGGATAGTGGAAGTGGATATAAACTAAGTGATGAAAAGATAAAAATATGATTTAAGGATGTGAAGGCATTGTAATGGAAGATGTGAAAAGGATGAGGCAGAAAAAGTAAATTACATCACACGAAGGGTAACAAAAATATATTAAAGTAGAGGGAAAGAGAGGAGGAAGATGAGCATGGTTTGAGATTTACTCTCCTTGAATCTGGTTCAAGGAGGTAACAAGAAACTCAGATACAGAAATCTAACTTGCCCTATTGGTAGGAGGAGGAGAAAGGGGAAAGAAAATGGAGGGGAGGTTAAAGGGGAGTGAAAAATTAGTAAGGGAAAAGGAATGAAAGGGAGTGGGGCTGAGAGAAGAGAGTGAAGACTGAGGGAGGTCATGCTTCAAAATTTAAATTCTATTGTGCAGGGGAAGAGAAAAGGGAGAACTAAAAGCATAAATGGGGGAAAGAGGATGGTGAAAAATACACAGATCCTAATCAAAACAGTGAATGTGAATGGGATGAACTCTCCCATAAAATGGAGATGGATAGCAGAAAGACTTAAAGACTATAATGCAATAAGGTGTTCACAAGAAACACATTTGAAATGGAGGGAAACACACAGTTTAAAGGTAAAATGTTGGAGCAGAATATTTTGTGCTGCAGTTGATGTAAAAAAGCATAGGTAGCAATCCTAATGTCAGACAAAGCAAAAGCAAAAATAGATGGAATCAAAAGAGATAAGAAGGGAAAGTATATCTTGGTAAAGGGCACCACAGATAATGATGCAATATCATTACTAAACATATATGTTCCAAGTGGAATAGCATCCAAATTCCTAGAGGAGAAGTTAAGAGAGTTACAGGAAGAAATAGACAACAAAATAATACTAGTGGGTGATCTCAAGTTCCCCCTCTGTGAACTTGATAAATCTAACCTCAAAATAAACAAGAAAGAAGGTAAGGAAGTGAATAAAACTCTAGATAATATAGATATGATAGATCTCTGGGCAAAATTGCATGGGGAAAGAAAGTAATAGAGATTTTCCTCAGTGGTACGTGCCACATATACAAAAATTGACCACTTACTAGGGCATAAAAACCTCCCAATCCAGGGCAGAACAGCAGACATAGTCAATTCAACTTTGTCAGATCTTCATGCAACAAAAATGACATGGAATAAAAGGTCATGAAAAAATCAAAAATTAATTGGAAACTAAACAATCTAATAGTAAAGAATAAATGAGTTAAACAACAAATCATAGAAATAATCAACAACTTCATTCAAGAGAGTGACAATTATAAGACAGCCTATCAAATTTTATGGGATACTGTAAAAATATTTCTTAGAAGAAGTTTTATATCTTTAAATGGCTACATGAATAAAATAGAGAAAGAGGAGATCAATTAATTGAGCATGTAGTTGAAAAAGCTAGAAAAACAATTGAAAATTTCCCAAGTAAATACTGAGCTAGAACTACTTGAAATCAAAGGAGAGATTAATATAATTGAAATTAAGAAAATTATCAAACTAATAAATAAAACTAAGAGTTGGTTTTATGAAAAAAACAATAAAATTTTTAAACCTTTGGTCAATTTGATTTAAAAAAAGAAAGAAGAAAACCAAATTACCAATACAAAAAAAAAATAAAAAGTGTAAACTCACCTCTAAAGAGGAAGAAATTAAAACAATATTTAGAAATTACTCTGCCCAACTGTATGCCCATAAATTTGACAATCTAAATGAGATGGATGAATATTTGTAAAAATATATAAATTGCTCAGATTAACAGAAGAGGAAGTTGAATACTTAAATAACCCCATCTCAGAAAAAGAAATTGAACAAGCCATCAAGGAAATCCCTATGAAGAAATCTCCAGGGCCAGATGGCTTTACAAGTGAATTTTACCAAACATTTAAAGAACAGTAAATTCTAATGCCATATAGAATACTGGGGAAAATTGGTGCAGAAGGCATCCTACAAAATTCTTTTTATGATAAAAATATGGGTCTTATACTTAAACCAGGAAGAGTCAAAACAGAAAAAGAAAGTTATAGACCAATTTCTCTAATGAATGTAGATGCAAACATTTGAAATAAAATGTTAACAAAAATAGTACAGCAACTCATCATGACTATAATACATAATGATCAGGTAGGCCTTACACCAGGAAAGTAGGACTGGATCATAATTAGGAAAACTATCAGCCTTATTGATCATATCAACAGACTTTAACAGGAACCACATGATTATCTCAAGAGATACAGAATAACTTTTGACGAAATACACCACCTCTTCCTATTGAACACACTGGAGAACATAGGAATAAGTGGAACTTCCCATAAAATAATTAGCAGTATCTACATAAACCCATCAGCAAGTATTATATGCTATGGGGACATGAGAGATGCATTTCCAGTAAGATCAGGGGTGGAGCAAAGATGTCCATTATAATCACTGTTATTCAATATGGTACTAGAAATGTTAGCATTAGCAGTAAGAGAAGAAAACAATTGAAGTAATTAGAACAGGTAAAGAAGAAACTAAGTTGCCACTCTTTGGAAATGATATGATGATATACTTAGAGAAATCCAAAGAAACAAGTAAAAAAGTACCTGAAATAATAAACAAATTTGGCAAAGTTACAGTTTACAAAATTAACACAGATAAATCACCTGCATTTCTATACATTACTAACAAAGCCCAACAGCATGACATAGAAAGAGAAATCTCATTTAAAGGTACAATAGACAGTATAAAATATCTGGGAGTCTAACTGACAAAACAAACACAGGGACTATATTAACAGAATTACAAAACATTTTTCACACAAATAGAGTCAGATTTATGTAAGTGGAAAAACAGCAATTGCTCCTGGGCAGACCCAGCTAATATAATAAAAAATGGCAATTCTACCTAAATTAATTTACTTATTCTGTGTCAACCAATCAAACTACCAGATAATTATTTTCTAGACCTAGAAAAAATAATATCAAAATTTACCTGGACAAGTAAAAGATGCAGAATATCAAGGGAAGTAAGGAAAAGAACACTAGGGAAGGTGGTCTAGCCCTACTAGACATGAAATTTTATTATAAAGCAGAAATCATGAAAACCACTTGGTATTGGATAAGAAACAGAGGAATAATTTAGGCACTCAAGACACAGAAGTCAATGAATATAGCAATCTATTGTTTGATAAACCCAAGGACCCCAGGTTGTGGGATAAGAACTCCCTGTTTGAAAAAATATTTCTGGGAAAAATGGATAACAGTGTGGCAGAAACTTGGCATACATCAATGTCTGACACTGTATACAAGAATAAAGTCCAAATGGGTACATGATCCAGGTGTGAAGGACTGATACTATAAACAAATTAGGGGAACAAAGAACAGTGAATTTGTCAGATTTATGGGGAATGGAGAATATTTTGACCAAACAAGAAATAGAGAATCTTATGAAGTGAAAAATATATAATTTTGATGACATTAAATTGAAACGTTTTTGCACAAATAAACCCATGGACAAAGATTACAAGGGAAACAGGATACTGGGAAAGAACTGCTGCAACTAGTATCTGTGATAAATATCTCATTTCTACAATATATAAAGAACCAAGTAAAATTTACAAGAATACCAGTCATTCACCAATTGATAAATGGTCAAAGGATATGATCAGGCAGTTTTCAGAGAAAGAAATTAAAACTATCTACAGTTATATTAAAAATGCTCTAAATTACTATTGATTAGAGAGATAGATATCACACTTATCAGATTGGTTAACTTAACAAAACAGGAAGGTGATACATGCTGGAGAAGACATGGGAGAGTTTGAGCACTAATTTGTTGGTGGTGGAGCTGTGAGCTGATCCAGTCATTCTGGAGAGCAATCTGGAACTATATCCAAAGGCCTACAAAAATGTGCATACCCTTTGACCCAGCATTATCACTTCCAGGATTGTATCCAAAGAAATCATAAAAATGGAAAAGAGTCCCATATGTACAAAAATATTTATAGCAGCTCTCTTTGTGGTGGGGAGAACTGGAAATCAAGGATATGCCCATTATTTGGGGAATGGCTGAACAAGTTGTGATATATGAATGTCATGGAACACTATTGTGCTAACTTCAGAAAGGCCTGGGAGGACTTATATGAACTGATCCTGAGTGAAAGGAGTAGAACCAGGAGAGCTTTGTACTCAGAAACAACCACAGTATGTGAGGGATTTTTCTGGTAGACTTAGTTCTTCACAGCAATGCAATCACCTAAAAAAAAATTCCTAGTGTACTCTTGAGGCAAAAAAAACTTCCAGATCCAGAGAAAAAACTATGGAATTGGATCACAGAATGAAGCAGACTATTTTCTCTTTTTTTATTTGTTTGTTCTTGCATTTCTCCCATTCATTTCAATTTTTCTATGTAACATGACTAAGGTGAAAATGTACTTAATTGAAATATATGTGTTGAACCTATATAAGATTGCACATTGTCTCAGGAAGCTAGTGGAGAGGGAGGGGGAAAGGAAGAGGAGGTGGAAATCTAAGATATATGTAAGTGATTGTACAAAACTGAAAACAAATAAAATAATATGAAATTTTAAAAAATCTAAAAAAAGGAAAAAAATACTAATTAAGGAGTGAAAAAACCAAAAAAAGGATTGTCCTAGGAGAAGAAGAAAGGGGAAGGCAGAATAAAGTAATTTACATTACATAAAGAGGCCCAAAGGAGGTAAACAACATTTAAACTTTGCTCTCATTGAATGTGTCTGAAAGAGGGAATAACAAACGCATTCAGTTGTTTATAAAACTATATCTTACCCAATAAAGAATTAGGAGGTGAAAGGTGAAAGAAAAGTGTTGGGGTGGAAAGAAGGGGGGAGAGAGTGTGGAAAATGTTGATCAGAGGCAAAAAATACTGCTGAGAAGGAAAAAGATGAAAGAAGAGAGAAAAGTAAAAACAGAGGGAATGACAAAATGAGTAAAAATAGCTGATGATGAAGATGAACTCTCCAATAAAATGGAAAGTGATGGCAGAATGGATCAGAAATCATAACCCTAAATTATGTTGTTTACAGGAAGCACATTTCAAGTGCAGAGATATACACAGAGTAAAGGTAAAAGGCTAAAGCAGAATGTATGATGCTGCAACTAGAGTTAAAAAAAAAAGCAAGGGTTGCCATCCCAATCTCAGAAAAACAAAAGGACAACTAGATCTAATTAAAAGAGACATGATGAGATGGAATAAAATAATGGCAGAGTAGGACAACAGACCTGAAGAAGCCCATAAAATACTTGTAAAAATGACTCTAAAAAAATTCTACAGCAGCAGAAGCCACAAAATGACAAAGTGAAAGAGAGTTCCAGCCCAAGACACCCTGGAAGGCTGACGGGAAGGTCTATCACTCCAGGCATGGAGTGGAGTGTAGCCCAGCATGGGCCACATGGCACAGCAGGGAAAGGACCCAAACAGGTTTCAGGGTGTCACTGGCAGCGCCAGTTCCCAGATTGCTCAATCCACAAGTACAAAAGACAGCTTTAAAGGTCAGTGAGAAAGATCTTTCACCAGAGTGAGAAGGAAAGGAGGTCTGAACCTGCCAGCAGCAGCCACTGCAGAGGCAGCATCCAATTTTGGAGCTCTCTGCTTAAAGATCCTGGGCAAATTGAGCAACTGGTCTGGGTCTCAGGCCTGAGTGGCTCTCTTAGATTGTGGAAGAGTACTGGCGGGGAGCTGGGAGTGACTCTGGAGAGGGAACCCTGCTGGAAGATCCTGTACAGAACAATGTTTATGGTTTCTCCCAGACCAGAGTTCAGGCCAGGAGAGGAGTAACTACTCTCCCTTGATCGTGCCACCTTGGAGGAACTGAGAACGTACAGGTGCCCAGAGTATACCTTCCTCTTGACAAAGGACTCAAAAGTTGAGTAACTGGCTGGGAAAATTCCCAGAAAAGAGGGGAAAAAATAAGACTATAGATGGTTACTTTCTTGGTGAACAGATATTTTCTTTCATTCTTTTGCATGAGGAAGAACAATGCATATCATCAGAGGAAGAGATAAAAGTCAAGGCTTCTGCATCTAAAACTTCCAAAATATATATGCAATGTTTTCAGGCCATGGAAGAACTCAAAATGGATTTTGAAAATCAAGTAAGAGAGGTGGAGGAAAAATTGGGAAGATAAATGAGAGCAATGCCAGAAAATCATGAAAAGTGAGTTAACAGCTTCCTAAAGGAGACTCAAAAACTGTTGCAGAAAATAACACCTTTAAAAAGAGGCTAACTCAACTGACAAAAGAGGTCCAAAAAGTCAATGAGGAGAAGAATGTTTTAAAAAGCAGAATTTGCCAAATGGAAAGGGAGGTTCAAAAGCTCACTAAGGAAAATAGGTCTTTAAAAATTAGAGCAGAGCAGATGGAAGCTAAGGACTTTATGAGAAACCAAAAAATTATAAAACAAAATGAAAAAATTGAAGACAGCATGAAATATCTTATTGGAAAAAAAACTGACCTGGAAAATAGATCCAGGAGAGACAATTTAAAAATTATGGGACTACTTGGAAGTCATGATCAAAAAAGGAGCCTAGAAATAATCTTTCATGAAATTATCAAGGAAAACTGCCCTGATATTCTAGAGCCAGAGGGTAAAATAAATATTGAAAAAATCCACCACCTCCTGAAAGAGATATGAAAAGAGAAACTCCTAGGAATATTGTGGCCAAATTCCTGAGTTCCCAGGTCAAGGAGAAAATGTTACAAGCAACTAGAAAGAAACAATTCCAGTACCGTAGAAATACAATCAGGATAACACAAGATCTAGCAGTTTCTATGTTAAGGGATTGAAGGTCTTGGAACATGATATTCCAGAAGTCAAATGAACTTGGATTAAAACCAAGAATCTCCTACCCACTAAAACTGAGTATAATACTTCAGGGTAAAAATGGTTACTGAGTGACAATAGAGGACTTTCAAGCATTCTTGATGAAAAGACCAGAACTGAAGAGAAAATTTGATTTTCAAGCACAAGAATCAAGAGAAACATGAAAAGGTAAACAGGAAAGAGAAATCACAAGGGACTTTCTAAAGTTGAACTGTTTATATTCCTATATGGAGCAGCAATATTTTTAACTCTTGAAACATATATATATACATCTACATCTGTGTGCATATATATATGCATATACATATATACACATATATGTATATGCATATATATATATATATATATATATATATATAGAGAGAGAGAGAGAGAGAGAGAGAGAGAGAGAGAAAGGAAGGGAGGGAGGGAGAGAGAGGGAGGGAGAAGCAGAGAGTGCACAGAGTGAGTTGAATAGGAAGGAATGATATCTAAAAAATAAAGTTAAGGGGTAAAAGAAGAATATATTGGGAGGAAAAAAGGAGTAACTGAATGGCACAAATTATCTCTCATAAAAGACACAAGAAAAAGCTTATTTCAGAAATTCTGGTTTCATTATTTGACAGAACTTTAAGAGGAAAGGCAACTTTTCCTAGTGGAAAGAGTTCTAGGCCTAGATGCATGAGGAACTGGCTTCAAATTCAGTCTGAAACTTCGATTCAAGTCATTGGACCCCTCTGAACCTTACTGTTCTTAAGTATTAAAGGAAAATGATATCTGTATTATCTAGCTCACCAGAGAGTTATGAGGTTCAAATAAAATAATTTTTGTGCAACCCAAGCCACAAAGCCCATTAGCATGTGACTCTCTCCTTACTGGAAATGATCAGTACCCTACCCTATGCATGGATGAGTGACAAGAATATGAGGGAAACGATGCCCACTCGTGAATTTCTTCAATGTCTTGAATCTATTCCATTTCCTCAGTCATTTCAAGCTCTTCTGGAAAGAAGATGGAGGATGTTAATCCTATTTCAATTTTCTGAAAGGAGGCAAAGATTGTGGGAAGAATCTGCTGTATAGCATGTCCTCATTCTTAGCTTGTTCAGTGGACATTGGGGAATTTTTCTTTATGGGTCAGATCTAGAACTCTATATCTTGGTTGAGGAGATATACTTCATTCCCAATAGAAAAGCTCCATCACTATGTATTGTCTAGGACATATTCTCCTATGTATTCATTCTCCAATTTCTGTTTTGCCTTTAACTCGAATAAATGAATTTACTATGTGTTGTGTGTATTCAGTGTGGAACTGGTGCATGATAGGGATTCAGTCCATGGATTAAAAACTTGGCACCCACTTTCCTGTTTAGTAACAGCAATCACACTTTTAGCTTCAATCTAAAAACTACATCACCTAGACTAAAAATATTTAGGGGAAAAGAGATATAATTCTAACCTTTGTACCCCTTTCTCCCAAAGAGACCAGAACAGTGACCTTTAGCTCCAACCTCCCACTTACTCTTCTGGTAGGAATAAAAATCTTCCTCAGAGAAGGGTAGGGGGAAAAGAAGCTGTGAACCATATAATGACACCCTCATAGTACAAGTAAAGGACTGCCTCACCACGTCTGCAAAGTACTTTTCAAACCTTAAAGCACCAGTTAGATGCTGGTTATAATCAAGAAAATAAGGATACTTATCAAAAGTTGCTAAGGGATTCTTAAATCCTTTCTTAGACGATTTCTAGGCTATTCCAATGTGTAAGCACTGAGAAGAATCTATATTCTAATAGAAATCTTCATATAAATTGCATAGAGTACAGTTTTCTAATATTGAAATAGTCCATAATTTGGTTTTGAGGAACAGACAAAGAATGCATTGCTCTTCTGGGCCCTAAATGGTGGTATTACTGTTTTTCCCTTTCTTTTCCTGTAATATTTTCATATTTGCATCTATGTAATTTGCTGTATGTGAAATGATGAAATTTTTCTTTTTATGTTCCTTGATTTTGTGTGCTTGAAAGGAATTGATATAGAGTAAATAGACATTTTAGCTTCTAGAATGAAAATACAGGAGGGAATCAAGATAAAAATCTCTGCTTTGAAGAGATAAAGAAAACCAGTAATCAGGGTGCTCCAGGCAAAGCCATTACCTGTGTGTAATCTCTATACTTGGTAGTTATATAACATCTTTCATCCACAGAGCTCATGAGTCAGATAGCATTTATTAAGCTCTTCTTGTTCATGGAGTTCATTGAGTCTCTCACCATGTCTATGAAAACATTTTTGACCCCATTTCCTGGGTATAAAAACTAAGGCTGTAAAGTGAAATGGTCTGGGAAAATCCAAAAAAAGTCAATGTTAAGAGTATGAAGAAAGACATGGATAGATTTTGATTAAATTTTGAAGGGTGGTGTTTTTACCTGATAATTCCTATTCCATGATAGGTACAAATGTAATATAAGTCACAGTGACCAGAAGCCACTTTTTATTAAAGTAATTTATCTTAAATACTTATTTACTTTTTAAAAAATCCAGCTAAAAGAATATAAAAGCATAAAGATATGAAACACAGAAAAATTCTACATCATATCTTTCTCAGAAATCTAAAAATTACTGAGTTTATTTATTTATGGGAATGGGTAAAGCAAAGACAAATGTCCACAAAATAAAATCTTGCTAACTTGGCAAAGAGCAAGTCACTCTACTGGCATAATACACTTATAAAGACCTTCTGGGTATACTAAATCAACACATAAACAAAGCAGGATCTCTATGAGCTGTATGTCAAACCTTTCTCAAATCTGAACTACTATGTTGTTTCTTGAAATATTTCTGACATCTTACATCAAATTGATATAGTTATTTTTCTTTCCCAGCAAACAAAATCTATAACTTTACACACACCTTTTCTCATGGAATAAAGAGAAGAAAAACATATCTTCTTTTCTCTTGGAAACTGATAAAAGAGGAGGAATATAACCCCTTTCAGAAATTCTTATCTTCGTTGGGCAAAGGCTGAATGTCAGGATGCTGCAAGCTGGATGATAATAAACTTTAGACAAGGAGAAGGAATTTTAAATTAGGGTTATTTCATCTCTACACCCACTGTTGAGCAGTGGGAAAATTCACTTTTCCTTCCCCATTTAGGCTCCTATTGTGATCAATAATGAGAATGACAAATCCTTGAGCTAATTGTCTATTTAGTGCACTTTAAAAAGCAGAGTGCTACAGAGCTTCTCATAAACATTTTATAAGTCATTCATTTTTCTTTCAACATACATGATTTATAAAGAAAACAACAAAAAAGCACATTTATAAACTAGACAGCAAAGACTGTTGATCTATACCAGGCAATTTTTTGTGTGATATTGTTTCAAATTCAGCTGCATTGTGCTTTGGAAAGATTTATAAATTTTTCATAAATAATACATGTTGAAAATAAAATTAAACAGAACCCCGATCTTCACTGATTTCCTAAGCAATGCTTCCATGTCTATTTACTACAGTTATACAAATTCGGTGAATCAATATTCAGGACATCTCAAAAAGATCCTCCCAAGTGATAGGAGCACATACAGTTTTATTGCCACCCCCAAACCTATATACTTGCTTTTTCATCTCTATGAAGTCTTTATGAGAATGGTCTATGCATATATAAAGGGTATCCTTGAGGAAAATATGAAAGGAAAACATTCTAGCTTTTGCATGCTCATATCACAACTGTCATACAACTGACTAAAAATATAAAGAATATCCAATTCCATTTTGTTCGTTGATATACATTTTTAAAGCACCTATCTTAGAACAAGATGCAGCTCTTATAGACTTTTTCAACTTTTTTTCCATGTCTCTTTAGAACCACACAGATTTTTTGATAGATTCAATCTTCTTCAGAAGCATGATGGAGATAATATGTTCACCAAAAGAGTTTGTCGTTGTCATGGTAGATATTCGGATGCCTGCATCTAAATGATTTTCAAATGCTCCTGTTTATGGCATCACTGTGCTGATTTTACTGGGTACTAAACATTGTAGCTTGTTTCTGAAAGATTCAAGGCCAGATCACTGAAATGATCTTGCTTTAGTCATACAAAAAGGACAAGGGAAAAAAGTCAAATGACAAAAATACACATGCTCTAAGTTATGATACGCATTTAGATAGGTTGTCTCCTAAGCTAGTCCATTAACACATCTAACTTAGACAGATACTGAAGATAGAGAATGATAAAATTCCAGAATTATAAAGAAGGAGCAACAGAGACTTGAAAAATTATTTATTGTTTTCAGGGATCCCATGTGGCTCTCTGAAGCAAAAACCAATCATGTTCTTAACAATATTATCCCAGTAATATTTCCATGAAACACCACAATCTCATAAAATCATATTGTAGGTTATGTACAGGACATGTAGGACAACAGATAGATATATGGGCGATACATACAGACTGTAGTAAATTGTCAGTGACAATTTTGGGGTAAAATGTTCCATGAAAAAAAATCATCATGAAGGAAATGTATGGAAAAGAAATTGAACTGGTTATATAGTAAGAGATAAAGACAAGAGACATAGTCAAAATGTTGTACCAGAGGCAAAATAAATGAAATATTAATCCTTAGTACATGACGTAGACTTGTAGCACATGGGGTAGATCCTCTATGCTGAAGTTATTGAATGGCATGAACAAACATCATCAAGGATAAGAAAGCATGCATTGCTTACAGTCTTCAGAGGAGTAATTATATCATTGAGATAAGAATGTGTTTGTGTGTATACATACATACAAATATGTGTACATGTGCACACACATCACAAACACATAGAGAGACATATGTAACAAACAATTCTTATGCTGTCCAAAAGTCTTATTTTCTGTGCCTTAGATTTTCAAGGCTCTGTGTTCTATTCCCTTGAACAACAATGTAAATTGGACTGCCATAGAATGTATCAATGGAAAAATATTGTGGGTGGGCTTGGGAAATAATTTTTTTAATTGATGAATTTCTTTTGACAAAATAATAGCAATCCCACTATTTCAGCAGTAGTCTTTAATCTCATAATAAAGGCATGAGAAATTAATACAACCCAGATTGCTGACTTTGGATTAAAATCCGCACCTGAGGGAGCAACTTTCACAGCAGAAACATGGCAAACAGCTCTTCTCACTCAAAAGCTAAGTTTTAATCTTACAGTCAACGTTGAAAGGAAGAAAGAAAAGAAAAAAGTAAATAAATCTCTCCATGTAAAAATATATAAAGCTCTATATATTTCTGAAAATCTATTATGGGTGACTTGATCTCCACTTGTATTTATTTAGATGTGACTCAGCACCCCTTCTTGTCAGACATCAGCAGTATAGAAGTCAGAGTTGGAATGGACCAAAATGTCAAAATATGGAGTAAGTGAACTCAAGCTAGAATTCTTCACAGCATATATGGTAAAGGCCTTTCATCCGGGAATCAGATGCAAAGGTGAAAGTAATAAAGTCTCCAAATAGGCTACAGAGAAATGAAAATATGTTATTATCCATCCAGAAGGGGCAAAGCAACCTTAAAAGAAAACAGAAAATGTTGGGTATACACAAGTTAAAGCTGCCCCGGGGCAACTTGGTAGTTTTGTGATAGATCATGTAAGGTCTATCTAACCCCATAAGCTTACAAGGACAATGTTTACAGAGGGATAAAATCTAAACCATTTCCCGTAGGTGGAGAAAGGAAAACAACAGGCAAAATGTTGGTGCCCTCCTTTTTTTCTTCAAAAAATATAGTGGAAATTTCACCCTTTGTAACACAAGTACAAAATATCAGGTCAAGCTTTAGAAGTACAGCAAATTAAAGGCACTGCAGGTCATGTTATCTAATTGGTAAATTATTCAAGCTCCTTGCTTCTCCCATTTCCCTCCAGTTAGTCACTTTTTGAAAACTAACAAAAAGTTTGGGGCAGCTAAGTGGTGCAGTGGATAGAACACCAGTGCAGGAGTCAGGAGGACCTCAGTTCAAATCTCACCGCAGACATTTGATATTCAATATCTGTGTGACCTTGGACAAATCACTTAATCCCAATTGCCTCATCCTGGGTCATCTCCATTCATCCTGATGACTGGATCACTGGTCATCCTGGTCACTGGATTCAGATGGCTCTGGGAGGAAAAGTGAGGCTGATGACCTGCACAGCTCTCCCTCACTCAAAACAGTCAAGTGCAAGTTATATCATTATTTCTCTGATAGCAAGGTCTTCTTTGGCAACAAAGGATGAACACACGCACACATACACACACACACAATAAAAAGCCTATGGGTTTGGGGTGGGGGTGACTTTAGATATGTGTGAATGAGAACTTTTTATATCAAAGGTTCTTAACATAGCAACTGTGAAGCTATTTTTTAAACGATACATATTTTGATAATTTTATTTCGATATAATTGTTTTCCTCTGTGACGCTAAATAGTTTATGTTTTTAAAAACATTATTTTGAGAAAAGATCCATAGACTTTACCACATTGCCAAAGTGGTCCTAGGTGCAAAAAAAGCTAAGATGCCCAGTTTTTCAAAGTGAGCTTCTGGGATCACAGCAGACTTGGGACTCCAAGTTCTTTCCTTCTTTGTCAACTCTCTTTGCCTAATTAAACTAATTAAGTTAAGTATAATACTTTCTCTTTTTATTCCAAGTATTTCCTGGCTAGGAATGCTGACTCTCTTGTCAGCATTATGTGTGTGTGTGTGTGTGTGTGTGTGTGTGTATACATCTATATGTGTATATATGTGTGTGTATGTGTTTGTATAGATATGTGTGTGTGTATGTGTCTGTATTCCTACAATATATGACTTCCTACTAGGGGTCACAGGGGCAAGTTGTGTCAGGATTCAGGCAAATATGAAAATAACTTGTAAATTATTTCATGAGGTAAATTATCATTTGATATTTTCTACAAAAGTCATTTTCTTTTTTTATAAGAGCATGCCAATGTCAGAATTTCTGGTGTGTTATGCTGGAAGTCCCTTATGATTCTCAAAGCTCTGATTTTGTTTGTTTTGTTTTTTGAAGATACACATGTGAGTATTGTTAGACCTGCTTCCTTAGCAGTATTGGCAATATCATGACAGCTGACACTCAAAGACCATCTAGCTGTCTGAAATTATAGCTGGCGGAACAGAATAATTTCAACCTTCCTCACTCAGCTCCAGGGAGTAAAGTGGGCCACAACCAGTCATATTGACTTTATCGAGGAGATGACTTTCCACTATGAAAAAGACAAACCACAATATTCAAAACTGACATCTGTTCAAAAAATGATGGGTAGGAGCTTGGAATACAAAGAAGAAAATACCATGTTTAACGGAGAGGAGAAGCTGAGGAGAAGTCCCTGGATCCTAGCATGTGACATGGCTTAATTATAAATAGTAATCAAGCCATAGATATTCCAAGAACTTTGTGCCCTCCTCCTTCTTTCCTTTTCCCTCTCCCTCTCCCTTTTCTTCTCCCAGTCTCTGTCTCTGTTTCTCTGTCTGTCTGTCTTTCTCTCTCTCCCTCTCGCACACACACAATACACACATACACACACACACACTCACACACACACACACAACTTTATGCAGTGGAATTCATCTTTTAATATGCTCTAGTGGCCAATGCTTAGAAAAACATAAGAATACTGGTTTTAATAGATTTAAGGTAGATCTTATTTCTTAATGATACTCAAATATTCTATAGATATCTATAGTATATGTTCATCCTATAGCACAGTTTATCCTAGTTTGACTTTTTGGGGTGCTCTTCAGGTCTAACTCTTTAGATGCAGTTTTCTGTAAGGTATATGCTTTCCCAAATTACATTGCCAAGAAATATTAGTTAATGATAGATAAAATTTATGTAGCACTTTCATTTTTTTCCTCTTTTGGGGGGAAGCAAGTTGGGATTAAGTGACTTACTCAGGGTCACACAGCTAGTAAGTGTCTGAGGCTGGATTTGAACTCAGTTCCTCCTGACTCCAGGGCTAGTGCTCTATCTACCGCTCCACTAGCTGCCCCAACAGTTTCATTTTTAAAGAAAGATTGTTGCAATATTATCTCACTTAATTTATATACATACCGCATTTCAAAAATATTAAAACCAAAATTTAGAGAGGCTGCAACTTGGACAAAGTCACATGGTTAGGAGATAGAAGAGCTAGGACTTGAATCCAGGTAGAACTCAGTGTTCTCTTTATATTTATTCATTCATTTATTCAATAAACATTTATTAAGGTCCAACTCTGTGCCAGGCACTGTGGAAGGTGCTGGGGATACAAAAAGAATTTAGAAGTGAATTTAGACTAAAAAGAGAAAAAAATAATATAATTACAACTATACAGATGGAGATAACCTTTCCTGATCCATCTATGCATAGGGTAGTGAAATCGGGGTGGGATATAAGTGAGTTTGAGAAGCTGTTGAGTCCTGGTTCAAAACTGGTGTGTTTTCCAGGGACCAAAGTGACAAGACAATAGTCTACTTAGGGTTCTGCTTTTGTTGTATGTCAGCAGGGGAGTGGCTCAGAGGGAAAAATTACTACTGAAGAAGATGGTGCAACTTTTATGGGAAGTGTTGACAAGGTTGGTAACAATCACTCTTAGTTGAGTCACTGCCCTCAAGGAGTTTATAATCTAATGGGGGAGATAATATGCAAACAAACATATACAAAACAAGATATATACAGCATAAAAGGCAAGTGATTAAAAGAGAGAAGGCATTGGAATCAGAAGAAGTTAAGGAAGACATCCTGTAGAAAGTGAATTTTAGTTGGAACCTAAAGCATTATTGTGTTTCTGAATGATGGCACCTTTTTTATAGTATTGTGTTTGTCCTTTGTTTTTAAAGAGGACCATGACATCAGGGACATGATGACATGACTTGCAACTGATTTTGATTTGAGTGAGGGGTGGGTCTGTGCAAAGTCAAACACTCACGTTTTCCTCCTGAGCCATCTGAATCCACTAAGATATTCATCAGTATGACTGGAGATGACCCAGGATGCAAGAGGAGACCCTTGCCCTTTTAGACAAAGGCCTTTTCAGGCATTCATTTAAAGTGAGGCAATGCCCATTTAGGGAATAGGCCTTACCTCTTTAAGAAGTGAGTTAAAAGTTGCCCCCTTTAATTAAAAAGAAAACAAAAACAAAAAAAAATCAGTCTGGGAGGGGAAGACTCTCAGGGTTGCTGTTCCAAAGAGGAACAGTTACCATTGACATTTATTCAAAGTCAAAAGGGTCCAAAATACAGCCATTAAGTGGAGCTAGGGCAGGGACTCATGGTTGAATGTATGAACTTCAGAGTGAACTAGGGGGCAGGAAGGAAGGAAGGAAGGAAGGAAGGAAGGAAGGAAGGAAGGAAGGAAGGAAGGAAGGAAGGAAGGAAGGAAGGAAGGAATCTAGGCAGTAAATTCCAAGTTAACTGGAAATTTACCTCCTTTTGGAGTGGAGAAGGATAGAAAGAGGGAAAGGGAGAGGGAGAGCTGAATTACCCAACTAGCTGAATTCCCATTCAGGTAGCTTGATCTACTCAAAAAGCGTAACATAAATCACAAGGAAAATTCATGACTGTACTTGAAGTGTGTGATTTGTCTATGAAATATTTACTTTAGATGCTGATCTGAACTGGGCTTCTGAATTAAAGCCACATTACTCTATAGGGAAAATAAGTTCTCCTTCCTGTAAGAAACTTCAGGTTACAATTGTCTGTGAAAAATGCTATAAAAATGTAAAGTTACTCTTCACACCTCTCTTTAGTACTATTGTTTCTGTTTGCCAACTTTACTTGTTCCACCTAGCTTTAGGATGTTAGTTAGCAGGCTCTTAGAGGTAGTAACTTAATTGATTCAACAGAAAAGCAAAAGCCAGCCAAAGAAGTACCTAGACTTGGGAATTAGTGGAATGGGAAATTTGTTGTAACAAGGGGGTAGGGCATTCACGGTGAAGACGATGCATAATTGAATTGATTAACTATAGGGTCAAGGTAATGGAGAGAGGAAATGAGAACAAAATAGTGGTGAAAGACTAGGATAATAAGAGAGAACTGATGTATTAGTGGCCATAGAATGGAGGTATAATGCAGAGGTAGCAATGGAAAAAATAAAATATTAACATCAGAGAGGGAATTGTCAAGGTTTTAGATCTTGGGCTGGAATAATTTGCGTGATGGTGAGATTTAAGATGTACCCAGTCCTGTGGATAAATGCATAAAAGTCAACTAAGGGAGCCTGATGAATTTGGAGGTAAAAATAATCAAAGGGACGTTTTTGTGATTATAGAAGTTCCCAAATATAAACACATAGTGTGGAGTAAATAGAATGACTATCAGAAATGTCTTAAACTTCACTATACCAAAAGAATTGTTGACTGGATGACAACAATAAGCCTCTAATATAGACACAAGAGCCTTGTATTCCTTTGTTTTTCCCATTGCCTGGACTATTTGAGAGCTCACATTGGTTCTATAGGTTGGAAATCAACATTCCTCAACAAATCTTTTCATTCTGATGACATAGAGAATAACCAGATCAATATATGTCTTAAAACTTCCTTTTAAGAATCTCTACTCTTACCTTGGATAGACTTAGCTCTTCTCATCAGTGCAAGGATCTAAGACAGCTCCAAAAGACTCATGATGAAAAATACTATCCACATCCAGAAAAAGAACTATGGAATCTGAATGCAGATCAAAGAATACTATTTTCTCTCTTTTTTGTTTGTTTTGTTTTGTTTCTTTTTTCTTGTACTTCCATTAATTCTAATTCTTTATAACATGACTAATGTGAAAATATGTTGTAATGTTTATTTTGAAAAAATGGAGAGATCTTTCCCATCTATTAGTAGACCCATGTGACCAGACTGAGTAACATGGAAGTCTGTGGTGTGAGGAATTTGCTGAATACATGGGACAGGAATGAGTGGAGCAGGAAGTGAGTCAGAGGAGTCAGAGCTGGAAAAGAGAGAGCACACAGCAACTAGAATGAGTGGGAGAACTTGTGATTTTGTTTAAGAGAGTTGGTTTGAGGGAAGCCTAAAAGAGGGAAGGCTTGTGGATGATAGTGTCCCATGCACTGCTATTGTGTATAGATTTCTTTCTTCCTATGATGGATTTGGTTTTCTGGTGTTGGGATTTGACTTTCTGAACTTGAATAAATATTTTGGTTCTGCCTTCCATGTGGAAAGTCTGTTATATTTTGTGATTCAGAACTGGACTGGCATATTCATACCCACCATCAGTGTTGTGAATATCACATTCGTGCTACATATGTTTAATGTGAATGTATATGTAGACCCTATATAAGATTGCATGCAATCTTGAAGAGGGGAAAGGGAAGGCAGGGGGAAATTTTGAACTAAAAATCTTATGCAAGTGAATATTGAAAACTAAAAATTAATTAATTCTTTTTTAAAAAAGATTTTTATTTTTTTAAATTTTTTTATGTTTTATTTTTTTATTTTATTATTTTTTCTTTTAATGTTCTACAACCACTTCCTTAAAAATTAAGATTTTATCCCCCCCACACCTTCCCCCCACTACCGCCTCCCTCCCTGCAACAACATACAATTCTGTATAGGCTCTACATATACTTTCCTATTGAGCACATTTTCACTATAGTCATGCTATGTTGTAGCACTAAAATAAATGGAAAAAATCATATAACAAATCAGAACATAATACACTGAAACCTACACACACACAACATGATCTGCTACATTCTGCGAATGACTTCCATATTTCTTTCTCTGTGTGGAAGACATTTTGCTTTAGAAAACCATCATTGGGATTTTTTTTTTTCCATTAAGTTCTTGTGTTATTACAGAGTTCCAAGTCTACCAGAAAAAACTCTCACACACTGTGGTCGTTGCTGTGCACAAAGTTCTCCTGGTTCTGCTCCTTTTGCTCAGCATCAGATCATATAAGTCCTTCCAGGCCTCCCTGAAATCTTCTTGGTCATCATTTCTGGTGGTGCAATAGTACTCCATTACATTCATATACCATAATTAATTAAGCCATTCCCCAATTGCTGGGCATATCCTTGATTTCCAGTTCTTGGCTACCACAAAGAGTGCTGCTATAAATATTTTTGTACATGTGGGACCCTTTCCCATTTTTATAACCACTTGGGAATACAGTCCTAGTAGCAATATTGCTGGGTCAAAGGGTATGCACATTTTTGTAGCCCTTTGGGCATAGTTCCAAACCGTTCTCCAGAATGGTTGAATGATCTCATAGCTCCACCAACAATGAATTAGTGTTCCAACTCTCCCACATCCTCTCCAACATTTATCATTTTCTTGTTCTGTCATGTTTGCCAGTCTCATAGGTGTGATGTGGTACCTCAGAGTTGTTTTGATTTGCATCTCTCTAATCAATAGTGATTTAGAGCACTTTTTCATATGATTATAGATATCTTTAATTTCTTCCCCTGAAAATTGCCTGTTCATATCCTTTGACCATTTATCAATTGGGGAATGACTTATATGGTTATATATTTGAGTCAGTTCTCTATATATTCTGGAAATGAGGACTTTATCCCCAAGCTTAGCTGTAAATTTTTTTTTCCCAATTTACTACATCCCTCCGAATTTTGGATGCATTGAGTTTGGTTGTGCAAAAACTTTTCAGTTTAAAGGAATCAAAATTATCCATCTTGCATTTCATAATGCTTTCTACCATTTCTTTAGAAAAAAATTCTTCCCCTCTCCATAAGTCTGATAAATACACTATTCCTTGCTTCTCCAGTTTATTCACGGTATCAATCTTTATACCTAAATCATGTACCCATTTGGACTTTATTCTTGTGTATGGTGTCAGGCATGGGTCTATACCTAATTTCCGCCACACAGTTAACCAGTTTTCCCAGCAATTTTTGTCAAACTGACTTCTTATCCCAGAAGCTGGGGTCTTTGGATTTGTCAAACAGGAGGTTGCTATATATTACTTGCCTACTGTGATTGAGTGCCAAGTCTATTCCACTTGTCTATCCCAATGTTTCTTAGCCAATACCAAGTGGTTTTGATAATTGCTGCTTTCTAATACAATTTGAGGTCTGGTAGCACTAGGCCACCTTCCCAAGCATTTCTTTTCATTAGTCCCTTTGAAATTCTGGACCTTTTGTTTTTCCAAATGAATTTTGATATTATTTTATCCAGCTCCATAAAATAATTCTCTGATAGTTTAATTGGTATGGCACTAAATAAGTAAATTAATTTAGGTAGAATTGTCATTTTTATTATATTAGCTCAGCCTACCCATGAAAAACTGATGTTTTTCCACTTACTTAAATCTGACTTTATTTGTGCAAAAAGTGTCTTGTAATTGTGTTCATATAATCCCTGGGTTTGTTTTGGCAGGTAAACTCCTAAGTATTTTATAGTGTCTACTCTAGCTTTAAATGGGATTTCTCTTTCTATCTTTTGCTGTTGGATTTGTTGCTAATATATAGGAATGCAGAAGATTTGTGCAGGTTTATTTTGTAACCTGCAACTTTGCCAAAGTTGTTTATTATTTCAAGTAGTTTTTTTACTTGAATCTCTGGGATTCTCTAAGTATATCATCATATCATCTGCAAAGAGTGATAACTTAGTTTCTTCTTTGGCTGTTTTTATTCCTTCAATTTCTTTATCGTGTCTAATTGCTACAGCTAACATTTCTAGTACCATATTGAATAATAGTGATGATAATGGGCATCCTTGTTTCACCCCTGACCTTATTGGAAATGCTTCTAGCTTATCTCCTTTGCATATAATGCTTGCTGAAGGTTTTTAGGCAGATACTGCTTATTATTTTATGGAAAGTTCCCTTTATTCCTATGTTATCCAGTGTTTTTAATAGGAATGGGTGTTGTATTTTGTCAAAAGCTTTTTCTGCATCTATTGACATAATCATGTGGTTTTCGTTAGTTTTGTTTTTCATATGATCAATGATGCTAATAGTTTTCCTAATATTGAACCAGCGCTGCATTCCTGGTATCAAACCTTCCTGATCATAAGAGATAATCAATGCATCCTTCTCAGATCATAACACAATACAAATTATATGTAATAAAAGGCCATGGAAAGATAAAGCAAAAATCAATTGGAAACTAAATAATCTAATCCTAAAGAAGGAATGGGCTAAAGAAGAAATCATAAAAACAATCAACAGCTTCATTCAAGAGAATGACAATAATGATACAACCTACAAAATCTTATGGGATACTGTAAAAGCAGTTCTTAGGGGAAGTTTTATATCTATGAATGCCTACATAAATAAAATAGAGAAAGAGGAGATCAATGACTTGAGCATGCAGCCTAAAAAGCTAGAAAAAGAACAAATTGAAAATCCTCAAGAAAATACCAAATTGGAAATACTGAAAACCAAAGAAGAGATTAATAAAATTGAAATTAAGAAAACTATTAAATTAATAAATAAAACCAATAGTTGGTTTTATGAAAAAACTAATAAAATTGATAAATCTTTGGTGAATTTGGTTTAGAAAAAGAAAGAAGAAAATCAAATTACTAATATTAAAAATGAAAGGGGTGAACTCACCTCTAATGAGGACAAAATTAAAACAATAATTAGAAATTACTTTGCCCAACTTTATGCCCACAAATTCGATAATCTAAATGAGATGGATGAGTATTTTAAGAAATACAAATTGCCCAGATTAACAGAAAAGGAAGTTGAATACTTAAACAACCCCATCTTAGAAAAAAGAAATTGAACAAGCCATCAATGAACTCCCTAGGAAAAAATCTTCAGGACCAGATGGATTCACAAGTGAATTCTATCAAACCTTTAAAGAACAGTTAATTCCAATACTATATAGACTATTTTTGAAAATTGGGCAAGAAGAAGTCCTCCCAAATTCTTTCTATGATACCAATATGGTTTTGATACCCAAACCAGGGAGAGACAAAACAGAGAAAGAAAATTATGGACCAATTTCTCTAATGAATATAGATGCAAAATTTTCAACAAGATTTTAGCAAAACGAATACAGCATCTTATCAAGAGAAAAAAGATTTTTTAAAAAGAATCTCTCATCTGTACCATTTTCCTTGCCTCTCTATCCTCTGGTTTCCCAGTACTATCACCCTAACTATTTAAATAAACCAAAGAAAGATCTTTTTACTTTACTCTCTGACTGAACCTTTAGGAGTTTGGACCAATCCATCTTACCTACAATTGAACATTCTTTTATGTACTGTCTCTCCCAATTAGCATGCAAGCACCTTAATGTAAGGATGTCTGGCTTTTTCTGTTTTATCCTTAGTGATCAGAAACGTGTTTGACACAGAGTAAACCTTTATTAATTTCCATTCTTTTTTTAAAGAGTGTATTCTCATACCTCTGGAAGCCAAGAAGATGAAGTAAGCAGTAAATCATGTTAGCTCTCCAAACAACTGTAAAATAACAACCCAGAACAAATTCTAGAACAGCAGAGTCAGTGGAAAATGGGGTAGAGCTTTCTTTTAGCCCTATAGACTTGTAGGATCTTAAAGAAAGGTCTATTTCATTCAGATAAAAGGGAAGCAGATTCCAAGACAGGAAGCATTCCAGCAAATCAGTAGCAAACTCCACCTCAGAAAACCAGTAGGGGTTCTTGAGCCCCACTGTGGTAGAACAGGCAAATGTCAACACGAGAAACACACCCTCCCCTTTCTCTGTAGCTTTAGCATATTCAGGGGGACCAGCAACCTCCAATTCTGAGAACCAACATGTACTTTGGTGCAGCCCCAGGGAGGCATCCTGTGAAAGCAGTGGGACCTCCATGTGCTGCAGTACTGGTGAGGATAGCATGTTCTGGTGGGTGAACCTCTTCATACATCATTGTAGCTCTGGGAAAACACAAACCCCTCCCTGGCCTCAGCACTTGCCAAATACCAACACTAAGACCCCAACTCTGTACCAGCTAAGCTGTCAGACCCCTATAGCCTTCAGCAATACTAGCCACTTCCCACCTAAACACCTTAATGAAACACCAGACAAGTGTGTTTCCCATGGGCCTCAGGGCAATATCAAGACAGCACCAAGTAAACAGTCATGGTCTGTAACCACTGGCACAAAAAGCCTGAGACAAAAGTAGAATGGGGTGATTATCTTACATAAATCTGCAAGAAATACATATTATAATGGCGAGGAAGATGGGAGGTGGGGGAATAGGCATTGTTTGAGCCTTACTCTCATCAGTATTAACTCCAAGAGGGAATTATATATATAATGGCAGAGGGAAGTTCAGTAAAGGAGGTGGAGACTACTGACAAAAGGATGAGCTAATCAGGGGAACTGGAAGACAGAAACAAAATACTAATAAGGTGAGAAAAGAGAAACAGGAAAAATAGAAGGAAGAATAGGATAGAGGGAAATACAAAAAATAGGATAGAGGGAAATAATAATAATAACTGTGAATGGGATGAACTCTCCTATAAAATGCTAGTGGATAGAAGAGTGGATCAAAAACAGAATCCTGCAGTATGCTACTCTGAAGCAGAGAGACACACACACAGTAAAGGAAGGGGCTGGAGCAAAATGTATTATGTTTCAGCTGAAGTAAAAAAGCAGGAAAGCAATCCTGATTTTAGAGAAAGCAAAAGCAAAAATAAACATAATTAAAAGAGATAAGTAAGGAAAATACATCTTGAATCAAAAGGCACCTTAGGGAATGGAACCAAGATGGTGGGAGGAAAGAGGGTGAAATGGAATGGGGTAATTATATGTCATTTAAGAGGCAAGTAGGAGACTTTTTAGTGGAGGGAAAAAGAGGAGAGCTGAGGAAAAAAAAACAATTAGTTTACCCTCATCACATTTGACTAAAGGAAGGAATAAAATGCACACTCATTTTGGTATGAAAACCTATCTTACAGTATAGGAAAGTGGGGGAGAAAGAGATAAGCAAGAGGGGGATGATGGAAGGGACGGCAAAGGGAGGAGGGAGCAATTTAAAGTCAACACTTGGGGAGGAACAGGATCAAAAGACAGAAGAAAAACAATGAGGGGCAGGGTAGGATGGAGGGTAATTCAGTTAGTCTTACACAACACAACTATCAGGGAAGTCATTTGGAAAATTACACAAATATGGCCTGTATTGAATTGCCTGCCTTCCCAAAGGGAATGGGTGGAGAGGGAGGGATGGGGAGAATTTGGAACTCAAAGTTTTAGGAACAACTGTTTAGTATTGCTGTTTCTACTATGAAAGAAGACATACAGTTAATGAGGAATAGAAAGTCATCTGTCCCTACAAGAGAAAAGAGAAGATGGAGACAAGAGAAGGGAGGGCAGATTGGAGATAAGGAAAATTAGATGCTTGGGGTATTGGGGTGGGGGGAGGGGATAAAAGGGGAGAAAATTTGGAACCCAAAATTTTGTGAAAATGAATGTAAAAAGTTAAATAAATAAATAAATTTTAAAAAAGGAATAATTGGACAATGGAAAAAGAGATGAAAAGTTAACTGAAAACAATTTGATAAAAATTGGATTTGCACTAGTAGAAACTGATTACTTTATGATCCCAAAAGGCATTCCAAACTACAAGCCCCAAGAAATATTGTTGCCAAATTCCAGAACTCTCAGTTGAAAGAGAAAATACTATGGGCAGCCAGAAAGAAGCCATTCAAAGATTGAGGAGCTACAGTAAGGATCACACAGGACCTTGCAGTTTCAACACTGAAAGATTGTAGGAATTGAAATATGATATTTCATAAGGTAAAGGATCTGGGACTATATCCAAGAATCGATTAATTACCCAGCAAATTTCAACATTTCAGGCAAAGAGATGGGCATCCAAAGAAATAAAAGATTTACAGACCTGGCTGAGAAAAAGACCAGAGGTCAACAGAAAAATTGATCTTCAAACACAAGCCTCAAAAGAGGCATAAAAACGGAAAAAAAAACCCAAAAAAACTTGTTACTCAATTTGGGCAGACAGTTTACCACCTTTTAAGGGAAGATGATACTTGTTAATCTTGAGACCTGTACATCTATTATGACATATAAAAGATAGATAGATTTATAGATAGATAGATAGATAGATAGATAGATAGATAGATAGATAGATAGATAGATAGATGGATGGATAGATAGATAGAGGAAACTGGTATAAAGTAAATGATGTGATGATAAAAATGTCATTCAAGCATGCAAAGGGACTGTAACAGGAAACGTTAAAAGGAGGAAGCAGAAAATGATAAATTACATCACAGGAAGAAGTACAAAATTATATTATTGTATAAGGAAACAGAGGATGGAGATGAGCATTGTTTCAGGGGTACTCTCATCTGATTTGGTTCAAGGAGGGAACAATAAACTTAATTAAGTATATAAATCTAGTTAGCTTTATAGGCAATAGGAGGGGAAGGGGGAACAAAGGGGATGGGAATCTAAAAGGGAGGGAAGAAGTTGTAAGGGAGTAAAAGGGAGGGGGGCTGAAAGAAGGAAGGGAAGACTGTGGAAGGTGGACGTCAAAAGGGAAAACCATTGAGGAGGGGAAGGGAGACATGAGAATTAAAAGCACAAACTGTGGGAAAGAAGATGGAGGGAAAGACACAGATTGTAATCATAACTGTAAATGTGAATGGAACAAAATCTCCTATAAAACAAAGAGGGTTAGCAGAATGGATTAAAACCTATAATCCAACAATATGTTGCTTACAAGAAACACATTTGAAATGGGGGGGATACACACATGGTGAAGGTAAAATGTTGGAGCAAAATATATTGTGCTCAGCTGATATAAGAAAAGCAAGGGTAGCAATCCTAATCTCAGAGAAAGCAAAAGCAGAAATAGATCAAATCAAAAGAGATAAGGAAGGAAACTACATCCTGCTGATAGGCACCATAGACGATGAAGCAATATCATTACTTAACATGTATACTCCAAGTGGTATAGCATCCACATTCTTAGAGGAAAGGTTGGGGGAGTTGCAGCAAGAAATAAAAAACAAAACTATTTTAGTGGGGGACCTCAACCTCCCCCTCTCTGAACTTGATAAATCTAACATTAAAATAAATAACAAAGAAGTTAAGGAGATGAATAAAACTCTGGATAAGGCAGATATGATGGATCTCTAGAGAAAATTTAATAGGAGTAGAAAAGTACATACCTTTGTTTCCCCAGTACATGGCATATATACAAAATTTGACCATTTTATAGGGCATTGGAATCTCACAATCCAGTGCAAAAAGGCAGAGATAGCCAATGAATCCTTCTCAAATCATAATACAATAAAATTTATATGTAAAAAAAGGCCATGGAAAGACAAACCAAAAATTATTTGGAAATTAAATAACCTAATCCTAAAGGAGTAGGTTAAAAAACAAACCACAGAAAGAATCAACAACTGCAATCAAGACAATAACAATAATGAAAGGATTTTCCAGATCTTATGGGATACTGTAAAAGCAGTTCTTAGGGGAAGTTTTATATCTTTGAATGCTACATAAATAAAATAGAGAAATGTCAACGACTTGGGCATGCAGCTGAAAAATCCCGAAAAAGAACAAATTCAAAATCCCCAGGTAAATATCAAATTAGAAATATTGTAAACCAAATGAGAGATCAATAAAATTGAAATTAAGAAAACTATTGCATGAATAAATTAAAACTAATAGTTGTTTTTGTGAAAAAAAACTAGTAAAATTGATAAACCTTTGGTCAAATGGATTAAAAAAAAAGAAAGAAGAAAACTAAATTACCAATATCAAAAATGAGAGGGGTGAACTCACCTCCAGTGAGGAGGAAATTAAAACAATAATGAGAAATTACTTTGCCCACCTTTATGCCCATGAAATCGACAATCTAAATGAGATGAATGAATATTTTTAAAAAATTTAAATTGCCCAGAATAAAAGAAGAGCAAGTTGAAGACTTAACCCCATCTCAGAAAAAGAAATTGAACAATCCATCAATGAACTCCCTAGGAAAAATTTCCAAGGCTTGATGGAAAGTGAATTCTGTAGAACATTTAAAGAAGAGTTAATTCTAATATTATATAGACTATTTGGGAAAATTGGGGAAGGAGTCCTCCCAAATTCTTTTTCTAATATAAATATAGTTTCGATAGCTAAAGCAGGAAGGGACAAAATAGAGAAAGAAAGTTATAGACCAACTTTTCTAATGAATATAGATGTAAAAATTTTTAATAAGATTTTAGCTTAAAGAATACAGTAGCTTATCATGAGAATAAGAAAATACGATCAGGTAGGATTCATACCAGAAATGCAGGGCTGGTTCAATATGAGGAAAACTATTAGCATTATCGATAATATCAGCAAAAAACAAAAAAACAAAAAAAAAACAAAACTAATACAACCCACAGGATTATCTCAATAGATGTAGAAAAAGCTTTTGACAACACCCATTCTCATTAAAAACACTGGAGAACATAGAAATAAAAGAAACTTTCCATAAAATAATAAGAAGCATCTATGTAAAACCTTCAGCAAGCATTATATGTATTGGGGATAAGCTAGATGCATTTCCAATAGGATCAGGGGTTAAACAAGGATGTCCATTTTCACCACTGTTATTCAATGTAGTACTAGAAATATTAGTAAAAATGTGAATCATATTAGTCAAAGAGGAAACTAAGTTATCGCTCTTTGCAGATGATATGATGATATACTTAGAGAATCCCAGAGATTCAAGTAAAAAACTAGTTGAAATAATAAACAACTTTGGCAAAGTTGCAGGTTACAAAGTAAACCCCTACAAATCTGCTGCATTTTTATATATTAGTAAAAAAAAAAAAAAAAAAGCCCAACAGCAAGAGATAGAAAGAGAAATATCACATAGAGCTAGGGTAGACACCATAAAATATTTGAGAATTTACCTACCAAAACAAACTCGGGGACTATATGAACACAATTACAAAACACTATTCACACAAATAAAGTCAGATATAAGTAAGTGGAAAAAACATCAGTTGCTCTTGGGTAGGCTGAGCTAATATGATAAAAATGACAATTTTACCTAAGTTAATTTACTTGTTCAGTGACATACCAATCAAACTACCAGATAATTATTTTCTAGAGCTAGAAAAAAATAATATCAGAATTCATCTGGAAGAACAAAAGTTCCAGAATATCAAGGGAACTAATGAAAAGAAATGGTAGGGAAGGTAGCCTAGCGCTACCACATCTCAAATTGTATTATAAAGCAATAATTATCAAAACTACTTGGTACTGACCAAGGAACAGAAGGATAGACAAGTGGAACATGCTAGTTACTCAAGACACAGTAGACAATGTATTGTTGGATAAACCCAAGGATCCCAGCTTCTGGGATAAGAACTCACTGTTCAACAAACATTGCTGAGAAAACTGGATAACAGTGTGGGAGAAACTAGGCATAGACCAATGCCTGACACTGTACACAAGAATAAAGTACACATGGGTACACTATCTAGGTATAAAGATTGATACAATGGATAAATTGGTGGAGCAATGAATATTGAATTTATCGGATTTATGGAGAAGAGAAGAATTTTTGACTAAAGAAGAGAGAAAAAGCACTATGAAGTGCAAGATGGATAATTTTGATTACATTTAACTGAAAAATTTTTGCACAAACAAACCCAGTGCAACCAAGGTTCGGAGGGATGTAGAAAACTAGGAAAGAATTTTTGCAGCTAGTGTCTGTGAAAAGGGCCTCATTTCTAAAATATATAGAGAACTGGGTAAAATGTACAAAAATACAAGTCATTCTCCAATTGATAAATGGTAAAATGATATGAACAGGCAATTTTCAGAGGAAGAAACTGAAAATATCTATAGTCAGATGAAAAAATGCTCTAAATCACTATTGATTAGAGAGATGTAAATCAAAACAACTTTGAAGTACCACATCACACCTATCAGATTGGCAAACATGACAGAACAGGAAGATAATAAATGTTGGAGAGGATGTGGGAGAGTTGGACAAGTAATTCATTGTTGGTGGAGCTGTGAGCTTATCTAATCATTCTGGAGAGCAATTTGGAATTATGCCCAAAGGGCTAAAAACATGCATGCTCTTTGACCCAACCACATTGCTTCTAGGACTGTACCCCCAAGACATCATAAAAATGGGAAAGGGTCCCACATGTGGTGGCTTAAAACTGGAAATCAAAGGGATGCCCATCAACTGGGAAATGGCTGAATGAATTATGATATGTGAATGTAATGAAATACTATTGCACTATAAGGAGTGATGAACAGGAAGACTTCAGAGAGGCCTGGAAAGACTCATATGATCTGATGCTGAGCGAAAGGAACAGAACCAGGAGAACTTTGTGCACAGCAACGACCATAGTGTGAGAGTGTTTTTTTTTTCTGGTAGACTTAAAACTTCATTGCAATTCAAGGACTTTAGAAAAAGTCCCCAGTCGTCTTTTAAGGCAAAATATCTCACATTCAGAGAAAGAAGTTTTTCAATCGCAGAATGTAAGAAATCATTTTCTTTTGTTTTACATTTTGGTTTGTTATTTGATTTCTCCAGTTTATTTTAATTCTTGTACACCGCATGACTACAGTGAAAATGTATTTAATAGGACTGTATGTTTAGAATTTATATAAAATTGCACACCATCTCGAGGAGGACAGGGGAGGGTAGGCAGAATGGGGGAGAAATCTAAATTATATGATAGTAATTGCAAAACATTGAAAATAAATAAAATTAATAAAAAATAAAAGAAATTCTAAATAAAATTCATTATATCCCTCGAAGAAAAAATACAGGGCACTTTAGACAATGAAGCAATTAAATTAGAAGAGCAAAGAATAACTGTCAAATCAATGGGGAGGTGAAGAATTCATGATCCAACGAGAGATAGAGATCATTAAAAAATATATGAGATAATTTCGATCATACGAAATTGAAAAACTTGCATCCAAACAAACCAATGCAACCATGATTAGAAGGAAAACAGAAAGCTGGGAAACAATCTTACAAGCAAGCATGTCTGATGAAGGGCTCATTTTTCAACAATATAAAGAATTGAGGCAAATTTATGAGAATACACACCACTCACCAACTGATAAATGGTCAAAAGATATGAACAGGCAGTTTTTGTATGAAGAAATCAAAGAAATCAGGCATATGAAGAAGTGCTTTAAAGTGGTATTAAGAAATGCGAATTAAAACAACTCTGAAATACCACCTCATACTAATCACATTGGCTAACGTAACAAAAAAGGAAAATGTTAAATGTTGGAGAAGATGTGGTAAAATTACACTTTTGGTGGATTTGAAAACTAAATCAACCATTTTGGAGAGCAATTAGGTACTATGCTTAAAGGGCACCCAAAATGTTTACCTTTGGTAAAGCAATGTCACTACTAGTTTTGTATCCCAAAGAGATCATAAAAAGGGAAAAGTACCCACAAGTGCAAAAATATTTGGAGCAGTCATATTCATGGTGGCAAAATAGTGGAAATTGAGGAGATGCCCATTATTTGAGGAATGACTGAACAAACTGAATATGACATGAATGTAATAGAAATGAATGTATTATTGTGCAGTAAGAAATTATAAACAAGCATATTTCAGAAAATACCTGGAAAGACTTATGCAAACGTATTCAAAATGAAATGAGTAGAACCAGGAACACACTATACACAGTATGAGCAACACTGGGTGATAATGAACTATGAAAGACTCAACTTTTCACAGCAAAACAACAATCCAAGACAAGTACAAAAGACTCACAAAGGAAAATGCTATACATATCCAGATAAATAACTGATGCACTCTGAATGCAGATTGAAGCATTTTTTCACATTTTTTAGTCTTCCTCGTAGTGTTTTTTTTCCTTTTAATCTGTTTCTTCTCCACAACTGTGATGAAGGATATGTATAAACCATTGTCATACTGCTTAAGTTTTTTTCAGAAGAAGGGAGGGAAGTGAGGGAGAAAAATTTGGAATTCAAAATTTGAAAGTGAATGCTAAAAATTTCTTGATAAGTAATTGGGGGGAAAGATAAAATACTACTTAAAGCAAAAAAAGAGGAGCCACTGATCTGAATATTAGTCCTGAGTACATCCCTGGGGTGAGAAGGATCACTGGTGTAGCAGAACTGGAGACAAATGTGGAGAAGGAATTCTACTGGCAGACTCTGGGCAGAAAAGTTTTTGATTACTCCCAGACCAGTGCGCAGGGCAGGAGAGGAGTAAACTCCTCTCCTTTGATTGTGTCACCTTGAGGGAACTGAGAACTTACAGGTCCCCAGAGTATACCCTCCTCTTGACAAAGGGCTTAAAATTCACATAACTGACTGGGAAAAATGCCCAAAGAGGGGAGAAAAGTTAAGACAATGAAAGGTTGCTTTTTTTGGTGAACAGGTATTTTCTTCCATCCTTTCAGATGAGGTAGAACAATGCATATTGTCAGAGGAAGTCAAGGTTTCTGCATCCACCAAAACCTCCAACAGAAACAATCAATGGTCTCAAGCCATGGAAGAGATCAAAAAAGATTTTGAAAATCAAGAGAGAGAGGTGGAGGAAAAATTGGGAAGAGATATGAGAGTGATGAAAGAAAATCATGAAAAAGCAAGTCCTAAAGGAATTCCCCCAAAAAAATGCTGGAGAAAATAACACCTTTAAAAATAGGCTAACTCAATTGGTTAAAGAGGCTCAAAGAGCCAATGAGGATAAGAATGCTTTAAAGGGAAGAATTACCCACATGGAAAAGGAGGCTCAAAAATTCACTGAAGAAAATAGTTCTTTAAATATTATAATGGAACTTATAGAAGCTAGTGACTTTATGAGAAACCAATAAATTACAAAACAAATCCAAAAGAATGAAAAAATGAAAGATAATGTGAAATAGCTTATTGGAAAAACAACTGACCTGGAAAATAAATACAGGAGAGACAATTTAAAAATTATGGGACTACCTGAAAGCCATGATCAAAAAAAGAGCCTTCACATCATCTTTCATGAAAATATCAAGGAAAACTAGTCTGATAATCTAGAACCAGAGGGCAAAATAAACATCGAAAGGATCCACTCTCTACACTCTTGAAAGAGATCTGAAAAGAGAAAATCTTAGGAATGCTGTAACCAAATTCCAGAGTTCCCACATCAAGGAGAAAGTATTACAAGCAGACAGAAAGAAATAATTCGAGTATTGTGGAAATACAATCAGAATAACACAAGATCTAGCAGCTTCTTCATTAAGGGATTGAAGGGCTTGGAATATGATATTCTGGAAGTCAAAGGAATGAGGATTAAATCCAAGAATGACCTACCCAAAAAAATTGATTATCACACTTCAGGGGGAAAAATGGTTATTCAATGAAATAGAAGACTTTCAAAGCATTCTTGATGAAAAGACCAGAACTGAATGGAAAATTTGAGTTTCAAACACGAGAGTCAAGAGAGGCATGAAAAGGTAAACAGGAAAGAAAAATCATAAAGGACTTTCTAAAGTTGAACTGTTTACATTCCTACATGGAAAGATAATATTTTTAACTCTTGAGACTCTTCTCAGGATTTGGGTAGTTGGAGGCACTACACACACATGCACACACTCACTCACACATGCATGCACAGAGAGAGAGAGAGAGAGAGAGAGAGAGAGAGAGAGAGAGAGAGCACAGAGTGAGCTGAATAATAAGGATGTTATCTAAAAAACAAAATTAAGGGGTGAAAGAGGAATATATTGGAAGGAGAAAGATAGAAATGGAATGGGGGAAATTATCTCTCATAAAAGAGGATAGAAAAAGCTGTTCAATGAAAGAGGAAAGGGAGGAGTGGAGAGGGGAAATATGAAGGTTACTCTCTTCACATTTGGCCTAAGGAGGGAATAACATACTCACTCAATTTGGTATGAAAATCTTTCTTATGCTATAGGAAAGTAGGGGAGAAGGGGATAAGTGGGGTGAGGGGGATGTTAGAAGGGAGGGAAAATGGGAGGAGTGAGTAATTAGAAGTAAACACTTCCGGGGAGAGACAAGGTCAAAATAGAGAATAGAATAAATGGGGGGCAGGATAGGATGGAGGGGAAAATAATTAGTCTTACACAAAATGAGTATTATGGAAATGTTTAGCAAAACTAAACATATATAGCCGATATTCAATTGCTTGCTTTCTCAGTAGGGATGGATGGGGAGAGAAGAAGGGAGAGAAGTTGAAATTCAAAGTATTAGGAACAAATGTTGAGAATTGTTTTTGCATACAACTGGGAAATAAGAAATACAAGGCAGGGCGGAGCCAAGATGGTGGAGTAGAAGGACGCACATTTATGAGCTCCGAGCCCACAACCCATGGAATTGAGGTAAAAAGAGATCCCCATAAATTCTGAATCACGGCAGGGGGTGCATAAACATAGGGGAAGAGATTTCCGTTCCACTGAGCCCTGGAGAGCCCTCCCCGGGGTCCATCGCGCCCTAGAAAGCGGACCCCACCTCTAGCGCTGCCCTGGCCATGGCCCCAGAGAAGCTAACCCGAGCAGGCTTCAGAGAGGGAAGCTCCGGGGGAAGCTCCAGCAGCGGGGAAAGTCCCTCCGCCCACAGAAGCTACAGGTCAGTGAGAAAGAAGGCTGGACTAGGGGAGGGGAGCGGAGCATCTCCGTGACTTGGGCCCCCTTGGGAGGAAGGCGGCGGCAGAGACAGGAGCAGGAAGCGGCAGAGGCAGAGGCGTGGGCGGCGGCTGAGGCGGCAGCGGCCCAGGACTCAGGGATCCCCCAGCAGCAGGCAGGATCTTCGATACTGAGGGTCTTTCCAACCTGGGGGAGCTGAGCCTGGGAGACGGCCCTGCCCCCACCCCGCTCTATTACTGAAGGCCTCTGAATAAAACCCCTGAGGGAGCTGAGCATAGGAGGTGGGCCCCCCACCCTGCCCCCACCCGCTCCATTCCTGAAAGTCTCTGCAGAAAGCCCCTGAGGGAACCGGCTTGGGAGGCGGTCCTGCCCCCAACCCTGCGCCAGAACTAAAGCTTGCCGCGGAAAGCGCATTTGAATCTCAGAGGCCAAGCACTAGCTGGGTGGATCCAGGCGGAGGTGGAAAGGAATCTCAGAAGTCAAGTAACTGGCTGGGAAAATGCCTAGAAAAGGGAAGAAAAATAAGACTATAGAGAGTTTTTTCCAACAAGTGCAAATGATCCCGACCTTCGGATCTGATGGCGAGGACGAGAACGTATTCTTGCCATCAGGGAAACACGTGGAGGGCGGGGCCTCAGTACCCCAGACACCCCAGGGGGGTGTCAGGTGGGCTCAGGCCTTGGAAGAGCTTAAAAAGGATTTTGAAAAGCAAGTTAGACAGGTGGAGGAAAGACTGGGAAGAGAAATGACAAAGATGCAAGAAAAGTATGAAAAACAGGTCAATACCTTGGTAAAGGAGACCAAAAAAAATGCTGAGGAAATTAACACCTTGAAAAATAGGCTCACTCAATTGGCAAAAGAAGTTCAAAAAGCCAATGAGGAGAAGAATGCATTCAAAAGCAGAATGAGCCAAATGGAAAAAGAGGCTCAAAAGCTCACTGAATTTAATAGTTCTCTCAAAATTAGAATGGAACAGATGGAGTCTAATGACTTTACGAGAAACCAAGAAATCACCAAACAAAACCAAAAGAACGAAAAAATGGAAGAGAATGTGAAATATCTCATGGGAAAAACAACTGACCTAGAAAATAGATCCAGGACAGACAATTTAAAAATTATGGGACTACCTGAAAGCCATGATCAAAAAAAGAGCCTAGACATCATCTTGCATGAAATTATCAAGGAAAGCTGCCCTGAGATTCTAGAACCAGAGGGCAAAATAAGTATTCAAGGAATCCATCGATCACCACCTGAAAGAGATCCAAAAAGAGAAACTCCTAGGAACATTGTGGCCAAATTCCAGAACTCCCAACTCAAGGAAAAAATCTTACAAGCAGCTAGAAAGAAACAATTCCAGTACTGTGGAAATACAATCAGGATAACTCAAGATCTAGCAGCGTCTACATTAAGGGATCGAAGGGCGTGGAATAGGATATTCCAGAAGACAAAGGAACTAGGACTCAAACCAAGAATCACCTACCCAGCTAAACTGAAAATAATACTTCAAGGGAAAATATGGTCTTTCAATGAAACAGAGGACTTTCAATCATTCTTAATGAAAAGACCAGAGCTGAAAAGAAAATTTGACTTTCAAACACAAGAATGAGAAAAAGCATGAAAAAGTAAACAGCAAAGAGAAATATTAAGGGACTTACCAGAAATGAACTGTTCACATAGGATGGGACCATACCTTAAAAGAAATTAAGGTAAATGGTGAGAGAGAAATGTAGTGAGAGGAAAGAGGGGGAAATGGAAGGGGGTAACTATATGTCATTTAAGAGGCAAGCAGGAGATTTTTTTAGTGGAGGGAAAAAGAGGAGATCTGAACGAAAAAAAAAACCAAGAAGTTTACCCTCATCACATTTGACTAAACGAAGGAGTGAAATGCACACTCATTTTGGTATGTAAACCTATCTTACAGTATAAGAAAGCGGGGGAGAAGGAGATATTGTGGTGCGGGGGATGATGGAAGGGAGGGCAAAGGGAGGAGGGAGTAATTGAAAGTCAACACTTGGGGAGGGACAGGATCAAAAGACAGAAGAGAAACAATGAGGGGCAGATTAGGAAGGATGGTAATTCAGTTAGTCTTACACAACACGACTATCAGGAAGGTCATTTGCAAAGCTACACAGAATTGCCTGCCGTACCAAAGGGAATGGGTGGGGAGGGAGGGATGGGGAGAATTTGGAACTCCAAGTTTTAGGAACAATTGTTTAGTATTGTTGTTGCAACTAGGAAAGAAGACATACAGTTAATGAGGAATAGAAAGTCATCTGGCCCTACAGGAGAAAAGACAAGATGGAGACAAGAGAAGGGAGGGATGACAGAAGAGAGGACAGATTGGAGATAGGGAAAATTAGATTGCTTGGGGTATTGGGGTGGGGGGAGGGGATAAAAGGGGGGAAAATTTGGAACCCAAAAATTTGTGAAAATGAATGTAAAAAGTTAAATAAATAAAAAAAAAGAAATAAGAAATACAAGAAAAGCAGTTGAGAAATCTCTCTTGTCCTGCTAGGAAAGAGAGAAGATGGAGACAAGGGAAAGGAGGGGTCTTATAGAAGGGAGAGCATATTGAGGGATAGAGTAATAAAAATGAAAGGCATTATTGGGATGGGGAGAGGGGAGAGATGGGGAGAACATTTGGAACTCCAAATTTTGTGAAAATGAATGTTGAAAACTGAAAATAAACATTAAAAACAGAATGAATGCTAAAGTATAATCTCTGAAGATAGGTCTTGAAGAGGCAAAAAATTTGCAGTTCTTTCTCCCCCTTACCTAATGCATCAAGAGGCATAAAAGACTAAGTAACTAATGCTCAACAGGTGACAATAAAGTGTCATCCACAATGACAATAAGATGCCATGGAGAAGAATTTAAATTCCTGTGAACAACAGAAAATGATGGGGGGAGAGAGAGAGAGAGAGAGAGAGAGAGAGAGAGAGAGAGAGAGAGAGAGAGAGAGAGAGAAAGTTTTAAAAGATCCAAAAGTAAGGGAAGCTTGTTAATGGATTTCAATAATTTGGACAAGGATTCTAGGGGACATAATGATTTATAATGAAAATCTGTAAGTCACAAGCTTTTTGGCTCAATATCAAGTATCTTCCTTTCTTTCTTTCTTCCTTCCTTCCTTCCTTCCTTCCTTCCTTCCTTCCTTCCTTCCTTCCTTCCTTCCTTCCTTCCTTCTTCCTTCCTTCTTTCTGTTGTTTATATCAGGTTCCTGTTACCCTTTCCTGCTTTCCGTATCATGTGGCTAGGATTTCTACTTTACTTTTTATGTCCTAGTCTAACTGAGTCTCTTTTTTTATCCAATCTTCCATCCTGGGTTTTTTGATCCCTGCAGACTAATTTCAGTTCAGCATTTTCCTAACTTCTTTAAACATGGCTTCCGGCCTATCTGAATACTCGTATATATTGGCCCTTCTCTTACCTAGTAGAACCACTAATCCTTATGATTCCTAATTAATCTTGCCTTATTTTCACTCAAGTCTCAATATGGTATGCTGCATAAAAGTTGAAATATGTTCATTCATTCAGCAGTCATTTTACAAGAACTTAATTTGTGCAAAACCTTATGCTGGTTTGCTGGATATAATGACAGTTCTTCCAAGAGAAAGTTACAAGGCAAGGTATGTAAAGACTCTTAAGAATTTTTCTAAATCACTGTGATAGTGACCAGCTACTTCTGTTCTTCAGTAATATCAAAGAGAATGGGACTTAATTTATTTGGAATTGGAACTCTGATTTTATTGAGGTAGGAGTTGAATGGCCTAATGTATGTAAAGTGCTTTCCAAACTTTAAAGATCCAACACATGGATAAAGTGTCTATTCTAGGTATTGATTGGATCAGTCTTTAATTTTTAGTGTCCCATTTCTCGTTAAGGTTTTTTTATAGAAATTTTAGCTTCTTTTGCTTCAGTAATTTCATTTTTTATAATCATTGAAAAACTACAACTAAACATCAATATGGCTGAATCTATCATAGTCAACAAGGAAGAAACAAGCTCAAGTAGTGAGTACCAACTTAATGGTCACTTCCACATTGGTCATAATTCCATTATGCTAGCTAACACATAGAAGCAACAGCAACTAAAGTATAAACCCACAACAATGCAAAATTTAGAGTTCCATACAAAGTTTGTCATTCCTCCTTCTTTATGATGAGCATACGCACTATTCCAAACAGACCTTTGTTGCACATGCTGTTTATTTCCCTCTAATCTTCTGGCTATACCCAGATATAAACCACAACCTGGGGGCATCTAGTTGTACCAAATGTGCATAATTAAATTTTATTTTGTTATCAGCCTGTACTTCCTCCTTGAATTCATCTTCCCTTTATCCTATAGCAATAGACATGTCATCTTTATTGTCCTTTTTCTAGGTTTCTTTTAGCATCATACCAAACCTCTCCTTAATAGGCAGTTGCTTCCTCATCTCTGATTATCAAAACCGGAATTGAAAATGACCACAGAGTTCATTCGCCCAAGCCTTACCCATATAGGTATCACCTCTACAACATACCTGACAGTTACCTAACCTCATTAATTTTATTTATTTTGTATCTTATGAATATATTATACCCTCTTGTGTAATGTAAGGTTCTTAGGATAGAGAATGACTCACATCCTTTGTATTCCTTAGGCCTACCATCATACCTAGAATAGTTTAGGTGCTTAATTAATACATATGGATGGATTTTTGAGGAAGCTGTCTTCCACTTGTGGCCCAAGACAAGAGATCTCCCTTGATGGGAAAGTAGTTAGACCTCTAAAAAAAAGAGATTCCTACATATCTGGAATAGTTTATGTTCAGCCCTTCTTAAGAAGAACCTTAACAAGACCTTCAAATTATCTTCCAATGTTATTATTTTAAAATTCTATTAATCACATCTTTCCCCAATTTATGAGAATATAAATAAGGACAAAAGAATTTAAATTCCTTTCACAGGTTCTCCTTTTCTGTTTTGGAAGCAAATAAGGATGCTTCATTTATTTTTAAAAGAATCAGAGGGTTATCCCTTCCTGACACCTACAAATAAACCAAATGACACTTTAAGCTGTTCTGTCACTAGCTATCACAAACACCTCATACAGGTTCTGAATTCATTTGTAACAGAATTGTTTTTTCTAAGGGGGTGAAGTTTATAATAGTTTCTGTGTTACATTCATCTCCTGCTTGGATTATTCATCATATAAAAACTGAACTTTCCCTGATCTCTTTAATATCCTAATAACATGTAATTAGGCATTCACAATCCTTTACTCAAGGTTTGAAAATACCTTAGAGGTCATTTCTCTATAATATTCTTTATGTATCAGTCTATATTTGAATATTTCCAGTGACAGTGAACTCACTTCCTCATAAGACACCTCTTTCCATTTTAAAGAAATCTAACTATGAGGAAGGTCTCCCTATTACTGCTAATAAATATACTTTCCTACAATTTCCACCCATCAATGAGTGGATGGGTATAATACGATCATATTAGAAATGTTATCATTTATAAACATGTCTACTTACACAGTGTTTTTTCAGTCAAAACTCATTACTTTCTTTTTACAATTAATTATTAACTTGGAAGAATACTCCTGGATTTCACCAAGGTGTTATTTAAAACAAACAGTTCTCACACTACTCTTGTGGATAAGATATAAGATACATGATAATAAAACTTAGAGATGTAGAAGTTAGGTGAATAAATGAACTAGAAATACTAATTAATGTATTATTATCAAGCTGGAGGGAGAATTTAAGTACAAGTTCCTTACCCATATTCTGAATATTTTTCAATTAAAAATGACTGGCATGTCAGCAGAGATGGTATGTTTTTTATGTTTTCAGATTACATAAATGCTGGAGAGATAGCTAACATTTTGAATGGCAGAATCAGAATGTAAGACATTTTCAGTAGACTTGGAGGGGAGGAAGCAAATCAAGTAAGATAAATTTTAACAGAAAAAATGTAAAGTCTTATTCTTGGTGTTCAAAAATGAACTGAAGTACAGGAAGAATGAATTATGTCTAAAAAATAGCATAGTTAATGTGCAAAACCTTTGGGTTCTGGCTGGGTATAAATAAATCAATATCTCATAACATAATGTGTTATATGTAAAGGACACTTAATGAAAGTTTGTTGAACAATGTGACATGAAACCAAAACAGGCAAACAAAAACTAATGCCAGTTAGTAAGTAAATAAGGATGTATTAAGTGCTTTCTAGTTCTAGGAATATTGTTAAGCTTTGAGGACACCTAAAACAACAACAATAAAAAATAAAACATAATCTTTCACTCTGAAGGAGCATACATTTAATGGGAGAGGCAATATGTAAATTACTCTATACATTTAAGATTTAGAAAGAGTAGATAGAAAGTAATCTGAAAAGGGAAAACATTAGAAAACTAGGGAAAATGGAAAAGGCTTACTAAAGAACATGTGGTTTGAGATGGTCTTTGAAGGAGGTCATTGAAACTAAAAATCAAAGGTGATAGAAGATAGTATTCAAGGCTTGGTGTGCAACAATAGCATGGAGGTGGAAGATGGAGTCTTAGCTCAAAAGAACTTCAAATAAGTCAGTGCATCTGGATCGTAGAAGGCAAAAAGAGGATTAAGTCTTCATATTACTGGAAAGATAGGGAAATACCATAGAGATTTAACTTCCAATAGAGTACTTTCTATTTGGTCCTGGGCATACTAGAGAACTCAATGAGGAGAGGGGGCAAAATGATCTGACCTATAATTTATAGAAATAATCATGAAAGATGTATTGAAGTAGGAAGAGGCTTAAGCTAAGGAGACATTAAAAATTATAGTTGTATATGGAGATGATGAAGACTACCTGAACTAAGGCTATGGTTATATAAGTAGAAAGAAGGGGGTGTATATGAGAGATGTTGACAAAGTAAAACTTTCCCTGCTTAATTACTATCCCTTTATTAGAGATCCAGAATGTTGTGCTTAATTCTACATGCCATATTTTGTCAAAGAAATATCAAATTTGCTATGTCTAAAAGAAAAGAAAAAGGTAACCAGAAAGGTTAAAGACGTAAAACCATTCCATAGAAGTATTGATTCAATGTAAAGGGAATATTTAGCCGGACAAAAGTGGCACATAGAGTGACATTTTAATTGTCACCAAGTATTTATTAAGGGCGGAATAATGATTAAACTTGTTCCTAAAGAGCAGATCTAGGAACAACGAGCAGAAGTAGAAAAGAGTCAAATATAAGGTTAAACTTTGTAAGAAAATAGAGCTGTCCACAAATGGAGTAAGCTGCCTTGAGGGGAAGCTGGTTCTCCATCACTGGAGGTCTGCAAGCAAAGACCAGAAAACTACCTACTTGTCAGTGATGTTGTTTATGAGATCCTTGTTAAGGATTTAGTTTTGCCTAAGTGTCCTCTGAAGATCTTCCTAATCTCATGTTGAGGTTCTATAATTCTGCTCTGTAATTAAAGCATGTTTATTTTTCTTTGATGATCTCATTTTATACTCTCAACACATTGAGGTAGGTAGGAAAGTTATTATCATTTCCATTTTTCAAAGGCAGAAACTGAACTCTAGAGAATTTAAGTGACATTTAGAGATCTGGTCAGTATACTGTCTGGATCTCAAATACTGATCTTTTCACTCCAAAAAAAGCATCATTTCCAAAGTACTATGTTGCCTCTCTATTTAGAATAATGTATATCATTTTACCTTAAAAACACTTTCTTTATATTTCAGATGTTAGTATATAATCCATAAACAAAGTGAGTTTATGTTACTAAGGAAAAAAGTAACATACATGCAAAGAAACTCTGAACAAAATACTCTGCCATTGCCCATAGTAAAAGATTCAAATGACACACATTATTAGTTATGTCAAGGTAGTTCAGGAATTTTGGTGATATCCACCACCAGAGCAAAATTACCCTCAGTGTCTAGGATAGAGTTCAAGATTTTAAAAAAATTTTCTACCATACTCCATACTAGAGGAGAGTCTCACACTATCACCTAGTCTCTTCTTTTCAGGAGGGTAGAGGGAGGGGTGTCAAGAGGGAAGACTGAATAGAAGAATATTGCAAAGGAAAATAATGCCTTATTTTGGGAAACAAAAAGAATGAAGCACAGATGAGTTTGTTACATATAGCAGGTGCTCAATAAATACTTACTGATTTTATTAGATCAAGGTCAGAAGAACATCAATTCATCTATTTCCATCTTTGTTTTCTGAAAAGCAAATAACTGAAGGATTGAATTGAGGAATGTAAGAAAATTCCATATATACAAACTAACCCACTAGAAGCAAATATAAAGGTCTCAGTCATACAGGCAAAGTCATACAATTGCACAGCAACCAAAATGAAGACAACAGAAACCCAAATTTTGGTTATAGCAGGGATATGACAGCATAGTCTCAAACTACAAATTCTCTGCATCCATACTTAAGAATAAATGAATATTGAATAGGTACATAATTGTCAAAATTTAATATATTACAAGAAAAGAATGTTAACTTTCTTGGTCACACAAGAGACTCTGCATCAAGATTTTGTGATTAACTGCTTGCCCTTGGAACTGCTGTTTTTGCATCTTAAAGATATTCTTTGCACTGAATTCTTCATGTGATTCTTTTTCAAAATTAGATGTTACAAAATCTACGTTAGCAGTAGACCATCAAAATCAGGTGGAAGACCCCAATCATCATAAAGTGACCAAGCCACGGTTGGAAAGAGGGAGGCAAAATCCATACAATTGCATACCTGTCCAATTAAACCTTCCGTACTTCACAGGCAAAGAAGAAGTTGCATAATTCAGTGCTTATAAAATTTCCTACTGGACATGAGGAAAAGCAATTTTTCAGTTACTTATAACCTCATTATTCTTTAATATTAAAATTTATATTCAGTGAATCTTCTGCACCTAGGAGTCAGTTCTAATCGTGTCAATAGGGCTGCCTGCCACCTTGTTTCAATCACATTTTTTCTGACAGATGTTCGGCAACATCCTTTTCTGTATATCATAACTTGCTCAAGTTAAGCACTTCTTTGTTTGTGAACCTGGAATATACTTTGTTCAGACCTGTATGATCTATCCTTAGAATCCATAAAAACTAAAGAGGCAACACAGAAGGCCCCAACATCAAAGAAAAGGAGATGAATGGAGAGCTATAAGCAGAGATTCTACTATAAAAACCACAATAAAAACAAAGCTCTGACCCTTGGAGCCCCTGCTTATCAATTGATCCCTGTGAATTTATTCTGTGGAAACTATCATCTATGGGGTCAAAAGAGAGTCTATATCTCATCATTATTGTTATCCATCATTTTCAAC
Source organism: Bettongia penicillata ogilbyi (assembly GCA_023548195.1). Taxonomy (NCBI): domain Eukaryota; kingdom Metazoa; phylum Chordata; class Mammalia; order Diprotodontia; family Potoroidae; genus Bettongia; species Bettongia penicillata. The sequence goes on along the minus strand of JAJHZJ010000777.1, from coordinate 1,577,132 downwards.
TATTTAAGTACCTAATGGCATGTGGCACTCTACTAGGTGTTGCACAAAAAAAAGGTCAAAGGGGTATCTTAGAAATGACAGAGGAAGATACTGAAAGCAAACCATTACAAAAAAATCTGCATAGAAAAACTTGGAGGAAAAAAATGATTCTAGGTAATGAACTTAGAAGCTATGCAAAGAACATATCCTGTCTAATTATTTTAATCTCTACCTTCTCTCCATATGACTATCTTCAAATATATCATGAAGAAGGAGAAATAAGCTCTCTTACATGTATTTCATTTATTTGTCTTTCATGTGGGGGCATCTCATTCCAGCTAGAAATGAAGGGGCTACTCATGTGCCAAACCAATATGCTGATGAATGCAGGAACTTTAACTGGCCCAGATTATAACTGGGACAGTCACCCCACCCTAGGCAATTTGGTGCCTTCTGTACCCCAGAGTCTTAGCACATTGATGTCAACCAGTACAGACATTCTATCTTCATAACCCATTTCAATTCATAACTCTTGCGTCCAGAAGATCACACAGGCACAGCCTTCCTAACACAAGAATTATAAGCATGTGCCTATAACATCCTTATGAGCTAAACCAAGCATAAATGTCACAGGATCATACATTTAGAGATGGAAGAGTCTCTAAAAGTCTTCTAGTTCAGTCCATTCTTTTTTACAGCTAAGAAATTTTAATGTAGAAAAAGTTAAGTGATTAGCTTAAAGATATATAGGTATTAAGTGGCAAAAGAGGAATTTGAAACCAGGTATTCTCATTCTAGAACTCTCCTTATTTTGATACTTGAAGTAGTACTGCAGAGCAGTTGCAAAACCTGGGTTCAAGATATAGAATCATAAACTTTCCAATGAGATTTGGAAAGGACTTTAGATATTATATGTTTAAACACCATAGTTTTATAGATTAATAAACAGAGGCCAAGAGAAGTGAAATGATTTGCTCAAGGTCACACAGCTAGTGAGTTTCATTGTCATAACTAGAACATAGACCATATGCTTCCAAGTTGATGCTTCTTTCTACTATATCCATAAGTTCTGAATCTGTCATTTATTATTTATGACCAAAAGCACATCATTTTATGTCTCTGTGTATATTCCTCATGTATAGAAAGAAGATCCTACTCATTTCATAAGGTTAAAGTTAAAATAAGCAACCAACTCCAAACACTTTCATAATTTCAAGCCTTCCTTTTAGAAAACTGGTTTGATTGATGCCTTGCTTAAGGAGCATCCATCCAAATTATCTCATTACTTGCCTATTATAATTTTCTCTCAGTCTTTAGTTTTGCTGCATTGTTCAAGGCTTCCCATTCATGTGCCATTAAGTTTTCTTTATTGTTTTCTCTACTTTCAGTAAGCCATCATCAGCTTATAATTCTGAAACTGCTCAAGGATCCACCGACTATCCCTGCTGCCCTCTGCTGCAGGCCAGAAGAACCCCAAGGCAAAAGAAAGGGATCTAAAATAATGAATACCAATAATCTGGTCAACTCAACTCTCCATTTTACCTCTCGAATAGAGAGCTGGACACATTATGATGGTGGTCACTACGATGAAGTAAATCAAATTCTATTTTTCCCAGGGAAAACTGAGTGGAGGAATGAGACAGAGTGATTTGTGAGAAGCAACTTTCCCTGCTTAAGACTAAAACTAGTTTGAAAATACACAGGGATTTGGTTTTGTACCACAGGTTAAAGAATCAAACTTAAAAAAATATGTTTGTATTACATTCCCCATTTTAATTTTTATTTAAAGCTAGAATTTCAAGGTGATGAAATTAAACCAAGTCTATCAGTATCTCTGATCTCTGTCCATTTGTCTCTTGCTTGTATCTCTCTCTGTATTTCTGTCTCTATCCTTCTATGTGTATCTCTGTCTCTCTCTATGTCTCTGACTTTTTCTCTCTCCCCCTTTCTTGTCTCCTTGTCTGTATGGGTGTGCCTGTTTTTGCTTCTCTAATAGTAAATGAGACTATAAACTCACAGGTTTATAGGATATCTAATGAAGAAATTTCCTTTAGCAATGCAGATAGGTAGCATCTCTGCAACTTAGATTCCTAGAGCTCTCTAGACCATCTAGAGGTTAAGTAACTTGTTCAGGATCATATAATCAGAGAATGTTAAAGACAGGACTTGAATCCAGACCTTTCTGGTTTCAAGGACATTTCTCTCTTCACTACTTATACTTTTTTCTTCTTTTCCTTCTTTTTCTTTTCCTCCTCCTCTTTCTGTCTCTCTTTCACACACTCATATCAAAAATAGTTTTAGTCATGCCAAAGAAGTAAAATATTCTAATGAGAAAATCAATGAAGATAGCTAAAACTTTGCAGAAGGATAATCTTGAGAAATTCTTTGATCTCCAAACATAACACCAAGGAACCTTGATAATGACATTCATTTGAAATTGAAGTAACTAATCTTCCAATATATTGAATACATTTTTATAATATAATGAATTTTACAGAAATTCTAGTATGTAAAAAGTGGAGATATATTTTGGCAAATCAGGTATACACAATATTCGCCTTGTTTCAATTTAGAAAGTGGAAGCCTATGGCTGATACATCTACTAAAGTATAACGAATGTAATATCAATATTGATAAAAACTGTGAGTACATTTCAATTGACTTGAATAGTACAAAAGGACAGTAGTTAGACGTATCACAAAGCACATCCTTTCCTAAAATGTGCATTTTTTTGTATTTCTGAAATTTTGAGCACAAATTGAGAGAAAGGGAAGAAGGGAAGTAGGAAAAGTATCAACATGAAAGTGTGCATATTGAATGGGATAGGGAGAAGAAAGATAAAATTCCTAAGAATAAAAATGTAAGTAATGAGAGTTTTCGATATAATGGTATTTCAGGAAGGCCTGTTGAATCACACACGTGTAATCAGTGTAATACCAAAAGGAGACCCGCTTGGCTCAGCAGTTTTAATATACAGATCAATTTTGCATTACCTCCTTCTGGCTGTGAGTGCTCATAGAAGGAGGTCATAAAACATTTATAGGGCCAAGGATGCAAATTGCAGCAGAGTGAATCTTCAATTTGCGGACAGGCCCTTGAAAGAGAATTGTCAGATGAGACTGTGATGAGCATTTGCTCTGTCCTACACTCTATAAAATTTTTATTTTCATTTCCTTTAAAGAATTCATTGCTTTGGGGGAAAGAAGAGAGAAAATACCCACAAACACACACATATGTAGGCACATATACATATATGGAGCTGTACCATAAGAATTCTTATGTCATTTATGTGTGTTTAAAGAATATAACAGTGACTATTATTAACCCTCAATGTAGAATAACACAATGGAAATTCTCCTATGGACACAATAACATATGTGGTCAATTAATGAGCAGAGGGGCAATAGTAAATGAGCCCAAGGTTCACCAGTATGGACTGGTTAAAGCTCCAACCTAAATGTATAAATCTAAACTAATATATGAATACTCACTGGAATACTGTTGCCTTTTCTTTGTAACTTAAGACAATTTCAGGATTTGAAGTGGCATTCTGAGGTTTGGGAATGAAGCAACATAGATAATTTCTCACACTTGGAGTGCTGCATTAACTTTTCTTGAGCTTCCCTAGTTTCCCCAGCATCAAATTTAATCCATTTTAGCTATTTCTCTCAGGTCAGTCAAAATCGAATAAGCAATGTTCCATTCTGATCAAGTCATATAGGGACAAAGCAGAGAAATGAGAAACAAATCACCAGATTGAAAGGCAGCAATAAAGTGCATTTAATCTATTCTGATGAACTCATTCACGCACTTGTGAATGTCATAACAGTGTATATTTCGGTATACACTTAAGATCCTCTTTAAGGATTCACCACTTCATGAAGCTTTCCCTCGTTTTCTATACTACCCTACTCTGCACTCCCATTAAGAACCATGATCTTATTGTCTGACTAAATTTGTCCAAATTATAGCTCCGAAGGAATAAAATTGCCATTAATCATTCCTTAAATATAATTCTACAAATTTGTTAAAATAAAAATCAACAGTAGAACATACAAACACACACACACACACACACACACACAAAGGATACAGTAGTTAACAGTAGGAAGGAAGGCAAAGTGAGTTGATATCTTTTCAAATGAATCAATAAACCCTAGGCATTTCTTTTGAGTATGTCAATCTTCAAACTAGATTAAAATCCACACAAAAATAGTCAGATTTCCTTTAGCAAGGGCAGAAGGCTATTATACTCATTAACCCATTAGTCTTGAGCTATTTCTTCCCACCTGCCCTCACTTCCCTATGGTGGAAGAGACATATCTTGATCAGGATTCATCACTGCCAAATTTGTTTGGAACACTACATATGTCATTTTCTATTGTCTCTTACACTTTTTTTGTAAATATAATTGTCTTCCTACTATATTTCCCCTATCCCACAATAAAGCACTGGGGCTGGAGTAATGAAAAACTGACTTCAAATTAGGTTCCAGAAACTTAGTAGCTGTGTAAAACTGGGCAAGTCACAATCTGCATGCCTCAGTTTTCTTATCTGTAAAATGAAGTGAATAATAGCATTTATTTAACAGATTTGTCGGATGGTCAAAAAAGATTATACTAGTAAAATGTTTATCACAATGTCTGGCACAGAGTAAGCACTATGTAAATGTTATAATAATAATTATAATAATAATATTATTATTATTATGTTATTTGTATCCCCAGAACCTCAGAATTTTCAAATAGTAGATATGCAAAATTAATGAATGTTTATTTCTGATAATATCTGTCGTGTTTGCATATCCTTTTCAAACAGATCCTGGATAACATATGAAACTTGCATTTTCCAAATGAAACTGGCTTCAATCACTATCGTTTTTCTCTTTTCTATTCATAATTTATTTAATTTCAGTTTTCAATATTCATTTCCACAAGATTTTGAACTCCAAGTTTTCTCCCCATCTCTTCCCTACCCCACCAAGGACAGTGTGCATTCTAACCACCCCTTTCCCAAATCTGCCCTCTCTTCTATCACTCCTGCTTCTCTCACCCCCCTCCTCTCTATTTTCCTGTAGGGAAAGATAAAAGTTTATACTCCATTGCCTGTACAATTTTTTTCCCACTTATATGCAAAGACAAGTTTTAACATTCGTTTTTAAACCTTTGAGTTCCACATTCTTTCTTTCCTTCCCTCCCTAATCATCTTCATTGAGAAAGCAAGCAAATCAATATGGGTCATACATGAGTAGCCCTGGAAAACACTTCCATAACAGTTATGTTGTGAAAGACTAACAACATTTCCCTCTATACTATCCTGCCTTCCATTTATTCGATTATTTCCCTTGACTTGTCCTCCAACAATAGTCTTTCTTCTGATTACCCCTTCCCCCAAGCTGCCATTCTTTCTATTATCTTCCCTCTCTTATCTTCTTCCTCTCTGTCTTCCTACAGGAAGGTAAGACAGGTTTTCATTCCCAATTGATCAGGTGTTATTCCCTCCCCTAGCCCAATATGATGAGAGTAAGGTTAATTTATTCCCTCTCTCCTCTCACCTCTTCCCCTCCACTATTAAAAGTTCTTTCTTGCTTCTTTTATATGAGATACCATACTGCATTGTACCTCTTCCTTTCCCTCTCCCAGTATATTCCTCTCACCACTTAATTTTAGTTTTTAGGTATCTTTCTTTCATACTCAGCTCAACCTGTGCACATACTCCCTCTAACGCTGCAACACTGAGAAAGGTCTCACAAGTTACAAATATCATCTTTCCACGATGAAATGCAAACAGTTCAATTTTAATGCATCCCTTATGGTTTCCATTTCCTGTTGATCTTTTCATGTTTCTGGTAATTTTTGTCTTTGAAAGTCAAATTTTCTATTCAGCTCTGGTCCTTTCAGAAAGAATGCTTGGAAGTACTCTATTTCATGGAAATTCCATTTTTCCCCTGAAGCATTATACTCAGTTTTGCTGGGTAGGTAATTCTTGGCTTCAATCCTAGCTCCTCTGACCTCTAGAATATCATATTCCAAACCCTCTGATTCATTAGTGTAAATGCTGTAAATCCTGTGTTTCCTGATTGTTTCCACAATACTTGAATTGTTTCTTTCTGGCTGCTTGTAATATTGTCTCCCTTACCTGGAAACTTTGGAATTTGGCTACAATATTCCTAGGAGCTTTCCTTTTGGGATTGTTTTCAAGAGGTGATTGGTGGATTCTATCAGTTTCTATTCTATCCTCTGGTTCTAGAATATCAGGGCAGTTTTCTTGGCAACTTCTTGAAAAATGATGTCTAGGTTCTTTTTGGGATCATCAAATTATCTCTCCTGGATCCATTTTCCAGGTCTGTGGTTGGTCCAATGAGATACTTTGCATCATCTTCGACCTTTTCATTCTTTTTTTGTCCTCATTTTCATTCATTCTCAATTTTCATTCTTTGTCAATCTTCTTGATTTCTCATAAAGTCATTGGCTTCCTTTTGCTCCATTTTAATTTTGAAGAAATTATTTTCTTCAGTGAGCTTTGAACCTCTTTTCCCATTTGGCCAATTCTGCTTTTAAAGGTATTCTTCTCATTGGACTTTTGGCCATTTGTGTTAGTCTATTTTTAAAGATGTAATTTTCTTCAGAATTGTCTTGAGTCTCTTGTACCAAGCTGTTGAACTCTTTTTCATTATTTTCTTGCATCACTCTCATTTCTCTTTTCAAGTTTTTCCTCTGCTTCTCATATTTGAATTTCAAAATCCATTTTGAGTTCTCCCATGGCCTATGACCATTTCATATTTTTTTTGGAGGCTTTGGATATAGGAGCTGTTTTCCTCCAGTGTATGCTTTGATCTTCCTCCTTGTAAGAAAATACCATTTCACCAAGAAAGTAACCTTCTGCAATTTTATTCCCTCCCCCATTTTGGTCATTTTCCCAGTGAATTATTTGAACTCTGAGCTCCTTGTTAAGTGGAGAGTGCACTGCCCCAATTTCAGGGGCTTTGTGCAGCTGCTTTCAGAGCTTCCCCAAAGTGGTATGATTAAAGGACAGGTGTTTACTCCTCTTCTTGCCTTCCCTCTGAACTGTGAGCAGCCATAACTTGGTTAGAGAAACCACTCTTTACTGCCCTGGTTCTCTAAGTAGGATTCCCTCCCCACCCTGCCACCAGTTCTGTGAGGTTAGCACTCCTTTTTGCCCTGGGGCTGCAATCCTGGACTGTGACCCATATCAGCTGCTGGATTCCCCTACTATCTATAGGCCAAGATTTTCAGAAGCAGGCAGCTGCTGTAACCATCTATGGGGGGCTGGGTCACACAATGTTCCCCTCACACCCAATTGAGAGAGATTTCCCACTGACCTTTGAAGCTGCCTTTGGTGTTTGTGGATTGAGAAGTCTGGAAACTATGATATAATGATTGAGCAGTCTGAGGCCTGCTCTAGGCCCATCTGTGCTAGTGCAGCACATGCTGGGTTGTACTTACCTCCAAATCCAGTGCAATAGACCCCTCCTGTAAACCTTCTAGGTTGTCTTGGACTGGAAATCTGTTTCACTCTGTCATCTGTTGGCTTCTGTTGCTCTAGAATTTGTTCAGAGTCACATTTTACCGGCATTTTGAGGCACTTTGGTGGAGAACTCAGGCAGGTCCCTGCTTCTACTCTGCCACCTTGACTCCACCCCCAAAATCACTATCATTTCAGGTAGATGTGAATTTTGGAAGTGGCCAAAAGCCATTTGAAACCATGTGTAATGATAAAAAAAAAAATGGTGATAAAGTTAGGTAAGATCTTTTGGAGTTAAAGGGAAATTATTAAAATCTAACAGATCTATTTTTTTCAGACAATCTGCCAGCTAGGAATTGTAATTGATAGATTACTGGAACTAGAGTGAAAAAGAGTTTGGCTCTAATTCAGCCTTAGATACTAATAGTGGGACACTGGGCAAGTCACTTAATTGCAATTTTCCTATATGTTAAAAGCAGAAAATAAACAGTATCTACCTTCCAGAATTTTTGTGAGGATCAAGGAAGATAACAGATATGAAGGGCTTGTCAAACTTTACAGAGCAATCTAAGTGTTAACTTCTTCTGCTGTCCAATCAGAAAAATATATCCCCTTTACTCTGTGACAAGTGACAGGTACTGCTTCCATAGAGTCACCAAGGAAAAACAGAACTACTGGGCTGGGGGAAGGGAAACCACAGAGAAGAGATATTTAGAATGAAAAGAGGTTGTATGTAACAGAAAATAAACAATAAACCTAGTGTGGTCAGCTGTCCTCCCTCCCTGGAGTTTACTCTGGACAGAAATTTGGGCTCCTAGGGTTGGGGGCATCTGTAAACAATAGAAAGAGAAGGAATAAAAGAATGAGGAAGAGAGAAAAGAGATAAATAATTTGGAATTTTAATTACAAAGCCCAAGTATCAGCCTTGATCACAAGACAAGAAAATTATGAAATCTTATAAATATAGAAGGAAAAGTGGATGAAAACTCAAGAAGATATTACAAAGCAATGAATATCATTCCGTGAAGGAATAATAAACAAAAATTCACCAATTACCACATTCAACAGATGCTTCGGACTTCATGGAAAAAGAAATAAATTACTGCTCATAAAATCAATAAACCTTTTCGGCAAGGGCAGTAAGGTTTAAATTGGGTCAGAAATTAGTATTCAAAAAAGAAATAAAAGAGGGAGAAAGAACAAAGATGGTAAGGTAATAGAACAGACTTAGTAGCACTGTCCCCCAAACCCAGGCAAATACCTGGGGAAAAAAATAACTCTAAACAAATTCTGAAAGAGCAGAACCCACAGAATAACGGAATGGAGCAAATTTACACCCTAACATAGCCTTTTAGTTCAATGGGAAGTATCTACCTGCCAAGTTGGGAGCAGAATATAGTCTATTGTGGGCCATGCTGGCCCAGACAAGACATGAGAAGGCCCTGGAGGGACTGAATCTCAGGCCCCTATGGCGATTTCCAAACTTCACTACCCCAAAGCTGAGAAAAAATGGGATCATCAGTGGAAAAAACCCCTGTGGGACCTATCTGAGAGAGTAGAGTGGTTGGACTCCAACCCCAGGATGTAGATGGGGGCAGAGGAGCTCATGGAGGAGTCCATGGAAGCAGGAGCAGGAGCAGGGGCAACCACAGTGAGTGTTTCTGGAGCTCAAAGTCTACAGACTGTGGGCCATTCCAGCTGCTGACAGTACACCCCCACTACCACTGGAAGCAGAGAATGACCTTGACAAAGAGCTCAGATGTCAAATAAAAAGCTGGGAAAATGAGCAAAAACGAGAAAAGAATCAAAATATAGACTCTTACTTTGGAGACAAGGAAGAGCAAAGTATACAAAAAGAAGACAACAAAGTCAAAGCTCCTACCTCCAAAGCCCCCAAGAAAAATATGAATTGGTCTCAGACCATGGGAGAGCTTAAAAAAAGATTTTGAAAATCAAGTAAGAGAAGTAGATCTAAAATTGGGAAGAGAAATGAGAGTGAAGCAAGAGTCAACTTCTTACTAAAGGAAACCCCCAAAAAATGCTGAAGAAAATAACACTTTAAAAAGAGGCTATAATGGCAAAAGAGATACAAAAAGCCAGTAAGAAGAAGAATGCCCTAAATAGCAGAATTAGTCAGATGGAAAAGGAGGTTCAAAAGTTCACTGAAGAAAATAATTCCTTAAAGATTAGAATAGAGCCAATGGAAGCTAAAGACTTTATGAAAAATAGAGAAATTATAAAACAAAACCAAAGGAATGGAAAAGTAGCAGACAATGTGAAACATCTCGTTGGAAAAACTTTGGAAATAGAACGAGGAGCAATAATTTAAAAATTATGGGACTATCTGAAAGCCATGATCAAAAAAGAGCTTAGATATTATCTTTCAAGAAATTATCAAGGACTACTGCCTTGATACTCTAGAACCAGAAGGTATATTAGATATTGAAAAAATCAACCAATTGCTTCCTCAAAAAGATCCCCAAAGAAAAACTCCTAACCAAATGCCAGAGCTCTCAGATCAAGGAAAAAATATTGCAAGCAACCAAAAAGAAAAAAAAAATTATATTTTGGAAATACAATCAGAATAATCCAAGATCTAGCACCTTCTACATTAAGGGATAAGAGGGCATGGAATATGATATTCCAGGGGTCAAAGGAACTAGGACTAAAATCAAGAATCAAGTACCCATAAAAACAGAATATAATCCTTCAGGGGAAAAAAATGGACATTCAATAAAATAGAAGACTTTCAGACATTCTTGATGAAAAGACCAAAGCTGAAAAGAAAATTTGACTTTCAAACACAAGATTCAAGAGAAGCATGAAAAGATAAACAGAAAAGAGAAATCATAAGGGACATACTAAAGTTGAACTGTTTATATTCTTACATGGAAAGACAATATTTGGAACTCTTGAGACTTTACTCAGCATTAGGGTAGCTGGATGGATTGTATACATGTAGACAGAGGGCACAAGGTGAGTTGAATAGGTAGAGATGATATATTAAAAAATAAAATTAAGGGATTAGAGAGGAACATATTGGGAGGAGAAAGGGAGAACTAGAATGGGGCAAATTATCTCACATAAATGAGGCAAGAAAATGCTTCTATAATGGAGGGGAAGAGGGGGAAGGTGAGAGATAAAGAATGAACCTTACTCTTGTCACATTTGGCTTATGGAGAGAATAACACGTCTACTCAATTTGGTATTAAAATGTATCTTACACTACAGCAAAGTAGGCGGGAAGAAGATAAGCAGGGTGGGGGATGATGGAAAGGAGGGCAAATGGGATGGGGGGTTCATTAGAAGTAAACATTTTTGTGGAAGAATAGGGTCAAAAGAGAGGATAGAAATGGGGAGTAGGATAAAATAGAGGGAAATACAGTTAGTCTTTCACAATATGGCTGTTATGGAAGTGTTTTGCCTAACTACATGCATATAAACTATATTGAATTACTTGCCCTCTCAGTGATGTTGGGTGGGGAGAGAGAAAGGGAGGGAAGCTGGAACTCAGAGTTTTAAAAACGAATGTTTAAAATTATTTTTACATTCAAGTGGGAAATAAGATATACAGGCAATATATGGAGTGTATATATATATATATATATATATATATATATGTATATGTATATGTATATATGTATATAGATATGTATGTATGTGTGTGTATATGTATGTATATATAGCCCTATAAAAAATAGAGGGGATGGTGACATGGGAAGGTAGAGGTGTGATAGAAAGCAGGACGGATTGGGGAAAGTGGTAATCAGAATGTATGCTGTCTTGGGATGGGTGGAGGGTAGAGACTGGGAGAAAATTTGAAACTTAAAATCTTGTGGAAGTCTTGAAAAATAAAAATAAATAAAAAAATTATATTTTAAAAAGAATTTTAAAAGATAAGGAACAGAATTCTGAACTTAAAATAAATGACGGATAATGTCTAAAAATAATTAAGAGGTTTTACAGAAAGAATGATAGATTGAGAGCATAAAATTGTGGAAGTAGAAGTGAATTTCGCAGAAGAAAAGCAAAAGGCAACCATTTTATTGGACTGCATTAGTTATATCAATGGCAAAACAATGTGACTTGAAGATAGTGTACCGAGAGATAACTTAATGTTTATAAGTCTTACAATGCAACATGATAAGTCAAACACACAAAAATCTAAATATCATATAACCAGGAGTGAAGGAAGAGAATGCAAGAATACTTTTCAGAACTTTTGAAGACAAGCAATAAAACACTGATGGATTTAATTCACAAATCAGTGCCAGGAGAAGATGTCATGTTAAAAACCTAAGTCGTCTAATGATTAAATTTCACAGTGTTGATAGAATGCTCTCTAAGCATCAAGAGAGAAAGATATTCAGCTACAAAATTTCACTAATTCAAATAAAGCTGAACTATTCCACAATCATGAGAAACAAAAGGACAGAAGTGACTATGATTCTCCAAACACAAAGGAGTTCATGCTGCAACCCTAAATAGTATGTTCTGTATCACTGAGCCTTGCAGTCCGTGAAAAAAAAAATACTTTAAGAAAATCAGTTTCCTATAAACACATGCTTTAGAAATTTCCTAATGAAAAACGAATTTGAGCAGAATTTTCAACATGTAAAAGCTTTAAATAATAAAACAGGATGGCAAATAGCTTGGTTAATTTTTAAGAAGAAAATATGATATTCTCCTACTATGTTTAAAGAATTAAGCTGAGGAGTATAAGAAAGAAAAGAGAGATAGTCAATAGACAAGAATAATGTAAGTATCAAAAGATTTAAAGGGAGCATAAAGAATCAACAATCCATGAATTAAACCTTATAATCTATGAGGAGACTAACAAACTGGCAAGTTGTTCAAATGGAGAAAAATAATGTAAAAAGAAAAAAAAAACAGAACAAACTGGAGAGTCACCTGCATACTGACAATAGCTGATCAGAGAAGGGATAACAAATTCTCCCTATACTTTTATCAAGTATAGAAAAAATAGGAAAATAGAGTTATATCAATGTGGGGAAGGTTATGGAATAGATTTGTAAAATACAAGTCTTTCCTCTCTTAAAGAAAGGAAAGAATGCTAACATACCTATGAAGGATTAGATGTAATAAGTCTGTTAGAAAATAGGTCTTTTAAGCTAATGGGTTTCATCTGAGGGTAGTGTTCACTTCTTTAAGAAAGGTTTGTGTTGCCCAGGATACATAAGGTTTTAAGAGTTCTGAAGAGAAGCCATCTCACTGCTCAGTAGAGGTGAAATAGAATTTGAGATTGAATAACCTGCCCTTAAGAGTGGTAACTGATCATGAGATCATGAGAACATGAGATCAAGGAAAATGGCTGGACTATATGACTCAGGATACAGAGTGAATCAAGAGTAAGGCATTGCTTCCACCCCACATTGATTAATTCTTGAATTTGCTAAGTCTGAGAGTTAGATACAATAGATATATAGAAAGATGGGAAGACAACTTCAAATACAATAAAATACAAATAGTATAGAAGAGTACATTCACAATTGGTATTCCAGAAACTTTTTCCTCAGGAGAGATGAAGAAGAAGAAGAAGAAGAAGAAGAAGAAGAAGAAGAAGAAGAGAAGAAGAAGAAGAAGAAGAAGAAGAAGAAGAAGAAGAAGAAGAAGACATAGCAGTAGTGGAGGGGTAGTAGTGGTGAGGGGGTCACTGGTGAAGTAGAAAATAGAATTCAAAACAATTGTAAAGAGACAAGAAAAAAGGAAGATAAAGAATGAGAATTACAAAAGAATATCACTGAAACCAAGAAACTGAAGAAAAGAAAGGAAAGAAAAAATATATGCCAAATGCTTACCTGGACAAAGAAAGAGAAGACAGAAAATAAATACTTACTAAATAACTTCTATGTGCCAGGAACTGTGCTAAGTGCTGGAAATGAAAAAAAAAAAAAAAAAAAAAACATATTGCAAAATATACTCCTTACACTAAAGGAGCTCACAGTCTAACAGAGGAAATAAGCAAACATGTATAAACAAACTATATACAAAAAAATGAAAAAATAGTTAAAAGGAAGGCACTAGAATTAAGAGGAATTAGAAAAGGCTTGCTACAGAACATTCCATTTTAGTTGGGACTTGAAGGAAATGAGGGAAGCCAGAAGACAAGGGAGAACATTCCTGGTATAAAATACAATCAGAAAAAATATCTGAAGCTAAAAGATGGAGTGAAGTTCAAAAGATTAGGAGAAAACCAGCTAAATTAATCAATCAATAGAAATTAAAATTTAAAATAGAAATCAAGGATTTTAATAAATTTGAGAAACTTGGTAAAGAAGCATAAAAGTGCTTCTTTGGAAAGATCAACAAAATCAAAACATGATATCCTCATGTGAAAGAAAAATACTGGAATAAAAAAGCAAAACAAGTTAAAATAACAGCCATTAGACAAAAAAGGAAGAATTTCCATAGCACGTGAAATATAATTTTCAAACAAAGCCATGAATTTAAAGGAAATGGATGGTTATATTATATATGTGTGTATGTATGCATGTTTGTGTCTCTGTGTGTAATTCAACAAATAGAGCAGGAAATAGAGCATTAAGCAAATCACTCAATCTCAGGAAATGAAACTGAACAAGTCAGATAGTGACTAAAAAATATTGGGGGAATTATTTCTATAACATATGTAGAAGAACCTTTAGTACCTCTATCACACAAATTATTCTTCAAAATTAAGGACAGAGCCAAGATGGTAAAAGAGAGAAAACACTCATCTGAGTTCTCTCAGCATTCTTCTCAAAATACCATTAAAATGACGCCTCAAATTTAATCTGGAAGAGACAAAGCCAACAAAACATCACAGAGAGACATTCTTCCACCCCACAGCAACTTAAGAGGTTGGAAAGAGATGCCTGTGACATGGAGGTTAATTAAAGGACTATATGGATGAAATGCCAGTGGTGGGAAGACATCGTGGTGATAGAAGATGCAGCTTCTCAAACCAGAGATGATAAGAAGACTTGACAACTAGGCAGAAAGAGATTACAGCCCTGTGCTATCAATAGACACAGTACCAGACAATGTTTGGTAACTCCATTGTTTATATCTCTTCTGGATAATAGTTTAAAATGTAGAAGAGCACTTTAAGAAAAGAAGGAGCAGAAGCCTTGAGAGGAAATATTGCTTTTAGACCCATGGTATCATGATCCTGGGAAACAGTATAACTTCTGATCCAAAGGTGGGAGGAGAATGGGGAGCAATATCAATTGAAATTCCAAAGGATTAGGTGCTCTTTAAAAAGAACATGACCATTAAAAGCTACTATGGGGCAGGGAAGATCAAGACACAAACTCAGAAAAAAAAAATTAAGTTAAAACAGCTACAAGCAAAATCTTAAAAAAATATGTAAATTGTACAAAACCCAAAGAATAATTCCTGAAAGAGTTAATTTTTTTTGGTTGTGTTTGGTTTTCAAAATCAAATAAGAGTGGTAGAGGGAAACACAGGTTAGAGAAATGAAAGAAAAGGAAGAAACTTCTGAAAAGACAAATAAAAGGTTGGTAAAAACTAAAAACACACAAAAGGTACTGAAGAAAATAAGTTAAAAGACAGAATTGGTCACATGGATAAATAAGTACAAAAAACCACTGATGAAAAGAACTATTTTAAAAGCAGAAATGGACAGATGGAAAATAGATGCCAGAACACACCAAAGAAAAATAATTCCTTAAAATTAGAATTGGACAAGAAGAACCTAACGGTTTCATAAAACATCAAGAAACAATCAAACAAAGTCACAAGAATGAAAAAAGAAAAAAACCTGAACTATCCCATCACAAAAACAACTGACCTGGAAAAGAAATTGAGGGAATATAATTTAGGAATTATTGCACTACTTGAAAGCCATGATCAAAAAAAGGA
Organism: Bettongia penicillata ogilbyi; assembly: GCA_023548195.1. Taxonomy (NCBI): domain Eukaryota; kingdom Metazoa; phylum Chordata; class Mammalia; order Diprotodontia; family Potoroidae; genus Bettongia; species Bettongia penicillata. The sequence goes on along the minus strand of JAJHZJ010000777.1, from coordinate 1,561,784 downwards.
GTTTAGACATTATATTTTAAAAAATAGAAAAAAATAATATTGCCTATTTATGATAGACACAGAGGGTAAAAAAAGAAAGAATCTACTAACAGTCATCTAGAAAAGATCCCAAACTGAAAGTCTCTAGGAAGTTTATAGCCATGTTCCAGAGCCAGATGAAAAAGAAAATACTTTAAACTGCCAAAAAGAAAGCATTCAAATACTATGGAGCCATGGTCAGGATCTAGCAACTACCACTTTAAAGGCATAGAGGGCTTGGAAAATGATATTCTAGAAGATAAAACAACTGAGATTACAATCAATAATAACATACCCAGGAAAGCTAAGTATAGCACTTCAAGGGAAAAATAGTATTTCTTGAAATAGGAGATTTTCAATCATTTCTGATGAATATATCAAAGCTGACTAGAATATTTGACCTTCAAATACAAGATTCAACAGAAGCATAAAAAAGTAAACGCAAAAGAAATCTTACAGGAATGAAAAAGGTTAAACTATTTACCTTTCCATACAGGAAGATGATTCATGTCACTTCTAAGAACTTTGCCATTATTAAGGCATTTATAAAGATTCTACACAGAACGAGGGTGTGTCTTGTATAAGTCAATTATGTTGGGATGATGTAAAACAAATGGACAGGAGAAAAAGAGTGATGATCTGGGGGAGGGGAGAGGAAGAATGGGGGGTATCTTTCATAAAAGAGGTGCCCAAGGAAGATGTTTTATGGGGTGCAGAGCTTGAACCTCACATCTAAATTGGTTAAAAGAGAGAAAATATATACAAATAATGAGTTGGTCATTGAAATTCATCTAACCCAATATAAAGGAAATGAGGAATGATACAAATGAGGTCAAATATCAAAAGATAAGGATCAGAAGTAAAACAGATTTTAAAGGATAGAAAGAAGAATAAATAAAAGAAAATGAAATGGAGGGAAATGCACAGGTAGTAACCATAACTGCGAATGTGAATAAGATGAACAAGCCCAAAAGCGAAAGTGGATAGTAGAATGAATTAGAAAGCAGAATCCAATATATGTTCTTTACAAATGTATGTTTGTATGTAAATGTTCTTTAGAAAATGTACTGAAAATAGGGAGACAAATAATTTAAAAAAATGAAAACTCGGGTTGACGGGATGGAGGGGAGCGAATTGCAACTACAGTAATAAAGACAGGAATAGCATTCATGATCAAGGACAAAGAAAACATAAAAAGTGACTTAATTAAAAGGGATAAGCAGGAAAACTTCATCTTACTAAAAGAAACCAGAGTCTAACCCTAACCCTATCAAGAAAATATATTCAATAGTTAACATATGTGCACCAAATGATATGGTATTCAAATTATTGAAGGAAATGTTAAGTGAATTATAGAAGGAAATAGTAAAAACTATACTTGTGAGGGATGTAAATTTGCCTCCCTCAAAGCTAGATAAAGCTGAAATAAATAAGAAAAAAACACCTCAAGTACATGAATAGAATTTTCAACATTTTACGTGTGAAAGATTTCTGGAGAAGACTGAATGGGAATAGAAAGGTGTATACCTTTTTTTTTCTCAAATGTACATGGCACCATCACAAAAAATGATCATATATTAGGGCATAAAAACCTCAAACAAATTGTGTAAAAGCAGGAATGTTAAATGTCCTATTTTCAGAGAATAATATAATAAAAATTAAAGTTAGTAAAGGCTCTTGGAAACATATTAAAAGTAAATTTGAAAAAATATACTTTAATGCTAATCAGTGAGTGGGTCAAAGATCAAATCATGAAAACAATAAATAATTTCATTAAAGAGAATGACAGGAGACCAGATCAGGGTGCAAAGTGCAGACTTGACCAGCATGCAGAGTATAGACTAGACCAGCATGCAGAGCGCAGACCAGCACAGAGTACAGAGCAGTATGGAGAAGCAGGACAGGACCCAAAACAGGATACAGGGTGGCACCAGCAGCAGTTCCCACATTCCTCAACCCACAAATGTGACAGACAGCACCAAAGGTCAGTGGGAGGGTTCCTTCACCCAAGAGAGGGGAACACATTACAGACCTTCTGTAGCAAGCACTGTAGCTGCCATTTTCAGAACCCTCCACCTAGAGCCTCAGGGGGAATTGAATGGCTGATCAAATCACAGGCTTGAGTGGCAGCGCTCGAAGACCACCACCTAAAATCCCTGTGGGAACTGAGTCACTGATCAGATTTTCAGCCCTGAGAAGAGCACAGGCAGTGGATCTCGAGGCTGCTGTAGTGAAGAAATTAATTGCAGATTATGGGCAGAAAAGTTTTTGGTTGTTCCCAGATCAGTGTGCAAATCAGGAGAGGAGTAAACACCTCTCCGTAGATTGTGCCATCTGGGAGGAACTGAGAACTTATAGATCCCCAGAATACACCCCCCTCTTGACAAAGGTTTCAAAATTCAACTAGCTGCAAAAATGCCCAAAAAGGGAGAAAAAAATAAGATTGTAGAAGGTTACTTTCTTGGTGAGCAGGTATTTTATTCCATTCGCTCAGAAAAGGAAAAACAAAGCATAACATCAGAGGAAGTCAAGGCTTCTGCATCCAAAAGCTCAAAAATAAATATGTAATTGTCTCAGGCCATAGAAGAGCCCAAAAAGGATTTTGAAAATCAGGTGAAAGAGGTGGAGGAAATATTGGGAAGAGAAATGAGAGTCACACAAAAAAAATCATGAAAAGTGAGTTAAAAGCTTGCTAAAGGAGACAAAAAAATGCTGAAGAAAATAGTACCTTTAAAACTCAATTGGCAGAAGAGGTCCAAAGAGTCAATGAGGAGAAGAATGCTTTAAAAAGTAGAATTAGCCAAGCAGAAAAGGAGGTTCAAAAGCTCACTGAAGAAAATGGTTCTTTAGAAATTAGAATGGAACAGATAGAAGGTAACGACTTTATGAGAAACCAAGAAATTACAAAGCAAAACAAAAAATGAAAAAATAGAAGATAATGAGAAATATCTCACTGGAAAAACAACTGACCTGGAAAATAAATACAGGAGAGACAATTTAAAAATTATAGGACTACCTGAAAGTCATAGTCAAAAAAAGAGCCTAGATATCATCTTTCATGAAATTATCAAAGAAAAGTGCCCTGATATTCTGGAACCAGAGGGCAAAATAAATATTGAAAGAATCCACAGATCACCTCCTTAAAGAGATCTGAAAAGAGAAACTTTTAGGAATATTGTATTCAAATTCCAGAGTTCCCAGCTCAGGGAGAAAATATTGCAAGCACACAGAAAGAAACAATTCGAGTATTGTGGAAATACAGTCAGGATAACATAGGATCTAGCAGCTTCTACATTAAGGGATCAAAAGGCTTGGAATATGATATTCTGGAAGTCAAAGGAACTAGGATTAAAACCAAGAATCACCTACCCAGCAAAACTGAGTATAATGCTTCAGGGGGAAATGGTCATTCAATGCAATAGAGAACTTTCAAGTATTCTTGATGAAAAGACCAGAACTGAAAATTTGACTTTCAACCACAAGAATCAAGAGAGGCAAGAAAAGGTAAACAGGAAAGAGAAAACATAAAGGACTTTCTAAATTTGAACTGTTTACATTCCTACATGGAAAGATAATATTTGTAACTTTTGAGACATTTCTCAGTATTTGGGTAGTTGGAGGAATTACACACACACACACATACAGAGAGAGAGAGAGAGAGAGAGAGAGAGAGAGAGAGAGAGAACACAAGGTAAGTTGAATAAGAAGGGATGATACCTAAAAAAATAAAATAAAATAAAATTGATGGGTGAGAGAATTGGGAAGAGAAAAGGAGAAATTGAATCGTGTAAATTATCACTCATCAAGGAGGCAAGCTAAAGATTCTTCAGTAGAGGAGAAAAGGAAGGATGTGAGAAGGAAAAAGGGAAGCATATTCTCTTCATATTTGGCTTGAAGGAATGATATAGTTACTCAGTTTGGTATGAAAGTATATCTTCCAGTACAGAACGATAGGAGAGAAGAGGATATGTGAGGTGAGGGGGATGATAGAGGGGAGGGCAAATGGGAGAAGGGAATATCAGAAGTAAACACTTTTGGGGAGAGTCAAAGTCAAAAGAATAAATGGGGGACAGGATAGGATGGAGGGAAATATGGTTAGTCTTACACAACACGACTATTATGGAAGTCTTTTGCAAAACTACACATATACAGCCTATATTCAGTTGCCTTCCTTCTCAGTGGGGATGGGTAGGGAGGGAGGAAGGGAGAGAAGTTGGAATTCAAAGCATTAGGAAGGAATGTTGAGAATTGTTTTTGGAGAACTGGGAAATAAGAAATACAAGTAAAGGGGTAGAGAAATCTATCTTGCCCTGCTAGAAAAGAGAGAAGATAGAGATAAGAGAAAGGAGGGGTCTTATAGAATGGAGGGCATATTGAGGGAAGGGGTAATTAGAACGCAAGGAATTATGTGGTGGGGGATGGAAGAGATGGAGAGAAAATTCGGAACTCAAAATTTTGTGGAAATGAGTGTGGACAACAAAAAGTTAAAAAATGTAAAAAAAATATAAAATGTGGTATTTGGGGGAAAAGAGAATAACAGCAATGAGACAACAAACTAAATTTTATGGAATGTAACCAAAGCAGTACTTAAAGGCAAATTTATATCTCCAAATTCATATATCAATAAAAGAGAAAGAGCAGATCAGTGAATTGGGAATACACCTCAAATAACTAGAAAAAGAACAAAGAAAAATCCTTAACATACACCAAAATGGAAATCTGGAAAAAATTAGTGGAGAGATTAATGAGATTAAAATTTTAAAAAAAGTTAATAAATATAATTATAGGCAGGTTTGAGAAAGAAAGGAAAATACTAAAATAAAGAAATCACTAGGTAATTTGATTGGAAAACCAAGATCATATTACCATTATCAAAAATGAAGAGATTAAGTGATCACCAAATGAAAGAATTTAAAGGCAATATTTGGAATTCTTTTGCTCAATTATATGCTAGTAAAACTAACAATCAAGATACAAAATAGATACAAAAACAGATCAACAGAAAAAAAAATATAATACTTAGATAACCCTATCAAAAAAAAAATTGAACACGCATTCTATGAGCTCCCTAAGGGGAAAAAAAAAAAAAAAAAAAAAAAAACGTCCCCAGGACCAGATAGTTTTACAAGTGAATTCCATCAAACCTTTAAAAAACAATCAGTCCCAATACCATACAAATTATATGAAAAATAGGTAAGGAGACTTATCAAATTCCTTTTATGACACAAATATGTTTTTAAGACCTAAACTAAGGAGGGTAAAAATAGAGAAAGAAAAGCATAGAACTAGAAAAAGAACTAATTAAAAGTCCCCAGTTAAATATCAAATTTAAAATCCTGAAAATCAAAGGGGAGATTAATTAAATTGAAAGCAAAAAACATTAAACTAGTAAATAAGACTATGTGCTCATTTTATGGGGGCAAACAATAAATAAACCATTAACTAATTTGTTTTTGTTTTTGTTTTTGTTTTTTTGAAGAAAGAAAGAAAATGAAAAGATGGAATGATAGCATCAGGGGCTAAGTAAGATTGTACATTTCCAACAATATTATTCAGTATTCAGCTAGAAATACAACCTGTAACAATAAGGCAAGAAAAAGAAAATGAAGGAATAAAAACAAACAATGAGGAAACAAAACTCTTTGCTCATGGCATAATGGTATATTTTGTGAAGACTAGAGAATCAACTAAAAATATAGTTGAAACAAAAACTTCAAAAATGTTGCAAGATATAAAATAAAGCCACAGAAATAACCAATATTACTATCTATTACCAACAAAATCTAGCATTGAGACAGAAAGTAAAATCCAATTTAAAATAATTTAAAGAAAATCCAAAATATTTGGGATTCCACCTGGCAGAACAAACCTAAGTACTATAAGAACACAATTACAAAACCTTTTCACACAAATAAAGGAAGATCAAACAACTGGTGAAAATTAATTGCATGTGGGTTGGTCAGAGCATTACAACAAAAAGTGACAATTCTATATAAATTAATCTGCTTCTTCAGTGTTATATCAACCAAACTACCAAAGACTTTTCTTATAAACCTAAAAAAATAACAAAATTCATTTGGGAGAGCAGAATGGCAAGAATATCAAGGGAATATGTTTTAAAAATGTAAAAGAAGGCATCCCAGAAGTACCTGATTTCAAACCGTATTATAAATTTGTAATCATCATAATAATTTAATATTGGTTAAAATATGGAGTGATTAATCAATCAAATAGATTATATATACAATATATGATATACATAGTAATCAAATGTTTTATAAACCCACAGATCCAAACTTTAGGGGTAAGAAATCAATATCTGGCAAAAATTTCTGGGAAGAGTGAAAAGCAGTTTGGCAGAAACTAGGCATGGACCAGTATCTGACAACATCTACCAAGATAAGTACAAAATGGAGAAATGGTTTAGACATAAAAGATGACGTTGTAAACCAACCAGAGGACCATGAAAAAAATGTACCTGTCAGATGTGTGGATAAAGGAAAGAGTTTATGACCAAACAAGAGATAGAGATGATGATGTGGAGAAAAAATTGATAATTTTAATACATGAAATTTTACAAAAAGGAAAGTAATCCTTTTATGACATGAAATTCTTTTTGTGACATAAAAATGGTTTTGAAACCTAATCCAGGGAGAACAAAAAGAGAAAATGAAAACTATAGACAAATTTACTTAATAAACATCAGTGCAAAACGTTTAAGTAAAATACTAGCAAGGAGATTACAGTAATATATCAATAAGATCAAATAATCTTACCATGACATGTAAATCACAAATGCAAGGTTGGTTCAATATTTGAAATACTACTATCAATATTGACCATATCAATGACAAAAACAGGAGGGATTAGGAAAGGGGAGGAAAAGAATTAAAAACTCAATTTTTGACAATTGTTAAAATGTTCTATATGTAAGTTGGAAATATTTAATGAAATAAATAAAAGTATATCTTTAAAAATGAAAATATTTTATCAAGCTCCTTTTTATGAGATGAATACAGATTACACCAAAAGTCTTAATGCCATTTTAAGCCTTATTAGCTAAATTAAGGTTAAAGAAATTTACATAAAAGTTTTATGTAAAATCTTTCCATAAAAAGCACAACATGTAAATGAAGAGAACAGAAAAAATGGGTAGCGAATCCAAATAAGCAATATGAAAAGTCACCTTCCACCACTTCTTTGGAGAGATGGGAAATGAAGGGTGTTGAACACTCTCTAATGTTAGGCTTTTCCTCTTTCTTTAATCTTTGTTATAAGAGAGCACTCTCTGGAAAGAGTATGGGCTAGTTATAAATTAGGAAAGTAGGTAATAAAAACAAAAGCTATCAATAGAGCTATTTTAATCAAAAGACCTCAATACTATATTAAAAATTGCATTCCCTGTGATCAAGTTGAGAATATATGAATGAGGAACATTGTATATACCATGAAATGCAGTCAATATTATTTGAGGAATCCTTTTTTCCCTTTTTTTTTTTTTTTTTTGCAAAGGAGGCTCATTGAATCAGAAAGAAGTAAAAGATTTTATCTGGAAATTAATATGAAGTATTATTAATAAAGAAGACTCAATAAAAATGTAAAAATAAATATTTTAAAAGGCAACATTAAAATTTTGCTCCCTTATATATCAAACATTTTTTCCCATCTTTTCAATTGCCTGGAAGTATACTCTGCTGCTACATACACCAACCTTTGGAAGGTTTGGGATCAGTGCCTCCATTCTTGTAAGTGCCACTCACAGTGGCATCACTGATCAGGCAGCAAGCTACAAGACATCTCAAAACCCTTTCAGGTCAAGCTTCAACTGAAATAAAGCTTGAGTTTTCCTGAAGCTATCAACTTTGGAAGTTGCGGAAAGAAAGAGAGAGAGAGAGAGAGAGAGAGAGAGAGAGAGACAGAGAGAGAGAGAGAGACAGAGAGAGACAGAGAGACAGAGACAGACAGAGACGGGGGGAGGAAGGGAGGGACAGAGGAAAGGAGGGAGGAGGAAAAGAGGGAGGAATGAAGGAAGAGAGGGAGGAAGGGAGGGAGAGAGAGAAATAGAGAATTTTTCACAAATGTAGCAATAAAATTCTAGCATATAAAGCTTTTGTTTGACTCTTATTTTTAGTTGCTGAGGAAAAAATATCACCATCAAGCTAAAATATTTTATGTGATCCTGAAACAGAAGTTAAATGCTCTAAGCATGAGCTCCTCATCAGTAAAATGATTGAGAGTAAGGAGGATATTTTTGGCATCTGTTTCACTGCTATTGTGAAAGTTGTTGTGAGGTTCATATCAGATCATATACTCTTTGGGAAGTTGGAAAGCACTGCAAAAATATCTACTAATATTATTTCCTTTTCTTTGATGAAGTTCAGCATAAAAAATGAGATTGATTTCATAATATCTACACAGAGTGGTTATTATCATCAATATTATTTATTTTCACTTTAGGCTTCTTAGTCTCATTGTCTCACCCTGTTTTATAAACCAGTTTATATTCTTTCCCTCCACAGAAAAGTTGAAACAAAATGGAATGACTTTGATCTATACAAAGTAGTATCATATATCAGGTACTTTAGAAACCATTGGACTAAGTGATGTCTAAGATCTTTTCTCACTCTAAGTCTTTGCTCCTATAAACCCTTCATTGTATGTATTTAAAATAACTTGCCTTGCATTAATCAGGTCTCTACATTAGGATTTGATTAATTTGATTCCAGATATCTCTCTAAATCCAATACTCCTTTAACTACCAGAGGCCAGGAAACTACAGCCCAAGAACTAATACAACCCAAGCTTATTTCCTTACAGTGAGCTAAGAATACTTTTTATATTTGTAAATACAGTAAGGACTTGATTTAAATTTTTTTAAAATAAAAACATTATAATACGATGTACAAAATTAGTTAGAAAGGCTACATTTATTTCCAAGCCCAAAATTTGCTGTCCCTTTCTAGACCATGGCATTTATCTTTAAGTCAGGCATTGTAAAACAAGAGTCCAAGAACTTCCAAGGGGTTCACAAATATATTTCACAGGTTAATGAACTTGAATTGGGGGGGACAATTACATCTGTATTTTCATTCTCTTCTAAAGAAAATTTTGCATTTCCTTCAACTATTGAAAAACAGTTTTCTGAGAAGAGATCCATAAACTTCACCAGATTGCCAAAAGGATATATGGTAAAATCAAATTATTATAACCTCTTGTTTTAATTTCAAGTATATAGAGACAAAATTTTACATCCAAAAAGATATTTCTAAGATTTTAGTTAAATATGCCCCAGATTTCAAAGGAATGTAGTGCATATTTCTGAGGGGTTCAGGATAGAGGGGAAAAGGGGATGCTGAGAAACACTAGCAATAAAGCCCATTTTTTATTGCAATGTCTAACTGTCACACTGTAGTAGTTGTTAATATTCCTACTCTTCAGGGGGCCTAAAGGAATTAACGAGATCATACTTTAGGAGATAAAATTAAGATCTACATTTCAGTGATCATAAAACAGGATTATTCGAAAGATGTTTTGCTTTATTTTGAGGCTAGGCTAAACAAGAAAATTAATATAGCTTATTTTAGCTACATCTAACCCTTTGCTTCACTACTAGCTTGAAGAAGAGCAAACAATGCTAAAAGAATGTCTGCAATCTGTTTAATAATGAATTCAACAAAGGAAGAATACATCCTAAAAGATTAATAGGAAGCAAATATCCAGGCCAGTAAAAAGATAAACAACAGACTAGCTGTTTTGCTTATTGACTGTCAGTAAATATTCCTATCTGGTTTGGATCTTTCTCCTTGTTTATGCCGCTACATTCAGCCTCACCCTCAAGTCTCTGTCAATAGCCTGAAAGGGGAACTAAAATAGAGCCTGAAATATACTGTGATTCCTTCACATATACAAATACTCTAGTTGCCATTTTAATTAATGGACTTTAAATATATTACACAAAAATGTCAAAAGAAACTTCTCTAGACTTGCTGACTTACATTAAAATGTAAGGTTTCCATTGTGCAAACAGTCACTTAAATTCATGGAGAAACCAAAAGCTTTATTTTATAGAACACCTATCAGAAAAAAAAACAACACTCCTCTCCCACCCACAAAGCCTCAAGTTGTACAAACTGGCTTCTTCTGATTACTTTGGGTCAGGATTTTACCTTTTGTAATCCAAGGTCTATCCAAGAAAATGAGTAAACAAAGGCTTTCTCTTCGTGTTAGGACTTCCTGATACATAAGAAAGTGTTGGCAGAGAGATGGGAAGAAGACTGCCTTCACCATTTATGCAAAGAGAAATTTCTCTGTCTCAATATCAGCAGCAGAAAGGTAGTTTCTTTTATATGAAGTTGTGTGTGGAATGATAGGTGGAATATAATAGAATGCTCATTTGACTTGGTGTCAGGAGATCTGGGTTCAATTTCATCTTTGTTACAAGCTATATCACCTTGGGCAAGTTTCTTAACTCCCCTGAAACTCTTTATTTGCACTACCTAATTCACACAAAGTTGTTCCCACAGTGGTTCTTTTGCAGATAATAGGAAGTCAACACATAAATAAAAGAAAAAGTCTAAATGGCATTTTCTTTCCCACTCGAAGATTGTTCTTTGTGTTATTAATATTGAAAGGAATGACACAGGAATGACAGTTATGTCAAGGGGCAGCTTGTGGTAAAGTTTCTAGTTGTCCCCATGAGTGGGTCACTTGCCCTTCACACACACACAGAGCGGGTTGCGAAGTCAGATGGATGTGATGATAGGAGGTGCAAGGAACCTAAAAAAGCTTTGTCTCTTAGACTTGGAGTGTTTGCACTGGCTGTCCCTTATACCTGGAATGCCCCCCCACGTCATCTCTACTTTCTGACTTTCCTGGCTTCCTTCAAAGCTCAGCTGAAATTCCATCTTCTGCTGGAAGTCTTTCCTAATCCTTCTTGATTCCAATGCCTTCACACTGTTGATTTCCAATTTATCCTGTATAAAGCTAATTTCGACATAGCGATTATCTCCTTGGTAAATTGTACAGCCCTGGAGAATAAATTTTTTTAAAATTAAACATTTTAATATCTCTGATGTACAAAATTAGTTAGAAAGGCTATATTTTTTATTTCCTAGGCCAGAATTTGCTGTCTTGAATCAGGGGGGAGGGGGGAATTTTTTCCCCTTTATTTATGTCCTCAGTTATTAACAGAGTGCCTAGCACATGTTGGGCACTTAATAAAGGCTTATGACTGGCTATTTTTTTTTATACTTATATGGCCCTTTAAGTTTGGTAAAGTGCACTACATATATTCTTCAATGATCTCAATAATCTTGTAAGGCAGATATTATAGTTATCCTCTTCCTATTTTGCAGGTTCAGCATGTGACGTACATAATTATTAAGTGATACATCCATAGTCACACTAGTTAAGAATTGGAGGTAGAATTCCAACCTAGGTTCACCTTATCTATTCACTATGCCATGATACTCTGCAGTCAGATGATCTTCGATTGTGACGGCAGCTCTGAAACTTACTATAACTACATGACTATAGGACAACTTCTCTGGTTCAGTTTCCTCATCTATAAAATGGCAATAATACTTATATTCTGCTTACTTTAGTAAGTGAAGGTGATAAAGCAATTTGTAGCCCTTAGAACTCTATTGAAAGTTGATTGTTATTATTTATGGCTTTTTAAAATGAGAGATTCAAAGAAATGAGATGATTCAGCTTTCATTAAAAGACACAAACATGTTTTATTCAAGAATGCAAAGAATGACAGGATTGATATATTTAGATATACAAGAGGCTTTACAGGCAATCTAACACAACTGTCATCTTGTAGGTGCAGAAAATGAGGCCTATAGAAGTTAAATGTTTCCCCAAATTGATATAGGTAGTTAGTGACAGAGCTGGAATTCAATCTTAGGTCCGGTGTTCAGAACTCTTTACTCTGTAGGATCTCTGAGCTTATTGTTCTGGGTACTTCCCCTACCAGGAGAGGAACAAATCCATGTTTTCTAATCTTAGGTAATTTTTGTTCATAAACTTTCAGAAGTTGTTCATAGAAATCTAGCTTCCTCTGGATTAAAAAAAAAAAAAGCACTTTATGGATAGCAGCATAATGCTCAACCTGCCCATGAGGTATTCATTGTTCTTGCTGAGAACCAGATCCATTTCATTTTCCTGTCATCCTTGAAATTACACATCATTCTATTCATATGCACCAATTCTTGTTGGTGATATGTGCAAGGTAATTATAACCACCTTGCATTTCTCCGTTGTTTTTAGGGTTGGTGACTTATAATTTTGATTTTTCTAAAATATGGTGTTCTAGACATATAGCATTTGTGAAAGACTACTGGTATTCAAAATATAAGTTTTGGATCCATAGAGTAGTTTGAGGACCACTGACAACACCACACAATTTATCAAATAAGACCAAGACTCTTCTCTTGGCATATTCAATTTGGGACCTTGCTCACTGTTCAAGTAAAGTGACTATTCTGAATACAGTTGCTAAGGTAATAACTCATAAGCTTCAACACCATCATCATTTGCATTATTATGTTCATACAATTGTTGTTATTTTTGTATCGCTTAACAAAAGAGTGGTTGTGCTCTCTTAGTTCATTTAGAATTATTCTGTGTGTATTACTAATCTCTTCAAAATGACTGTGGATCTTAGTAGGGATTTGATTCAATCAGGATAATGTCAAAACACAAACTGGGTTACTTATAAGTCTAATGAAGTGACTGGCACATAGTCAGTGCTTAATAAATGATTGTCAGTTGGTGGATTGACTTATTAATCCATCATATTCTCTGACCTGGGAATCAAATTTGCTGGATTAGTGGGTTTGGTAAAATTCATTTGTGAATCCATCCAACCCTGAAGATTTATTCTGAGGGTGTTCATTAATGGCTTTTCAGTTTTTGTTTCTTAAATGGGTTTAAGTATTTTTCCTCTTCTGGGCAATTTATGTTTTTGTAGTGTTCATCTCTCTCACTATGGTTGTCAGCTTTGTGAGCATACAATTGGACAAAATAGTTATCATTATTTCGTTAATTTCCTTTGCATTGGTGGCAAATTCACCCTTCTAGTTTTTGCCACAAGTAATTTGATTTTTTTTCTTTTTTTAAATCAAATTAAGCAAAGGTATATCGATATTATTGGTTTTTTTTTTTTGTAAAACTAGCTCTTTGTTTTATTATTAGTTCAATAGTTTTCTTAATTTCAATTTTATTAATCTCTCCCTTGATTTTCAGAATTTCTAATTTGGTATTTCATTGGAGATTTTTCATTTGTTCTCTTTCTAACCTTTTGAGTAGCATGTCAAATTCATTGGTCTCCTCTTTCTCTATTTTATTCATGTAAGAATTTGGAAATATAACATTTCCCCTAAGAACAATTTTTACTCCATCCCATAAGTTTTCTAATGTTGTCTCATTATTGTCATTCTTGTGAATGAAGTTATTGATTGTTTGTATCATCTGTTGTTCGACCCACTCATTCTTTAAGATTGGTCTTTAGTTTTCAAATAATTTTAGTCAATTTTCCAAGGACCTTTATTATTTGTAGTCTTTATTGCAGAGTGATTTGAAAAGAATGCACTTAATATTCCTGATTTTCTGCATTTTATTTTGAGATTTTTATGCTCTGATACATGGTCACTTTTTGTGTAGGTGCCCTGTATAAGTAAGAAAAAGATATATTCATTTTATCCCCATTCAATTTTCTGCAGAGGTCTCCCATATCTAACTTTTCTGAGATTCTATTCACCTCCTTAACTTTGTTCTTGTTTATTTTGTGGTCAGATTTATCTAGTTCTGAGAGGGAGAGATTGAAGTTCCTCACTAGAAGAGTTTTCCTGTCTATTTCTTCCTGTAACTCACTTAATTTCTTCTCTATGAATTTCTATGTAATATAGTTGGTGCATATGCATTTAGTATTGAAATTACTTCGTTGTCTATGGTACTTTTAGCCGATGAAGTTTCCTTCCTTATCTCTTTTTAATTATTTCAATTTTTATTTTTGCTTTGTCTAAGATCAAAATTACTGACCGTGCTTTCTTTGCTTTCTTTGTATTTTTACTTCAGCTGAAGTATAACTAGCCAAAAGACCTTTATTCTGTGTGTATCTCTATTTCATATATATATTTCTGGAGCAAGTCTGAAGGACTTGGGTTGGGACTCTAAGCTATATCTATAATCCAATTAAACTGGTCCTTATGTGAAGAAATACCTGTCACAAGTCTGTCCATTATTTCAACATAGAGAGACCATTTACCTGTTTTCCTACAGGTCTGAAGAGCAAATGGTATATTAGTTTTTCTACTCATTGTGAATTTTATCTTCTCTCCTGATCTTTTGGCTTTTTTGGTTACTAGGGCTCTGCAGAGATAATTCAGTCTGTGAAGGAGTTTTTCTTGTTTTGTTTTGGGTTGATTGTGGGCTTCCTGACCTATAACTGGAGATCTTCTATCTCCCCAACCACCCTTTTCCATGTTGCTTCTTCTTAGTTTGTTTACCTTCCCAGCCATCTTCAAACAGTTACTTGCCCTAACTAATAATATTGGTAGAATTTGGGTTCCTGAAGTTTTGATGGATAGCTTTTGGTATGTTGATTGCTTCTGTTTCCTCAGCTGGAATTTTATTCTTTTCTCCATCTTGCCAACTCCTGGAAAGGCCCATTCCTTTAGGTGCCAAGAATGATATTTTGAGGGACTATTTAAAAATAAAGCCATTGTTGACCACTCAACTCAAACATCACTTATTCCTCACTGCTCTTTTCCAGATCAGAGTATGTGATCAAGAATTAACCACTTGATTTTCCTGGGAAGAAGTAACTGAAATATATTCACTGTAAATCATACCCCTTATCTAGGAGTTAATGCCAAAAGGTTACATTTAACTTTTTCTGGAGCCATATGATTTCTCAGGCTATGAAGGCTAGGATGGGTTCTTGTGTTTTGGAGACAAAGGAAAAGAGGGCATCTGTGCACATGTAAGTATCCCCCTTCCCTAAGTTTTTTCCTCTGATCTGTCCTTTGACCTTGTAGCTATTGTTGCATATGCATTTTATATATTAAAGGTTTTATATTAAAAATTATGGTTAGTGGAGGAATAAAAAGCACTTAGGCTGGACTATAGTGATTTTTTTTTTCTCACTTTAACCTCAAAACACAAACCAATTCTTTTGCAAAACTGGTGCTGAATTTCTGGAGATGAGAGAGAATGTTGTGGAGACAAATAAAGGATTTACTTTCCACCCCTCTTTAATTAAGCCTCTTTGTTCTCTAAAAGAAAGAAAAAAGAAATTAACAAAAGGAGTGGGCCTTCCAACAAAACAAATCTCCCCTAATCAAGCTTCCCTTAATAGACAAGCCTTTTAATGGGTGGGGAAGATCTTTAATTCTCATTAACATAATTAACATTGCAAACCCTTAAATAACTATTTTTTTACCATCATATTAAAATCAATTTTTACTCATGCCCTCTATTTATGTATAGTCCTTCTAAATGTCATAATAAAGATACAGTTCTCAAGAGTTACAAGTATCATCTTCCCATAGAGTGATATTAATAGTTTAACCTTATTGAATAACTTTTTTTCTTTCCCATTTACATTTTCATATCTCTCTTGAGTCTTGCATTTGCCATAAAATTTTCTCTTGAGAGCTGATCCTTTGATCAGGATGATTTAGAAGTCCTCTATTTCATTTAATGCCCATCTACTTCTCTGAATGATTATGCTCAGTTTTGCTGGGTAGTTGATTCTTGGTTGTAAACCAAACTCTTTTGCCTTTCAGAATTTCATATTCAAAGACCTCTGATCCTTTAATGTGGAAGCTGCTAGGCCCTGTGTAATCCTGATTATGGTTCCATGATATTTGAATTCTTTCTTCTTGGCTGCAGTATTTTCTCCTTGACTTGCTAATTCTGGAATTTGGCTACAATATTCCTTGTTGTTTTCATTTTGAGATCACTTTCCGGAGTTGATGAATGGATTCTTTCAATGACTGTTTTATCCTCTGGTTTTATCAAGTTTTCCTTGATAATTTCTTCAAAATTGCTGTTCAGTCTCTTTTGTGATTATGACTTTCATATGGGCAAATAATGATTAAATTACCTCTTTTGGATCTTTTTTCCAGATCAGTTGTTTTTTCCAATGAGATAGTTTACATTTTCTTCTATTTTTTCATTCTTTTGATGATTTTAGCTGTTTATTGATGTCTCACTGAGGCATTCCTAGCATAATTATGATTAAGGAATTTTTTTCTTCAGTTAGTTTTTGTATGTCCTTTTCATTTTGGCCAATTCTGCTTTGGAAGGTGTTGTTCTCAGTAAATTTCTGTAACAACTTTTACATTTGGCCAATTCTGCTTTTGAAGGAGACCTTCTCTTCAAGGGTTTTTTGTATCTCTTTTTTCATTCAGCCAATTGTACTTTTTAGAGTTTTCTTCAGTCAAATTTTGTCCTTCGTTTTCCAAGCTAATGGCTCTCTCTTACCTACCTCTCATTTCTTTTTCCCATTTTTCTTCTACTTCTCTTACTTGACTTTTAAAATTCTTCTTGAGCTTTTCCAAGAAAGCTTTTTGAGCTTGGGACCAATTAATAAAAGATAAACATTCAAGGGGCTAAAAGAAATCAGGCACACTATTGCATCGTCGGCAGAGTTGACAAGTTGTTCAGCCATTCTATAAAACAAATTGGAACTATACCATAAAAGTCATAGAACTCTGAATGACCTTTGAAACAATGAAACCACTATTAAGATCTAAACCCCAAAGAGATCAGAATCAAGGAAAAGGTACAAAACTATAGTAGTACTTATCAGAAACTAAGAGTACAGTCATTAGTTGGGGAAATGTTGAACAAATTACGTCATATGAATATAACAGATCATTACTGCACCATAAAAATGACAAATGTGATGGTTTCAGAGTAAACTAAGATTTACATAAACTGATCAAAAGTAAAGTGAGTAGAAAAACATTGTATGATCAAACAACTTTGAGAACTTAAGAATTCTGATCAACTCAGTGAACAACCACAATTTTAGAGGATCAATGATGAAGAATGTCACCCATCTCCTTGCAGAAGGATAATGGACTAAACATGCAGAGTAGGATGCACATTTTTGGATATGACCAATGTGGAAATTTGTTTTATGTGACCATATGCATAATCGTTACAAGGGTTTTCATTTTATTTTCCTCAGGATGGGTGGGAAGTAGGGAGGAAGAGAAAATAAATTCTTGCTAATTAAAAAAAAACATAATTTTTTCAAGACAAAAATCCCTGAGAGGTAAGAGTATCCAGAAGAGGATGGTTGATCAAGAAATAAGAGGAAGCTAGTGACACAATGCATTAAACAATAGGTCTGAAGTCTAGAACACCTGAGTTCAAATCTGACCTCTAACACCAGTTCTAGGCCGTGGCTTCATTAACTTTTTCCACTCATGACCTCTTCAGTGCTTCTTAAGCTGTGAGTTGTAAACATAATATGTAAGAAATGCTACATGGACAACTCATTTAACCTGTTTGCCTCCATTATCCTCACCTGTATAATGGGGATAATAATAGCAACTACCTCCCGGTATTGTTGTGAAGATGAAACGAGATAATATTTGTAAAAGTTGCTCATCTCAGTGCCTGACACATTATAGGCAACATGGTCCTGTGCCAGTGTTTCTCATGTCTTACAATAGATTCCAAAGAATCCAAAAGATTCTGAAGAGAGACCTTGAGAGTATCCTTGAAAATACAAGCTAATACTTCTTCTGACCTCTATGTGAGTGCTTGTCTTGCGTATGTTTTCCATAAAATAGTGTTTTGGGCAAATATATATTTGACATTCAAACGATGGGGCCAAACTATTGGAGTTATGCACCAGTTCTCCTTCTAATGTGGTCTGGGAATGTAGCCTTTTCAAGTTATATAATTTATTGTCAACATGGTAGCTATACTCCTCATTATGGTTATTACTCCAGAAAAAATGTGTATGCAGCTCTGACTTCAATAGACAAGAATTGTTTCACTCAGAGCTGCTATTTGGATGGAATATCTGTTGAGTTCTGTTGCAACAAGAGCTGCTTGTTTTTCAGATCTACTGGATTTCGTAAGTCCATATGCATGTGCACACTCCATATACCAGTGGTGAGTGGAATTATCTTCATGAAAGGTTTTCTACATTTTTTTTGTTCGTTTTCTAATTGCAGAATAGGATCCCTTACTGGCTAAGCAGACCATGGTTCAGTTAGGTGAAGGAGACAACTTATAAGGCATCTTTTCTAGCCCTGTCTTCTCACTAGGAGGTGAGCAGTGTGGTCATTAAAAAAAGCCACTTGGATACTCAGGGAGATGATGAATTCCACGTCTGATTAAGTCCAGTGAGAAGTTGAATCTATACCCTGAGCCACCTGTGTGCAGGGCTGTAGCACCAAAGCTCCAACCATATCTACAAATCACCACAGGACTTTGAGGGAGGTAAAAATGTCAAAGTGGTGTGGATGATTTCTTTTGACTAGCACATTATTTGGATTTAAGAGAGGCAAAGTTGCACAAAGTGATTAGTTTTACTGTCTTTGAAAATCATCTGAGTCGAGTGGTAAGACTGGTCTGGTGATGGCTCAGACTGCAGTGGATGATCTTGGCATCTTCAATGTCTAATCAAGCTCTAAACACTCCGTAGCACCTGCCCCCATCATCTTAATGGCTTGTTGGAACAAATTTTTCATATCCAACTATTCCACTGAGGAAGTCTTCACATACTGGGGTAAAAACTCCACTAATTCATTACCAATTTGAGTTCTATTCATTACTTTTAACCTTGTTTAACCCACACACTGAAAATATTTTACCTATGTGTGACCACTACAGCTTTTTGGAGACACATGTGGAAGTTGAGTAGCAGGTATCCCCAAACGTGAAAAGCAGTCCTTATTGGCAGTCTTCCCTTAATTCTCTGTATAACTGTATAGAGAAGATACAGAGTAACTTTAGAGAGGAAGGCACTAGTACCTATGGGGCTGGGGAGAGAAACTAGGAAAGGACACTTAAAGATGGCAGTACTTAAGATGAATCTTAAATCCATTAATTTTAAGAAGCAGATATAGGGTGATACACTATTCAAGGCATAATAGACATTAATAAAAATATTCCTTATGTATAAATTGAATGATTAACTAAAAGGCTTCTAAGGCATTGCATCACGTATGTTTCAGTACACTCAAATTAAGGTAGAAAGAATATTGAATTAGAAGTGAGGAGGCCAATGTTTTAGTGGGAGAATCTGAAAATATGAAAAGATACTAGAGGTACTCTATCCCAAATTCATTTTATAGACAGGCAAACAAAAGTTCAGAGTGGTTACCATGACTAACTTCTAGCACTCTTTCCATTATTCCTGCTCCTTCTGGAATAATGCATATCCTATTAACTCACTAAGTTATCCTGCCCTTTGTGAACATTTCTTATAAACTTGTTGCTGACATTACTTCAAAGGCATAGAGGAATTTGAATGCACAGCACCTGCCACATATTAAGTACTTAGTAAATTTTGATTGCTTGAGAAGTGCATAAGGTAATAAAAATATGGTGTGTATGCTATGATTTGACAGTAAAGCTTGTTAAAAAATTTCACTTCTAGGGCTGTATCCCAAAGAGATCATAAAATGGGAAAAGGACTCAGATGTCCAAAAATATTTATAGCAACTATTCAGTCAAGAACTGAAAATTAAGGGGATACCCATCAATTGGGGAATGTCTGAACAAGTTGTGGTATACGAATGCAATGGAATACTATTGTGCTATAAGAAATGATGAACAGGTGGACTTAAGAAAAACCTGGAAAGACTTACATGAACTGATGCCAAGTGAAGTGAGCAGCATCAGGAGAACACTGTGCACAGTAACAGCCACAGTGTGTTATGAATGATTTTGATAAGCTCAGCCCATCTCAGTAATGCAAGGACCTAAAACAATTCCAAAGGACAAATGATGGAAAATGCCATCCACATCCAAAGAATGAATTATGGAGTTGGAATGCAGAGCAAAGTAGACTATTTTTTGTTTGGTTTTGTTTCTCTTTCTCATGGTTTCTCCTAGAAATTATTATTATTCTATGCAATATGACTGATGTGAAAAGGTATTTAATAGAATGTATGTCAGATTACATATAGTCTTGGGGAGGGGGAGAGAGGGAGGAGAAAAAAACTTAAAATTTATGGAAGTGAATATTGAAAACAAAAAGAAATTAATTAATTAAAAAAGAAGAAAAAGGAAAGTGCTATCGCTCTTTCCCGTCCAACATTCCATAAGCAAGAATTTTTGTTTGTTTATATTTCTTTCTTTTTTAGTGAGTTATGTTTTGGAAGACAGTAATGGGAGAGAGAAAGCTCAAATACACCCACTTTAGATAATCCTAATGATCTAGTAATCTCATTTGACTTATCTTTTATCTCAAACTAATTACAATATACAAACATCTTTTACTGGCATAACATATTATTTTGAATTTAATTATGCATTTGTTCCTTTTGTGTACTGCCTGAACTTAATTACTTCTTTAAAACTAGATTATTTAAAATCTATTACCACATTTTTCACTATTAGAGTTAAGAATATTCCCTAACTTCTATGAAATGCTTTGTTGGAAATAACTCTGAATTTGGACTTAGAGGCCCACAGTTCAAATTTCAACTTTGTTATTTTTACTTGTGTGACCTTGGGGAAGTCATCTAACATTTCATCTATCAATAAGAACTTGAGCATTGGTTAAGTGCTAGGCACGATGTCAAACTGTGGGGGTATAAAGAAAGGTGAAAACAGTCCCTGCTTTCAAAGAGTTTACATTATGATGGAGGCATTAACATGAAAAGAACTATGTACATACAAGATATAGAGTAAGTGAAAAGTTATCTCTACGTGAAGGCACTTGCAGTGGAAGTGACTTGGACCATTCATGGAGGGATTTGAGCTGAGTCTTGAAAAAAATCTAGGAAAGTCAGTAGACAGAAGTGAAAAAAGAGCATTTCAACCTCCCTTGGCCTTAGTTCACTCATCTACAAAAAGAGAAAATTGCATTCCATATTTTTTAAAGTCCTTTTTTAATCTAGAGCTATGATACCATGTGCTCTCAAAATCATCTTACCCAAAACGTCTCTATTCCTCATCACTTCTAAGTCACAAAGAAGTTCTCCTTTTGTGAGCTAAATGATATCTTACATGGACTTAGGCCCAAAGTTAAGTTTTTGCAAAGTCTGTGTGAAAAATGTGCCAAATAAATATTGCCTCCTTGAAAAGCAATTGAAGAGCATTTCAGAGACACAAACGATTGAATATCAATTCTATTTGAAAAGGCAAAAAGACATGTATGATGTAATTAGAAGTTGCAGTCTGTGTGCAGTTCATTTAAGCTTCCAGATTTCTATTGCTTTTTCTGTATCTATATGAACACAATTAATATGTAATTGAACAATAAGACACAACAAAATTTCTTACTATTTCTGATGCAGAGCAATGGAATAAGTATGAGTTTTTTCCCATCTTCTAAGCTAGTCTTAAACACGTCAGTTGGAAAGGCAATTTCAGGCTAAAGCTTCTGAATTGTCAGTGTGTCTTGTTCCAAATCAAAAGAGATTTTCCAGCTGTTTTCTTGGAAGTAAATATTCTGACCTTCACTCTTTGCTCATCACAGTATTAGGCAAAGGGATAGGAGAGTAAAAAGATTTTATCATATTCAAAAAAAAAAAGAATTCACATGCATGTGTGCTGCCAGTCATTGCCTAATACATAGAAGAATTTTCTAAAATATGGTTCACAGTTCAACAATATCCTAAGACTAAAATATACTTTCTGCACCACAACTCTAGGAGATAGGTATGAAGGTAATATTATCCTCATTTTATTGATGAGGAAGCTCACAGAAATCAAGTGACTTATGTAGGGTCTCACAGAGAGTAAGTATCAGAAACGAAAAACAGTTCTCTTCCTACTGTGCCTTCTGTGTTAGGTAGGATTAGAAATCTATACAACTACAGAACCCATTCTGAGAACTATAACTACAATTTTCTGTGTCTAGAGGAAGTGCCATAAAAAAAGGAACTCAAATTCTCAGGGACATCCTTAGACTATGTATGAAAGATAAAGGACTTCTTTAGGAAGAGCAAAAGAAGAGGGTATTATCAGGGGAAAGGGTGCCACTAATAGCTTCCTATTTAAATTATATATTCATTCTTTTTAGGTGCTAAGTTCAGTAGTTACTATGCAATTAAATGACTAAAGGTCCTGAAACAAAGCCTCAGTTACATCATCTATGTTAGGGATCATTCATCTTTTAGATGCTTAAAATACAAGGCAGAATTCTAAATACAAAACTGCAATGATACTATCTATATAGTATATGAGTTTTCAAAGCAGATGCTACATAAAAGCATTTATGTCATTTTAATTTTGTCTTTTTTTCTTTTATTTTACTCCTTAATTTATTTGTTTTCATTATACAACTCTTTTCTTACTTTTTGCCCCTTTCTAATATCTTCTGTGTACATTTCATATATGCAAAAAGAAGCTGAGTATTGTTCATGTATAATACCCCCAAAATCAATCTTTACTACCAAATCCCTCAAAAGTAGTCAAATTCTTTGAATCTCCATTGATGGTATAGCATATTAGAGTCAGGAGAACTGACTCAAATTCTGCCAATTGGTAGTTGTGTAATCCTGGACAAGTTCTCTCATTTGGCTTCCTGGGGAGTCAAGTATTTCCCCTGTTGAAAGAAATGTTTGAATTTTATGGCCTCCAAAGCACCCTATGGTAGCTGTGGAAAGAGACAAATGACTGGATTCAAATCCTTCCTTTGATGCTTTTCTGTCTTATAACCTTGGACATTAACCAACTTAAGCTTCATTTAATTTCCTCAAATCCAAATTAAGGAGGTTGAACGAGATAGTCCTCCAAAATCCCTCCTAATCCTAGATCTATGATCCCATGATCAATCTAGCCCTAACTTTGTGTGATTCTTGGCAATGGACTGCCAAGGGAGAAAAGCCAAAAAGAAATTTAATCTGGTAACAACTGCTATATACAAACATCTCATGCTCTTATAAAGAAAAAGGAATTTTTTCATATATCTGTGAATTTTGTGTCATCTTTGTCTTCAATCATTTATTATTCACAAAACATTAGTTGAATACCTATAGCATTTCTACACACCTACAGTGTTCAGAAAGGAAGTAAATATAATAGATCCCTAATATCTAGTTGAGGAAATAACACTTTAAATACTTAAAAACAAAAGCATATGCCAGATAACTCAGACTATATACACAATTGCCAAAATAGAGAAACAATAAGTATAAGTAGACTTCATCAAGAAATCTTCTTGGAATCTTTGCATTTTTCTAGTAATATTTTAATAACTATAAAAATAATAACAGTCAAAATTTACATGGTGTTTTAAGATTTATAAAGTGATTTACATGTGTTACTCCATTTGATTCTCACAACAACCCTGTAAGGTAAGTGATATTAGTATTGTGTCTGTGTTTCATTTTCAAAGAAGACTATGACATCAGTAAAATGATGACATGACTTGTAGTTGACTTTGATTTGAGTGAGAGAGGGCTGTGCAAGGTCACCAGTCTCACTTTCTCATCCTGAGCCATCGGGATATAGTGACCAAATATTCATCAGGATGACTGGAGATAACCCAGGATGCAATGGGAGACCTTGACCTTTTTAGGCCAAGGCCTTTTTAATTACTCACTTAAAGTGAGGTAACATCCATTAAGGGAATAAGCTATGCCTCTTTAAGAAGTGAGTTCAAATTTGACTCTTTTAATTAGAAACCAAAAAAAAATCAATCTGGGAGGGGAAGATCCTTAGAGTTGCTGTTCTAAAGAGAAACAGTTACCACTGACATTCTCTCTAAATTCACTCAAAGCTAAGAGGGACCAAAATATAGCCATTAAATGGAACTGGGCCAGAGACCCACTGTGGTTGAATGTATGAGCTTCCGAGTGAACTGAGGAACAGGAAGGAAGAAAGGAAGAGAGGAAGGAAGGAAAGAAGAAATTTAGGCAGTAAACCTCATGTTAACAGGAAATTTACCTCCTTTTAGAGAGGATGAGAGAGAGCGGGAGAGAGCTAGAGCTGAGTTACCCAACTAGCAGGACCCCTATTCAGGCAAGTTGGTCTACTCACAGGTTGTATTTGTCCTTCAGTTTTGAAGAGGACCAAGACACCAGGGAAATAATTACATGACTTGAAGTTGACTTTGATTTGAGTGAAGGAGGGCTATGAATTTTATAGATATATGTAAACTAAAGCTGAGAGAGGTTAAAATGATATGCTGAGGGTTTCACAGTAGTTGTCTGAGACAGAACTTGAATTTAGGTCTTCCTGACATCATATCTAGTACTCTAGCATCACTTATCTGCTATATAGAAGGCAACTATAATAGTATTAATATTATGGATGATATTATAAAGAAATAGAAAACAAGAAGCCAGAGTCAAATATAGACTGTCCCAAAAGACTTATTGCAGTTTTAAACTTTAATAGTGTAAATAAAACATAGCTCAGGCTTTCATCAAGAAGACATCTAATCATAGAAATGTAAGCCTTAAATCTTTATCCTCATACTATAAATGAAAAAAGCACGACTCAGACTGGAATCTGGATAAGGTCCTTGGGATAATAAGACATGACAGTTCTTCTTGAAAATGTCATGTAGTCACCACTAAATATGAGCAGATAGTTATTCAGAAACTTCTTTTATGTCTTGACTTTTCTCTAAATGTGGGAAAATAAAACAAGAAATACAAAACAATAATGATAGTATCTGAGAACTTCTTGAAGAGTATAATTCACATATGATCAAGAGATCCTACATGCTTGTGAACCAGACTATCAAGTCAGGGGAAATGGAATAGGGGTGATATGGAAATGAAAAAATGTTAGTTAACACTTAGGTCTTCAAATCCTTTTTAAGTATGAAAACTATTGTCAAATTTAATAAAAGCAGAAGTTTATTTAATATACTTAATTCTATAATTCAAGGATTTGAGACTTAATGATAAAAAGCCTCCTATTCCATTGCATCCTTATGGTGGTTTTTAAGAGCTGTTGGAGTAACTTTTGCACAACCTGATTAAAGTCCCTCTTATAATAGATAGGCTAGTCGTCAGAATACAGAAGAACAATCCATCAACAGGCCAAGAACTTTTTCTTTCTCTGAGGACCTACTAAAAATTAAATTCCTCATAGCAAATGATGAGACACAAAGTTACCTTTATACCATGAATAAACATCAGAAATTCAAAATATATGAAAGGGGAGGGGTGGTTTATAAAAAAAGAGCTTCTAAGCTAATTCAAATCAATTCAAACATTTATTAAACACCTCCTGATTTCCTCCTTACCCCCAAGGAAGCAATCACTGCCCTCAAAATTTTGTATTCTTATATTTAGATGCAGATAAGGTGGGGGGGAGGATGAATTCAATATAAATAAAATAAAGCACATGCAAAACAATATTAAGTAATTTTAATGACAGTGAATTTAAAATGTAACGTAAACTTAAAGTTTAAGTTACTTCAAAGACAGAGAAAGGGAGACAGAAAGACAGGAAAGGAGACAGAGAGATAGAGGTAGGGGGTACAAGACAGAATGAAGAAACAAGGAAATCAAAAAAGTCTTCATTAAGGAGATGACCCCAGAGCTGAGCATGCCAAAGGGAAATAGGGGGGAAAGTCACAAATGAACTTCAAATAAAGTAAAAATAAGATGAATTTCTTTCGTGATTTTTAATGAGATTTGAATGGAAATTTATTTACCATTTGTAATAACAAGTGCAACTTCAAGGCTAAAAGAAAGTGAAAAATATGGCATAGCAGTTTTCTTTCTTTTTCTCTAATGAAATGCTTTGCAAAGTGGACCACTGAACTTTTCATTGTAATGGAATTTTTCCATAGTTTTGAATGACAGATACAGGAGAAATTGAGCCTCAGCCAAAACAATACAGTCTCTCCCACCCCCAAAACTGTCTGAGAATGAACCAGATTTTCTAGCTTTAAATGGGATGCTCAAGTACTTTTAGAAAAGGAGAAAATCCTCTTGAGTCTAAGGGAAAAACATAACAGAACACACAATCAATCCTGACACACACAGAAGTTATGTATGAGGGTCTTAGGTAGCTGAGCCCCTTTCCCCTGTTTAAGAAGCAGTTTATGATACCTTTAATACAGAAGATAAGAATGGAAACAGACCTTTGAAGTAACCAAGTCCAATTTACCCAGTTTCTAATATAGATAATTCTTCTAACATTCCTGGTACTTTGGTATAAGGAAAAGAGCCCTGAGTTTGGAGTCAAAGGCCCTAGGTATAAAATCCTTCTTTGCTTACTACTTTGGCTGACCGTACGCAAGTAACCCTTCCATTTAGCTTTCAGTTTCTGTCTCTGCAATATGTTGGTGCAAAAGGGTTGTATTAAATGATTTCTAAGGGTTCTTTCCAGTACTGTACTCAATCCCATAAGCTCCAAGAGTGACTTCCACTATCTTGCAAGGCAATGGTTACCTTCTCAGTGCTTACATAACAGAATTTATGAACCAGCACAAAAAGTGTTAAGCAATGACTCTCTGAGGGTAGGGAAGGAGAAGAATACTGGGAGAAATGTTGGTGAAATTAAAAATAAATCAATAAAAGTGCATTTTTTAATGTTACACATCCCAATTTATGAGCTCCATTTATCAATAAACAATTGAATGATTTCAGTTTCTAAAACAAAGGTTTTCCCATCAGTTACAGAAGTATTTTGATAGGGAGAATGAGAAAAGAAGTGATGTACATGCCTTTTTTACCAAATAGAGCCTCTCAAGATTGCTTGGACTAAAAGGGATTTGCAAAAGTATTTATGAACTAATCAATGCTAAAAGCAATAAGTGCTCTTTTCCAGTGGATTTAAGGCAAAATCCCAAAGAGAAGGATATGAGGCTTAACTGAAAATACCCACAAGAGATTCACACCCTAGAGTCAAGTCAGACATCAGCACTCCCATATACACACTAGGTCTGGGACTCTCACCTACAAAGGAGGACTGAGAAGAGGCAAGGAAAGGATAAGATCAAGAATGTCACCACGGAATTTAGGGCAAGGTAGTCTTTACTGTAGCACATCGGTACTGGGAGTCTTTGGGCATCTAGGACTCAGATTCATGCATCAGGCAATTGCTGAGATGAAGCAGCATTAGGGATCATGACTCTTCCTGAGGAACATTTTTTTTAAATATAGACATTTTATTTATTTTAATGTTCTACATTCACTATTATAAAACTTAGATTTTTACCCCCTACCTACCCCCCACCACCTCCCTCCCTCCCCCAGATGACATAATATTCTATATAGGATATACACATACATTCCTATTGAATACATTTTCACTGTAGTCATGCTGTATAGAAGAACTAAAATAAATGGGAAAAATCATATAACAAACCAAAACATAATGCATACACACGCACACACACACACACACACACACACACACACACACACACACACACAAATGATCTGCTACATTCTGCAATTGAATTCCATAGTTATTTCTCTGAATATGGAAGGCACTTTGTCTTAGAAAACCATTGGGAATTTTTTTTTTTTAAGGCCTTGCTTTGCTATGAAGATCCAAGTCTACCAGAAAAAACTCTGCACAAAGTTCTCCTGGTTCTGCTCCTTTCTCTCAGCATCAGAACATATATGTCTTTTCAGGCCTCTCTGAAGTCTTCTCTTCATCATTTCTTATGGCACAATAGTATTCCATTACATTTATGTACCATAATTTATTCAGCCATTCCCCAATTGATTGGCATCCTTTTGATTTCCAGTTTTTTGGCCACTACAAAGAGTGTTGTTATAAATATTTTTGTATATGTGGGATCCTTTCCCATTTTTATGATCTCTTGGAGATACAGTCCTAGAAGTGATATTGCTGGTCAAAGGGTATGCACAGTTTTGTGGTCCTTTGGGCATAGTTCCAAACCACTCTCCAGAATGGCTGGATGAGTTCACAGCTCCACCAACAATGAATTAGTGTTCCAACTCTCCCGCAACCTCTCCAATATTTATCATTTTCCTGTTCTGTCATATTTGCCAATCTAATTGGTGTGATGTGGTACCTCAGAGCTGTTCTGATTTGCATTTCTCTAATCTAAAGTGATTTAGAGCATTTTTTCATATGATTATAGATATCTTTAATTTCTTCCTCTGAAAATTGCCTGTTCATATCCTTTGACCATTTATCAATTGGGGAATGACTTGTGTTGTTGTACCTTTGACTTGGTTTTGTATATATTCTAGAAATGAGGCTTTCATCCCTGAAATTAGCTATAAAATTTTTTTCCAATATACTACATCCCTCCAAATTTCTGTTGCATTCAGTTTGGCTGTGCAAAAACTTTTCAGTTTAATGTAATCAAAATTACCCATATTGCACTTTATAATGAGTTGTCTTTTCTTTAGCCAAAAATTCTTGCCTTTTCCATAAGTCTAATAAATATGTTAGCCCTTACTGCTGTTGTTTGTCCATGATATCAATCTTTATACCTGGATCATATACCCATTTTGACTTTATTCTTGTGTAGGGTGTCAGTCATGGGTCTATGCCTAGTTTCCACCGCAGTCATCCAGTTTTCCCAGCAATTTTTGTCAAACAGTGAGTTCTTATCCCAGAAGCTGGGGTCCTGGGGTTTATCAAACAGGAGGTTGCTATATTCATTTCCTACTGTGTCTTGAGTACCTAGCATATTCCACTGGTCTACCCTTGTGTAATGTTAATAGTTTTCCTAATATTGAATCTGCCGTTCATTCCTGGTATGAATCCTACCTGGTCATAATGTGTTATTCTCGTGAAAAGATGCAATATTCATTTGGCTAAAATCTTATTTAAAATTTTTGCATCTGTATTCCTTAGAGAAATTGGTCTATAATTTTCTTTCTCTGTTTTGTCTCTTCCTGGCTTAGGTATCAAAACCATATTTGTATCAAAAAACAATTTGGGAGGACTCCTTCTTCCCCAATTTTCAAAAATAGCCTGTATATTATTGGAATTACCTGTTCTTTAAATGTTTGATACAATTCACTTGTAAATCCATCTGGCCTTGGAGATTTTTTCCTAGGGAGTTCATTAATGGCTTGTTCAATTTCTTTTTCTGAGGTGGGGTTGTTTAAGTATTCAACTTCTGTTAATCTGGGAAATTTGTATTGTTTTAAAAAAATGCTCATCCATCTCATTTAGATTGTTGAATTTGTGGGCATAAATTTGGGCAAAATAATTTCTACTTACTGTTTTAATTTCCCCCTCATTGGAGGGGAGTTCATCCCTTTCATTTTTGATATTAGTAATTTGATTTTCTTCTTTCTTTTTTTAATTCAAATTGACCAAGAGTTTATCAATTTTTACTAGTTTTTTCATAGAACAAACTATTGGTTTTATTTATTAATTCAATAGTTTTCTTAATTTCAATTTCATTAATATCTCCTTTGGTTTTCAGTATTTCTAATTTGGTATTTACTTGGGGATTTTAAATTTGTTCTTTTTATAGCTTTTTCAGCTGCATGCCCAATACGCTGATCTCCTCTTTCTCTATTTTATCTATATAGGCATCCAAAGATATAAAACTTCCCCTAAGAACTGCCTTTGCAGTATCCCATAAGATTTGGTAGATTGTCTCATTATTGTCATTCTCTTGAATGAAGTTGTTGATTGTTTCTATGATTTCTTCTTTAACCCACTCTTTCTTTAGGATTAGATTATTTAGTTTCCAATTGATTTTTGGTTTATCTTTCCATGTCTTTTCATTACATATAATTTGTATTGCATTATGATCTGAGAAGGATGCATTGATTATCTCTACCTTTCTGCATTGGATTGTGAGGTTTTTATGTCCTAATACATGGTCAATGTTTGTATATATTCCATGTACTGCTGAGAAAAAGTTATATTCCTTTCTATTCCCATTCAATTTTCTCCAGAGATCTATCATATCTAACTTATCCACAGTTTTGTTTACCTCCTTAATGTCTTTCTTGTTTACTTTGAGGTTAAATTTACCAAATTCAGAGAGGGGGAGGTTGAGTTCCCCCACTACTATAGTTTTGCTGTCAATTTCTTCCTTAAACTCCCCCAACTTTTCCTCTAAGAATTTGGAGGATATACCACTTGGAGCATACATGCTTTGTAATGATATTGCTTCATTGTCTATGGTACCTTTCAGCAGCATATAGTTCCCTTTCTTATCTCTTTTGATTTGATCTACTTCTGCTTTTCCTCTGTCTGAGATTAGGATTGCTACCCCACTTTTCTTACATCAGTTGAAGCACAATACATTCTGCTCCAACCTTTGGCATTTACCCTCTTTGTATTCCCCCTTTTCAAAATGTGTTTCTTGTAAACAACATATTGTTGGGTTATGGCTTTTAATCTATTCTGCTATCTGTCTCCATTTTATGGGAGAGTTCATTCCATTCACATTCACAGTTATGATTACAATCTGTGTATTTCTCTCCATCTTCTTTCCCACTGTTTGTGCTTTTAGCTCTCCTATCACCCTTCCCCTCCTCAATAATTTTTACCTTTCACCACCACCTTCCTTCTTTTATCCTCCCTCCCTTTTACTCCCCTTCACCCTTACTGCTTCTTCCCTCCCTTTTAGTTTCTCCTCACCTTTCTTTCCCCTTCCACTCCAACTGCTTAGAGAGCTATTTAGAATAATATACTTAAGTTTATTGTTCCCTCCTTGAACCAAATCAAATGAGAGTATTTCTTAAACAATGCTTATATCCCTCCCCTCTTTCCCTCTACTATAATTCTGTACTTCTTCTTGTGATGTAATTTACCATCTTCTGCTTCCACCTTTTCACACCTCCTGTTACAATCCCTTTGCATGCTGAAATCATATTTTTAACATGACATCCTTTACTTTATACCCATTCTCTCTATGTATATCTTTTTTATATTTCATAATAGATGTACAATTCTCAAGATTAACAGGCATCATTTTCCCTTATAGGGAGGTAAACAGGTTGCCCAAATTGAGTAACAAGTTTTTTTTTTTCCTCACATGTTTACCTTTCTATACCTGTCTTGAGATCTGCATTTGAAGATCGAATTTTCTACAAAGTTCTGGCATTTTTGTCAGGAAAGTCTGGAAATCCCCTACTTCATTGAATGACCATCTCCTTCTGTGAAAGGTTATGCTGAACTTTGGTGGGTAGTTTATTTTTTGGCAACGATATTTCTTGGGGTTTTGAGTTTGCAATCCCTTTTGGGAGGTGAAAAATGGATTCTTTTGATGACTATTTTGCCCTCTGGGTCTAGCACTTTTGGACAGTTTTCCTTGACGATTTCTTGGAAGATATTGTTCAGACTTTTTCTCATAGTGACTTTCTGGCAGGCCAATAATTCTTAAATTTTCTCTCCTGGATCTATTTTCCAGGTCAATTGTTTTTCCAATTAGATATTTCACATTTTCTTCTATCTTTTCATTCTTTAGATTTTTTTGACTGATTCTTGCTATCTCATAGAGTCGTTAGCTTCTACTTGCCCAGTTCTAATTTTTATCAAATTGTTTTCTTCAGTTGATTTTTGCATCTCCTTTTCCATCTGTCCAATTTTTCCTTCTAAGGAGTTATTTTCTCCAGTTAATTTTTGTACTTCCATTTCCATTTGTTCAATTTTCCTTTTTAAAGGGATGTTCTCATCAGTGAATTCTTTTTTTATACTTTTAAAATCATTGGCCAATTTTTCTTTTATTTCCTTTTTTAGCTGTTCCTGGAGAGCATTTGTGCATGCAAGCAGTTCATAGTCCCTTCTGAAGTTTCAGATGGAAGTGCAGTCTCACTACTGACCTCTTTGGTATTTGTGTTTTGTCCTTGTCCTTATAGAACGATTCTATTGTTTTTTTCACACTTGCTTTGCTTTTGCTTATTCATGATGGTGATTGTGTGTTGTGACTTCTGGTTCTTTCAGTTAGAAGCTGCAGAACTTGGTGTTGAGCTGCCTTGTGTGAAAAAGCTAAGAGCAAGGGTCTCTTTACCTTTTTGTTTCCTGTTTCCCCAATCTGCCCTGGGACTAGCTTGTTAAGTGTGGGGGTGGCATGGTCTGGTCACAGGAGATCTCCTCAGCTGGACTGAGGCAAAGGTAAGCTCAGGGTATGGTGATTCCAGCTGCCCTATTGTCTTCCTCTTTCCTCTGGAGTGCTGAGGCACGCCTAGATCCTAGTGCGAGTTTCCACCTCTTCTGGGCTTCCTCTCCTGACACTGAGACTTGTCTGGGTCCTAGTGTGAGGTTCTACTGCCCTGGGTCCCTTCTTCTTCCGGTTTGTCTCTGCCATAGTAGGAGGAATCCCCCTTAGCTCTTTTCCTAGCCTCAGGTGTTATGAGACCATTTGCCCTCTCTGCTGTTCCCGCTGTTTCAGGATTTTTCTGAGGAAATAATTTATGGTTCTTTGGAGGTCATCAAGGGGGAAAGGAGAGAGCATTTACTGATCACTCTGCCGTCATGGCTCCTGGAAATTCAAGTAGGTGACTTACAGACGTTTAATCTACAGGTTGAAAGTCTCAGGAGCTGCTGCGGCTGATATCTGCTGCCCAGCAGCTGTCATTTGCTTGGCTCTGCTGGTCTCTCACCCTGGGCTGCACTGGTTCTGCCTGCTGCTGTCTCAGGTTTCCCTGGGGCTCTACCACTCTGCTGCATTGGACTTGCTGTGCTGGGTCCTCTGGGCTCACCCCCATGGAACAGATCTTTCCCGTGGACCTTCCAGTCTGTCCTGGGCTTTGAATCTGCCACAATCTGTCTCCTATTGGATTCTGCACCTCTAAAATTTGGTCAGATTCTCTTTTTAGAGGTATATGAAGGAGTTTGTCTAAGAGCTTAGGAGAGTTGTTGCCACCATCTTGGTTCCACCTGCTGAGGAAGATTTTTATAAGGAGGAAAGGTTCAGAAGGGTCTGATTTATTTCCAGTCCCTGAGGTCACAGGGATTGTGATACTGCAGAAATGCTAGGAAATTAGCTAGGAAATTCAAAGTTTCTGTTCTCAGTTTCCAAATATCAGAAATCTAATTGGAGAAGAAGGGAGTCATATAGAGGGAAACATTTTTCATGACGGTGACTGATCAAGAGATAGTAAAGGATATACAACACAGAAGAAGGGCATATGTCTAGGGAACAGACAATCAGTTGAAGAGAGAAAGACAGTCAGAAGAGACAGAAGAATTCATGTCTACAGGAGGTAGACTTCTACAGCTGTTATGGTCTCAGGTAGCCAGTGTAATTCTCCCGGGAAACTCGGTAGTTCAGTTCTCTCATTTTTATGGCACTTCCCACCCCAACCCCCCACCTTATTTACTAGCCCCATGTTTCTCTAAGCCTATAGGGTTTGTTTGTTTGTTTGTTTTCTTTCTTAAGCTTTCTGGCAATCCTAACTTGATAGAAATAAAGCCTAATTTTGACACTGGAAAATCCATAAAAGTTCAAAGGATAATTGGGAGGACGAGGGGATGATGCTGTAGAATTCAAACTAGTACAGTTCATTAAATCTATCCCCCATATGACCTTTTTCTTTCTTATTAGAGGAAGAAAAAGAAGGAGGAAAGCAAACTACTCTCCTACATTTTCTTCTAAATATAGAATTGTGTTTAGACTGGTAAGGATCAAAAGGAAACTAAGAAGTTATTTGAGTCTTTCAAGTAATTATTTAATCAATGTGATACTTTAAATAGAGACTAATATTTTAACTCCTCACTACTTACAATTTTATGAAAAAAATGTATGTAATAAGGAATTTGACATTTAATAAATTTGGCACTTGAGAAAACCCTGTAAGGGATAAGGGGGAATAGTGGACCTGTCAAATATATAAGGACAACAAATGTATAAATTTACTTGTTTGTTGATTTCTAGTAACTGTTGTACTGACCTTTTTATGACTGCAAACTATGAGGTTTCATTTTAGAAGAATAGCTTGGACATTTCAAATATCTAAGATGCTTTGCAATCTACTTTTTAAAAAATAACTGAAATTTTCCTTTTCCAGGAAAAGGTCTACCACCTCATGAAAATCAATAAATATCACAAAATATTAGAATAATCTAATAATTAATGTATCAGAAGTATCAGTTTCTAAACTTTGCCTCTTGGACAAACTTTGACACAAGCCTATTGGGACTTTTAAGAATTTGTTATAAACTTTGAAAAACCATAATATGAAACAAAAATCAAAATATAATTATGAAGAATATTATAGAGAGATTTCATGTGACAATATATGCAGTAACTATAAAAATGTAGAAAGAAACACTAAAAAGAAGCTGAACTCAGATTTAAAATAATGTCCAATGTTGGTCTCAGAGGACAGTTGACAAAATACATTTATTTCTCTCCTCTCAAGAAAGAAGCAGAGGACCATAGATCTCAGATGTGATTTTGTTTAAATGATTTTCTTTGTGTGTGTTTGTGTGTGTGTGTAGACAGACAGATGGAGAGACAGACAGAGAAATAGATAGATAGATAGATAGATAGATAGATAGATAGATAGATAGATAGATAGATAGATAGATAGATAAGTTTGGTGGAAGGGGTAGATATTGGGATATATCTATGGCAAAAAAGAAAATTAATCTATTTATTTTTCCTTCACCATTTATGATGTCATCAATATGAGAAATATGTGGTGTAGGAATTCTGCTCAGCCAAATAGATCAACAACTCACCTGTAAGTTAAAGTTCTAGAGAATTAATTAGGAAATTGAGAAGCCAAGTGACTCCCTCATAGTTATATGATAGGGGAAATACTTGAACCCAGGTGTTTTTGACTCCAATATTGTCCCTGCCCCCAACTAAGCTGGAAAGAAACAGAGAGAGACACAGAGGAGAGAGGGGTGGGGGTAGGGGGAAGGAGAGAAGGACGGAGGGAAACAGAGAGAGGGAATCCATGTATTCAAGATTTCTATCAGAGCTTTGCTATATTTCTTGATTAATAAATTCTCCTTTTCAGGTTGGCATTGCAAAAATGATTATCACTAATTCCATCCAGTAGCACTATCTGAATGTGACCCAAAAAATCATCAGAGTTCAGCTTTTATTTCTCTCACCAAGTTGACAGCAAGACTTTCCTTAATCCAAATTTTGAGATCTTCAAAGTTAATCTTTGTTTTTAACCTACCATCTATCTGTCACTTCTGTATCTTTCTTTTGACTTCATCTGCCAAATCAATTCACTCCTTTCTCCTAATTAATACAATGATAATCATTTAGACTTTTGGGTTAATTATTATTAAAACTACCTACCAAAAACAAGTGCCATCCCTATTTTACAGAGGAAATCCAGATCTCAGGAAATTCATGACTTGCAAGGTATGTTAGAACTGGAGTATGGACTCACAACTTCTCTAAGTAATTCTAGGGATACTTTTCCAGCTGTAATTATACATTTCAAAGGATGGATTTCATTCCATGTCATCCTCAATAGCACTTAGAGTTTAACTTATGCATCTAGGAGGAAAAAAGAGATTTATCTCATGTGAAGAGAATGTCAAGAGTAAGGAATATGTTTGTGAAGTGTTATTTTTATGTTATTATTTTAACCAAGGCAGGGCCCTTTTGGGCACTGGGGTGGGGGTCGGGGTGGAAAAGAGAATGCTTGAAATAATATTGTGCTAACCCCTAAAACAGATTTGATTTAATGCTTTACAGTTAATGTAGAGGGCAGATTATGAAAGTATGCTTTCTTCTCCAAGTTAGTCTTTTGTTACCCAGGATAGAATTAATGATTTTGAGAGAACTCTATTCCTCAGAGTTATTATCACTAAGCACAAATGATGTACAAAGCACTGTACTAGGACCTAGAAATATAAAAGCAAAACAAATTACTGCCTCATAGAGATTATAGTCTATTTGGATATATCAGGTATAAATAGAGAATTTTATCCATAATAATTTGAAGAGGAAGAAAGAAGTGACAAGGGAGATCAAGAAAGGCTTTCTATAGGAAATGGCATACAAAGTGAATCTTAAAAGCTTGGGATTCTAGGAGAGACACACAAGAAGGAAGTACATTATAGGTATAAGGGACAACTTGTGAAAAGGCAAAAAACTCCCAACTTCAATAAAAAAGAGAGAATATTGTATGAAGAGAGTAATGTATAACAACTGCAGAAAATGGTAGAACTCAGCCTGCAAAGGACATTAAATGCCAGTGTGATTTCTTCTGTAACCTAGAAACAACAAGGAGTCATTGAAGTTCCTCAGAAAAGGAAGTGACAGAGCCAAACTTGTGCTTCAGGAAAGGTACTTTGGCAGAGGATGCATTGGAAAGGAGGAAAACTAGAAAGCTAGTAGTGCAACTGAAGACCTGCCACAGTCCAGGTGATGGAGGCCTGAACTCTGAACTAGGGTGGTGGATATATGATTAGAAAGAAGAGATTAAGTAAGGTTTATTGCAGAGGTATATACTACAAGTCTAGATAATGAATTGAATAGGTGGTGAGAGAGAAGAAAGGTGATGATTCTGAGATTACAAACCTAGGTGACAGGAAGGATATTAATGCCCTTAACAGAAATAAGGAAGCTAAAAGGATGATGTATGGTATTGGAGGTAACATGATGAGCTTTTATTCTGATACAATGAGTTTAAAGAACGCATGGGATATTAAGTTGGAGATTTCCAACAAGTAGTTGGTAATGTATCGCTAGAGAGCAATGGCTAGCTAGCTAGATAGGTAGGTAGGTAGGTAGGTAGAGTAATCTATAAAGAATTAGTGATTCAATTTGATCAGTCAATAAATATTTCTTGAACAACTCCTATGTGCCAGTCACTCTGCTAAACACTGAGGATACAAAGAAAGCCCAAAGACAGTCTGCCCTTTAGGTGTTCAAAATCTAATGAATGGAAAAATGATCAAACAAAAGTGTACAATAAAAGCAATACATTTCCCAATAAAATGCATGATAACTAAGAAAGATTGGAAAAAGCTGCCTATAGAAAGTTAGATTTAGATGAGCGATTAAAGAATTCAGGGAAGGAAGTAGGTGAAGATAAGGACGGAAAGCATTCCAGGCATAATGGATAGCCAGAGAAAATGCCTGGAGCCAAGGGATAGAGTGCTTTGTTTGAGAAACAACAAAAAGGCCAGTGATACTGGAAGAAAGGGAGGGGGAGAAGAGGGGGAAGAAGAGAGAGGGAGAAGCAAAAAGGGAAAGGTAGAACAAGAGTTTGAAAATGGGACGTCGTAAGACTGGAAAATTAGGGGTGGAGTTAGAGCTTTGAAAATCAAACAGGATTTATGAGAGCCAACAGAATTTATTGAGTAGGGCGGTGACATGGTTATACATGGGCATTAGGAAAATCACTTGGCTAGCTGAATGGAGGATGGACTAGAGTGGCAAGAGGCTTACGTCAAGCAGGCTGGTTTTACCAATCAGCAGACTATTGCAAAAGTCTAGGGCCCAGGGACTCTTTCACACAAATGTACTATGTGATCTCATAGACCTAGATGTCTCACCCCCTAGAAGGAGTCAGTTTTTCTTTCTGGTCAGGCATCCCTCCTGGAGTAAATTTCCAGGGAAATTCATAAAGCAAAGTTCAGGTATAACTTGTCTAAGATTTTCTTCTTAGTGAATGGATAATGGGACTCTCTTATATAAAATTATTTCACACATATTGTGATTATTAGATATGGGACAGCTTGTCATTTTGCCAGCTACAGAAGATGTATTACATAAAGGATACAACAGCATACACTAACACCTACAGAAACATAAAGTGTAAATAGCTCATTACACCCATTTATATTCTCCAGAACTTTTGTGGGACTGGAGAAACAGATATTTTGCATTCACATTGGATGTATGCTGCCAAAGTAAATCACGGAATTAATTAATTAACAAAAAATATTTAGGTCCCAGGGAGCCCAGTGGCCTAGACACTCCTAGTCATCAACAATAATAATAGTAGGACAGCATCAGAAACAACCAGTAATAGCCCAGATAATGATTAGGTTGCACTGTCCAATTACCATGGATGGTTGGTAAAGCCCAGTTATCTTCAAGTAGAGTATGATTTTCTTTAGTCCTTTCTTTTGTACCTTTGGGTACAAAATAATCCTGGCAATATCTTTGCTCCTCTGAGAAGGACACTGCTATAGAAACATCCTTCATTTATTTGGATGATGCCAGAATTCTAAATTCAGTCACTCTCTGTTCATGATATAACCAGTTCTCCACATTGATAATCGTTGGCCTATACTCATAAAATGAAATAAAAAGACAAGAGGACAGTCAGAGATTCAAAGAGCAGTCACAAATTTGCCTGCGCTAACACTTGCCACTTACCATATATTTCTGCCACAAGCAGAAATCTCCTGCCTTCACCTCCTTGCTAAGAGTCCTAGGATAAAATGACCCTGGAAAAGTGTCCCAAGGCAAAATCTTCCCAAAGTTAATGGTGCCTCAGTATTATAGAAAACACAAAGAAGATTTTCTTTCAAAAATAGTTCATCCTTCACAAATGATAAGTAATTAATCATATTTGACAGAGTTCTTGATCATTGAGGACCAATAAGGAGTCCTCTGTGGCAGCCTGGCTAAGCACAGAGGCATGGATGTCTCAGCTAGGTCAATGCATATGTTAATGCATCATAGAAGTTGCTCCTCCTTTATTTGGACACACATTTATGTCCAATAATTTCTTCAAAGATTTTAGAGGAATGCATGAAATTCAGCAGGGATTCTACTAATCACCACTTCAACAAAACTATGTTCACTGATTATCATTGAGAGAGGGCATGCAGAGAAAAGAAAGCAGAGTCCTAAAGAAAAGGGACATCTATGCTTAGGAGATAGGACATCCAGGATAGGAGAAGGAAAAGGAAAGTTCAGATAAGAGAATCAAGGGAATATTCTCTCTCTCTCTCTCTCTCTCTCTCTCTCTCTCTCTCTCTCTCTCTCTCTCTCTCTCTCTGTCTCACACACACACACACACACACACACACACA
Source organism: Bettongia penicillata ogilbyi (assembly GCA_023548195.1). NCBI lineage: Eukaryota > Metazoa > Chordata > Mammalia > Diprotodontia > Potoroidae > Bettongia > Bettongia penicillata. Next base: position 1,522,727 of record JAJHZJ010000777.1, on the reverse strand, counting down.
CACACCACATTCAGATGGATACAGTGTCAAAAGACAAAAAGGTAAGAAAAATGATTAAACAAAAACTACATCATTTAGTGATTAAAACATCCCTAATTACCTTAGAAGATGGGATCAGTCAAAGTTTGAGGGTTTGTGAAAAGACAATAAAATTAATGCAGTTTGGGTGGAGGTGTAATCTGGTCGAAAAATTACAGAAATCAGTTTTGAGTTACGTGAATTAAGTCACTAAAATGTCCATGTTCATTGATCCAGTGATGCCATAGCTACACATATGCTATATCCTAATAAGTCAAAAAGAACTAAAACTCACATATATACTAAAATGTTTATAGCAATAGTTTTTGATTAGCAAAGAATTAGAAATAAAGTAGATGATCATTATCTGGGAAATGGCTAAAATTGTGGCCACACAATGGGATATTACTTCAGCACAAGAAATGATGAATATGATGAACACAGGGAAGGAGAAAAAATTTAAATTAATTGATGTTAAATGAAATAAAGAGAAGTAGGAATACTACACACACTGTGAGTGCAAACACATGTACATACACAAATATGTGTTCAATTTTCTCTTTCAATTTCATTCATGTAGTCATTTTATACATACTTATATAATGTATATATGTGTATATGTACACATGGGCACATGCATATATGTGCAAACACAAGCTGAGACACTATAATATTTTTTCTATTTTTTATTATTCACATATAAAAAATATACATCTATAAAATACTCAGAGAGATATATACATATTGTACATATCCAGACATGGATATGTGTATTGCATATGTGCTGTATACATTGTATATATGCATAAATACATAGCTATGTGCATTGGAATGTTCATGTATTTAGTACCCATGGGTATATTCCACATTCATGTGTGTGAATATGTACATATGAATACATGTGTATTTAGTCTATATAATTGTTTTATTGCATAGGTATATGCATGCATTTGGTGTGTATGTTGTATATATGCACATATGAATAAAGCAGGCATAGGCACAATTATGGGAACGAATAGAAAACAATTAGAAAATTATTGTGACAAAAGTTGTCTCTAAAGAAGAGGTGAGAAAATTGCCATTCCTTCTTTCTTTTCCATGTGTTGTATTATGTGTTGGAGCATCATATTCATTTTTAAATTTTTTTTGTTGTGCTCCTTTTTCCCTTCATTTTATTTCTGTGATACAGAGTGAATCTCTGGTTAGAGTAAAGAAAGAGATATACATGGAGATGTAGGTAATGTAAAAAAGGGTGAGGGGTTGGGGACAGAAACTGGACTTGTAATCTCATTGGTATATAGGGAATTGCCAAATGAAGAAACTCTCTGTGCCAGGGCATGTTGTCCTCCTCTCTGCAACTTATGTATGTTTTCTAAGTTACCTTTGGCAAGTTACTTCACCTTTCTAAAACTCAGGTGCCTCACTTGTAAAATGGAGAAAATATTATATTTGCTATTTTCTTGTAGAGTTGTTGTGAAGAAAGTGCTTTGTACAAATCTTATATAAATGAATCATCTTAGTGGATATTAAGTGTTCAGTTTTAAAGTATCATGCCATTAAAAGTATACAATGAAGGATATTCTTTATGTTTGTCCTTTTTAAAACTTTGAGTTCCAACTTCACTCCATTCCTCTCTCCCCACTCATTCCCATTGAGAAGGCAAACAATTCAATATAGTTTTGACATGTGTAGTTATAGAAAAGGCTTCCAGGGGAGGAGCCAAGATGGCAGAGTAGAAAGACTCACGTATGCAAGCTCCGGAACCCACAGCCCATAAATTTCCTGTAAAAAGAACTCCCCACAAATTCTGGAGCAGTGGAATCCACGCAGCAATGGAGGGGAGGAGATTTCTTTTCCAGAGAGCTCTGAAAAACCAACCCCAAATGTCCAAAGCACACAGACAGCAGAGCCCATCCCTGCGCTGCCCTGGCTGCAGGGCCCTGAGAGGAACAGTCTGAGCAGGCTTCAGGGATGAAATCTCCTTGGCCGTGAAGGTCCCTCTGCCCACAGGCGCTACAGGTCAGTGAGAGAGACGTCTGGGCTGGCCAAGAGGGGAGCGGGGTGTCTCTGTGACTAAGACTCCCTCGGGAGGCAGCAGCAGAGGCAGCAGTGGCCCGGCACTCCCAGAGCAGACAGGAGCTCCACTCCATTACTGAAGGTCTCTGCATAAACCCCCTGAGGTAACTGAGCCTGGGAGGTGGCCCTGCTCTGACCTGAGGACCAGAACTTAAGCTCACATTGAATAGCAGCTGCGCCCACCACTGAAAGCCCTGAGCATGGGAAGCAGCATTTGAATCTCAGACCCCAAGCACTAGCTGGGCAGATATAGGCAGGGGTGGAGAGAAATCTCAGAAGTCAAGTAACTGGCTGGGAAAATGCCCAGAAAAGGGAAAAAAATAAGACCATAGAAGGGTACTTTCTTGGGGAACAGATGTTCCTGCCTTTCATTCCTGATGACAAGGAACAATGCTTACCATCAGGGAAAGACGTAGAAGTCAAGTCCTCTATAACCCAAACATCTGACATAGATATCCAATGGGCTCAGGTCATGGAAGAGCTCAAAAAGGATTTTGAAAACAAGTTACACAGGTGGAGGAAAAACTGGGAAAAGAAATGAGAGAAATGCAAGGAAAGCATGAAAAACAGGTCAATACCCTGCTAAAGGAGACCCAAAAAAATGTTGAAGAAAATAACACCTTGAAAAATAGGCTCACTCAAATGGCAAAAGAGGTTCAAAAAGCCAATGAGGAGAAGAATGCTTACAAAAGCAGAATTAGCCAAATGGAAAAAGAGGATCGAAAGCTCACTGAAGAAATTAGTTCTCTCACAATTAGAATGAAACAGATGGAGTATAATGACTTTCTGAGAAACCAAGAAATCACCAATCAAAACCAAAAGAATGAAAAAATGGAAGAGAATGTGAAAAATCTCATGGGAAAAACAACTAACCTGGAAAATAGATCCAGGAGAGACAATTTAAAAATTATGGGACTACCTGAAAGCCATGATCAAAAAAGAACCTAGACATCATCTTTCAGGAAATTATCAAGGAAAACTGCCCTGAGATTCTAGAACCAGAGGGCAAAATAAGTATTGAAGGAATCCATTGATCACCACCTGAAAGAGATCCAAAAATAGAAACTCCTAGGAACATTGTGGCCAAATTCCAGAACTCCCAGGTCAAGGAGAAAATATTGCAAGCAGCTAGAAAGAAACAATTCCACTATTGTGGAAATACAATCAGGATAACACAAGATCTAGCAGCTTCTACATTAAGCGATCAAAGGGCTTGGAAAAGGATATTCCAGAAGTCAAAGGAACTAGGACTCAAACCAAGAATCACCTACCCAGCAAAACTGAGTATAATTCTTCAGGGGAAAATGTGGTGTTTCAATGAAACAGAGGACTTTCAAGCACTCTTGATGAAAAGACCAGAGCTGAAAAGAAAATTCGACTTTCAAACACAAGAATGAGAAGCATGAAAAAGTAAACAGCAAAGAGAAGTCATAAGGGACTTACCAAAGGTGAACTGTTTACATCCCTACATGGAAAGACTATATTTGTAACTCTTAAAACGTTTCAGTATCTGGGTAGTTGGTGGGACCACACACACACATACACACATGCACACACACACACATGCACACATGTGCATGCACACACATACACACATGCACGCACATACAGAGACAGAGAGCACAGAGTGAACTGAATAGGATGGGACCATATCTTAAAAGAAATTAAGGTAAACGGTGAGAGAGAAATGTAGTGGGAGGAGAGAGGATGGAATGGGATGGGGTAAGTTATCTCTCATTCAAGAAGCAGGCAGGAGACTTTTTAGTGGAGGGAAAAAGAGGAGAGTTCAGAAAAAAACATGCAATTGCCCCTCATCACATTCGACTAAAGGAATAAAATGCACACTCATTGTGGTATGAAAACCTATCTTCCAATACAGGAAAGTGGAGGGGAAGGGGATAAGCAGGGTCGGGGGATGATGGGAGGGCAATGGGAGGAGGGAGCAATTTGAAGTCAACAAACTCGGGGAGGGACAGGATCAAAAGACAGAATAGAAAAAATGAGGGTTAGGATAGGATGGAGGGAAAGACAGTTAGTCTTACAGAACACGACTATTATTGAAGTCATTTGCAAAACTACACGGATATGGTCTATATTGAATTGCCTGCCTTCCTAAAGGGAATGGGTGGGGAGGGAGGGATGGGGAGAATTTGGAACTCAAAGTTTTAGGAACAACTGTTGAGTATTGTTCTTGCTACTAGGAAATAAGAAATACAGTTAATGGGGAATAGAAAGTCATCTGGACCTACGGGACAAAAGAGAAGATGGGGACAAGAGAAGGGAGGGATGATAGAAGAGAGGGTAGATTGGTGATAGGGAAAATTAGAATGCTCGGTGTATTGGGGTGGGGGGAGGGGACAAAAGGGGAGAAAATTTGGAACCCAAAATTTTGTGAAAATGAATGCAAAAAGTTAAATAAATAAATTTATATTTAAAAAAAAAATAGAAATGACTTCCATAAAGTCATGTAGTGAAAGACTAACTGTATTACCCTCCATCCTACCCTGCCCACCATTTATTCTATTCTCACTTTTGACCATATTCTGCTCCAAAAGTGTTTACTTCTAATTACCTCTTCTTCCCATTTGCCCTCCCTTCTATCATTCCCCCATACCCCACTTGTCCCCTTCTCCCCTACTTGCCTGTACGATGAGATAGATTTTCACACCAAATTGAATGTGTGTGTTATTCCCTCCTTAAGCCATGTGTGATGAGAGTAAGCTTCATTTTTTCTCACTCACTTCCCCCCTTTTCCTCTCCACTGAAGAAGCTTTCTTTTGCCTCTTCTATGAGAGATAATTTGCCCATTTCCATTTCTCCCTTTCTCCTCCCAATATACTCCTCTATCATCACTAAATTTTATATTTTTAGATATTAACCCTTCCTATTTAACTCACACTGTGCCCTCTGTCCATATTCAGGTAATCCTTCCAACTACCCATTTACTGAAAAAACTCTCAGGAGTTAAAAATATCATCTTTCCATTTAGGAATGTAAACAGTTCAACTTTAGTAAGCCCCTTATGATTTCTCTTTCCTGCTTACCTTTTCATGCTTCTCTTGTTTCTTGTGTTTGAAAGTCACATTTTCTATTCAGCCCTGGTCTTTTCATCAAGAATGCTTGAAAGTTCTCCATTTTATTGAATGACCATTTTCGCCCTGAACTATTCCACTCAGTTTTACTGGATAGGTGATTCTTGGTTTTAATCCTAGCTCCTTTAAATACTGGAATATCATATTGCAAGACATTCAATCCCATAATGTAGAAGCTGATGGATCTTGTGTGATTCTGATTGTATTTCTGCAATACACAAATTGTTTCTCTCTGGCTGCTTGCAATACTTTCTCCTTGACCTAGAAACCCTGGAATTTGGCTATAATATTCCTGAGAGTTTTTCTTTGGGATCTCTTTCAGGAGATGATAGGTAGATTCTTTTGATATTCATTTTAGCCCTCTGGTTCTAGAACATAACAGTTTTCCTTGATAATTTCATGAAAGACCACATCTAAGTTCTTCTTTTGATCATGGATTTCCAGTAGTCCAAGCATTTTTAAATTGTCTCTCTTGGATCTATTTTCATGGTCAGGTTTGTGTCTGCTATTTTTTTTTCCTTCCTTTGGTTTTGTTTTATGATTCCTTGATTTTTCATAAACCCATTAGCTTCTATCTGCTCCATTCTAATCTTTAAGGAATTATTTTCTTCACTGAGCTTTTGGATCTACTTTTCCATCTGACCAGTTCTGCTTTTCAGGTTATTCTTTTCCTCATTGGCTTTTGGATTTCTTTTGCCATTTGGGTTAGTCTATTTTTTAATGTGTTGTTTTCTTCAACATTTTTGGGTCTCCTTTAGCAAGCAGTCGACTAGTTTTTTATGCATTTCTTACATCACTCTCATTTCTCTTCCCAATTTTTGCTCTACTTCTCTAACTTGATTTTCAAAATCCTTTTTGAGCTTTTCCATGGCCTAAGACCAATTCATATTCTCCTTGGAGGCTTTGGATGGAGGATCTTTGACTTTGTTTTCTTCTATTTGCAAGCTTTGGTTTTGCTTGTCACCAAAGAAAGATTCTATAGTCTGATTCTTTTTTCTAGTTTTTGCTCATTTCCGCAGTCACTGACTTAACTTTTGAGCTCTTTGTCAAGGTAGTTCTCTGTTTCCAGTGGAGGTGGTGGGCACAGTGTCACCTGTTCCATCTCCCACCATCTGTGGGTCTAAAGCTCCAGAAACAGTGGCTGCCACTGCCCCTGATGCTGCTTTGGTTGTTGTGGGTTCCTCCACCCCCTAACCCCTCTGCTTCCCTGGTACTGGGGCTGGATCCCTCTACTCTCCTGCATAGTCCCACAGACTTTTTCCACTGACCTTCCAATTTATCCTCAGTTTTTGGGGTTCATGAAGTCTGAAAATCACCACATGTGTGAGAGATTCAGTCCCCTCAAGACCTGCTCAGGTCACTTCTGTGCATTTGTGGCCCACACTGAACTGTGCTCTGCTCCCAGTGTGGCTCGATAGACACTTCCCAGCTACCTTCCAGGCTGTCTTGGGCTGGAGATTTGCTTCACTCCATCATTCTGTGGGTTATGCAGCTCCAGAATTTGTTAGAGCCATTTTTGCAGGTATTTGGTTGGGATTGGTGGGAGCACTCTAGAGAGTTCATGTTGTTACTCCTACATCCAGTGAAGGACATTCTTGAAACAATATGAGAGTTCAGTGATCTTAACCAATGGTTGGACTAGATGATATCTGATACCTTTTTCAACCTTATGCCTTTATGACAGAATTCTTTGCAACTTTGCAAGTTTAAGAGATTCTGAGTAGCTGTAACAGAACAATTTTTCCATCTTATCTACTGGAGCAAGCAAAATACTTTGGCAGTTATTCCCCATTGGAGGAAGTTTGAAAGAATTGTCTCACTGGTCTGGAGTTGGCTCTTTATTCCAAAATCAAAGAAATACTCAAAGGAATGCGGGTGTAACAGTTATCCAGTATTCTAACTAGCTACCAAGGAGTCAGTTGGATACTGAGGAAAATTTGATTGGGGTCTAAGATTCATCTTGTCATACAAGGCAGTTTGTAATCTCACATAAATAACTTAATTCATTGGTTTCATCCTCTGAAATGAAGAAAAATCATGCTAACCCATCTCACTATACTGTGAATTGGAATAATGAATGAATATGATTCCAAAGCACACTATAAATGTTAAAATCCTAGGAATGTCCTATAGTAGTCATTGAATTTAATCAGAGAAAATTTGTCCAATTAACTAAATGGAAGAGGTCACAAATATCAGTTCTTAGATGAAAAAAAAAATAGAAAATGAGGATATTAGGCATACAAATGAAATAAAATAGGCAAAGGAATAAAATAGAGGATTAGAATATAAGAAATAGGAAATAAAAATGAAGGATGAAAATATGCTAAAATTACTAGGGAAAAGATAAATGTTAAATTTTGTCAAATGGAGAGAAAGCAATGATATAGGTAGCAGAACAAAATCACTATTATACTGAAGTGAGATAGTGAGAGATAAACTTATTATCACTATGTAGGTCAAGAATTGATTTGGAATAAAATAATTTCTTTCTATAGAAAATAAAAAATTTTTAGAAGCCTTAGTATGTCCTTTAACAAAAGGGCAACAAGCATTTATTAAGTATTTACTATGTGTGTGATGCATATATTCATTAGGGCAGTCTGACCTCACTCAATATGCCTACAGTCTTATTTCTAACCAGACATTGAAAGACTGTTTATGATGTTTGCTCCTGGGAAGGGCTGGTCACCCCTCCCTGGAACCAAGCATTTCTAAATCAATGCTCTCAGGGATGTTTTCAGAACAATTCCTTTCCCACTGATCACGCACTTACTTGGTAAAATGCCTACTTGGTTAGAAAGAACTACTAAAGATGGGTAGTCCTGAGCCATTTTGGGTGTCTGCCCCTTAGTACTGTCAGGAAGCCTGTCCCTAGTGTCTGGACTCTGGAGACTGATGGAGGATTCCCCAGCCATGTGATCCAGATGTAGATAATTCCCCAGTCAGTGCTAATCAAATGTGGCAAGATTGGATAACTTTTGAGCTTTACCGATTGTGACATAACTATTGAGACTTACTGATTGAGACCTATATTATTATTTTATAAATAAGTACTAGATATATATATGTATGTATGTATGTATACATATATGTATGTATGTTTGCACAAGTTCATACATATATGCACATGTGTATATGCATACATACATAAACACATACATATACACTTGAGACTCTTTGTTGGTTCTGAACCAATCTGAACAGAAACTAAATTAAGCTGTGACAAATAAGGTTGCTTCACCATACAATGCACCAGGCACTATGCTAAACACTGAACATATGAGAAAGACAAAAACATGGATTTTGCCTTCAAGGCATTCATATGAGGAAGAGAATAAACAGACATTATATACATAGGTACAAGATATATAGAAGGTAATCTCAGAGGGAAGGCACTAACTGTGGAAGGAATGGGAAAGAGCCTTTTTATTTCCAAAAAATGCTAACATGTGGAACTTACAGTATCCTATTTAGAATAAAACTGTAATAACTACCCTCTACATATATATGTCTGTCTATACTTCCATGCATATCATAGAATAAAATATAGGTGGATGTATTGGCAAGCATTGTTGTGGGATTTCTGTGTGTTTATCAAATTGTCATCCATTACTGGTAATGGGAGTAAATGAAGGTCTTACTCTATTTTATCCTAGGCCTATATCCATCCAAGATATACTTCTGCTAACAATAATCATTTTTCTTTGCAATGAAAGGCTGTTGTCATACATAAGAAACCAAAATCAAGAGACACTTCTTGTAATTTTTCTGTCATGCCCAATTCCTTTACTTGATTCAACGTAAGACAATTCTTGCTCTTGGTGAAATTTTAACCTGATGCTAAATATAGCAAGTGGAAACCATTATGTCTACTGAACAGCCAGATTTCTTACCAGGCGAGCAGTAGGCAATCAATGAACACTTTCTCTGTCATCTAATGAGTTCAACCTGTCAGGATGACTTTTATAATTACTATGTTCAAATACTCTGCTAAGCACTTAGGATTCAAATCTTAAAAGTAAAGAAAATCCCTAATGTTGAGGAACATTTAGTCTAATTTGGGAACATGTCACAAATGGAGGAGTGGTGGCCCAAGAAGAGAACTTTGGTTTGAAAAGTTACATAGAGTAGACTGAGACTCCCTTATCAAAGATAGTGAAGATTTGATTATGGTTTCAGTACTGAATAGCTTGAGGGTTTTTGATTGAAGCTGGTGGAGGATAAGATGACTGGGGAGTAAAATTAAGCACAACTGAAGCTAGTATAGAAATAAGGGAAGACAGAAGGCATTTTCCAATCAAAAGAACAGATCTCAGGACAAGAGTTCCGAAGATGATTGGATTAAATCCTTCAGGGTATGATCTCTGATACAAACAGAAGTCCTATCAAGAACTAAAATTGAAAGATACCAAAACAGATATTACTTAATTTAAGCTAATTGTCTTTTCATATTTTTTCCTTTCCTTTCATTTCATTGCCTATTTTTTTCTTCTGCTACTCATTTGATTTTGAACCTCATTTATAAACTGTTCCAGAAATTCTTGTTGGGTGTGTATCCAATTCTCATTTTTCTTTATTTGGAACTGTTTTAACTTCATTGTCTTCTTTTGAGTTTGTATTTTGATCTTTCCTATCCCCACAGTAGCTTTTATAGCTAGATTCTTTTTTGTTATTTGCGCATTTTTTCACACTATTTTTTTTTTACTTTAAGTTAAAGTTGGGCTCTGTTCCCAGCATAAGGAAGGAGAGGAGCACTCTCTCAAACTTCAGACTTTTTTGCAATGTCGATTTTAAGCTAGTTCTGGGAGTTTTTAATTTTTTTGCTTCCAAGGTGGTTTGATCTGAAGAAAGGATTGGCGACTGGTCTGATCTGCCCTCTCGTCCTTACCTAATAAGGACTCCTTACCCCTTGAGATTGCAATCAGTACTATTCCTCAACAGCTCTGATACTTTTTTACCCAAAAGCAATGCTGCTTCTCAGGATTCCCACTTATTCTTGACCCAAAAATCAACTTTGACTCGGATGTGTGTATAGGCAATGGATTTGCCAAAAAGCAACTGGTCCTCTGTCCTTTGCAAAGATAGTGGTCCCTCGCAATATTGTTATGACCAGTTTTTGAGTCCCCTTATCATCTCTGGCTTAAGAGCCCTGCTGATGCCGCTTCTGTTGCACTACCTAAATCCACCACGGGTGTTTCATCCATATGAACTACAGATCAGTCTCCACTCTCATGTCTCAAAATTCTCTTTGTGACTTCCTAAATTGTCTTGGACTGGAAAAAGGTCTTACCCTGACCTACCACTCTAGAATTAGATTTGAGAGATTATTTTAAAGTTGTTTGAAAGGGAATTTTGAGAGATTTGGTCTGAGACCTTTCTCTGCCCCTCCATCTTGGCTCCACTTCTAGAAGTCCTCAATAGAGTACTTTAAAATATTTTTCAATTACAGATGAAAAGACCAGAACTCAAGAGGAAATCTGTTTCAGATAAGACTCAAAATAGACATAAGGTATGAGTCATAAATCAAGAGAAAGTTAGTAAGTATAATCTGTTTATATTTGCAAATGGGAAAACAATAGATGTAAGCTTTAAGATCTTTATCATCATCAGGGAAGTTAGAAAGAGTCTCCATAGAGTCTATCATGTTGAAATTAATTTTTTAATACAAAAGTGAGAAAGAAGGATATTTTGGAAGAAGGGGGAAAGGAAAAGAAGCAAAGGGGAAAATTATCTCATATAAAAGAGGCAAGCAAGGAAGAGTTTTAATGATGGAGGGGAAAATGGGCAAAATGATAAATGATAGGGAGCAGGCAATGCTTGAACCTCACCAAGCTGATTTGGTTCAAAAAGAGAACTATGTACACACACACGCACGTGCACACATACACACACACACACACACACACACATGCACGCACATGCATACACATGTGTATGCAAGTGCTTCATTGACCAATTTATAGAAAACTATATACTATATAAAATTCACCTTGCTCAATAAGGAAATAAAAGAGGAAGAGACTAAGGGGGAAAGACTGATAGTAAGAAAGAGATCAATTTAAGAGAGGTAGTGGTCAAAAGGGGAAAAAAGTACTGTTGAGGGAAAGGTTTAAAGAGAGATACAGAGATAGACAGACAGAGATAGAGAGATAGACAAAGAGAAGACAAGAGAAGAGGAGGGAGGGAAATACAGAGTTTGCAGTCATAACTGTGATTATGAATGGGGAAAACTCACCTATCAAATGGAACCAAATAGCAGAATGGAATAGAAATGAGTCCCACTAGGTGTGAAGCAGAAAGACAGAGACGTTTAAAATAAGGCACAGAAGCAGAATTTGTTATGCTTCATCTGAAGTCAAACAGTCAGGGATGGCAATTATGATCCCAGACAAAGCAAAAGCAAATCCATATATAATTAAAAGAAATAATTAGGAAAACAAAATTTTGTTAAACTAGTGAATGAAGTAGTATCAACACTGAATACAAAATTGCCAAATGGCATAGCATTCAAATACTTAAAAGAAATTGCAGGAAGAAAGAGACAGTAAACTATACTAGTGGAAGGCCTCAATTAACCCCTCATGGATTTAGATAAACCGTTTTTAATAAAAATTTATTTATTTAACTTTTTACATTCATTTTCACAAAATTTTGGGTTCCAAATTTTCTCCCCTTTTATCCCCTTCCCCCACCCCAATATGCCGAGCATTCTAATTTCCCCTATCACCAATCTGCCCTCTCTTCTATCATCCCTCCCTTCTCTTGTCCCCATCTTCTCTTTTGTCCTGTAGGTCCAGATGACTTTCTATTCCCCATTAACTGTATTTCTTATTTCCTAGTAGCAAGAACAATACTCAAAAGTTGTTCCTAAAACTTTGAGTTCCAAATTCTCCCCATCCCTCCCTCCTCACTCATTCCCCTTGGGAAGGCAGGCAATTCAATATAGGCCCTATCTGTGTAGTTTGGCAAATGACTTCGATAATAGTTGTGTTGTGTAAGACTAACAGTATTTCCCTCCATCCTATCCTGCCCCCCATTGTTTCTATTCTGTCTCTTGATGCTGTCCCTCCCCAAGGGTGTTGACTTCAAATTGCTCCCTCCTCCCATTACCCTCCCTACCATCACCCCCCCCTTGCTTATCTCCTTCTCCCCCACTTTCCTGTATTGTAAGATAGGTTTTCATACCAAAATGAGTGTGCATTTTATTCCTTCCTTTAGTCGAATGTGATGAGGGTAAACTTCTTGTTTTTTTCTCAGCTCTCCTCTTTTTCCCTCCACTAAAAAGTCTCCTGCTTGCATCTTGAATGAGATATAATTACCCCATTCCATTTCACCCTCTTTCCTCCCACTACATTTCTCTCTCACCATTTACCTTAATTTCTTTTGAGATTTGGTCCCATCCTATTCAATTCACTCTGTGCTCTCTGTCTCTGTATGTGCTTGCATGTGTATGTGTTTGTGTGCATGCACACGTGTACATGTGTGTGTATGTGTGTGTGTGTGGTCCCACCAACTACCCAGATACTGAAAAATTTTAAGAGTTACAAATGTTGTCTTTCCATGTAGGAATGTAAACAGTTCACCTTTGGTAAGTCCCTTATGACTTCTCTTTGCTGTTTACATTTTCATGCTTGTTCTCATTCTTGTGTTTGAAAGTCAAATTTTCTTTTCAGCTCTGGTCTTTTCATCAAGAATGCTTGAAAGTCCTCTGTTTCATTGAAAGACCATATTTTCCCCTGAAGTATTATACTCAGTTTTGCTGGGTAGGTGATTTTTGGTTTGAGTCCTAGTTCCTTTGACTTCTGGAATATCCTATTCCATGACCTTCAATCCCTTAATGTAGAAGCTGCTAGATCTTGAGTTATCCTGATTGTATTTCCACAATACTGGAATTGTTTCTTTTTACCTTCTTGCAATATTTTCTCCTTGACCTGGGAACTCTGAAATTTGGCCACAATGTTCCTAGGAGTTTCTCTTTTTGGATCTCTTTCAGGCAGTGATCAATGGATTCTTTCAATACTTATTTTGCCCTCTGGTTCTAGAATATCAGGCCAGGTTTCCTTGATAATTTCATGAAAGATGATGTCTAGGCTCTTTTTTTGATCATGGCTTTCAGGTAGTCCCATAATTTTTAAATTGTCTCTCCTGGATCTATTTTCCAAGTCAGTTGTTTTTCCAATGAGATATTTCACATTCTCTTCCATTTTTTCATTCTTTTGGTTTGGTTTTGTGATTTCTTGGTTTCTCAGAAAGTCATTAGACTCCATCTGTTCCATTCTAATTTTGAGAGAACTATTATCTTCGGTGAGCTTCTGAACCTCTTTTTCTATTTGACTAATACTGCTTTTGAAAGCATTCTTCTCCTCATTGGCTTTTTGAACCTCTTTTGCCAGTTGAGTGAACCTATTTTTCAAGGTGTTATTTTCTTCAGCATTTTTTTGGGTCTCCTTTAGCAAGGTATTGACCCATTTTTCATGCTTTTCTTGCATCTCTCTCATTTCTCTTCCCAGTTTTTCCTCCACCTGTCTAACTTGATTTTCAAAATCCTTTTTGAGCTCTTCCATGGCCTGAGCCCACCGGATATCCACCTGGGATGTCTGGGATACAGAGGCCCTGACCTCCACATCTTTCCCTGATGGTAAGAATAATTCCTTGTCATCAGAACTGAAAGGTGGGGAACATCTGTACCCCCATAAAGTCGCTCTCTATAGTCTTATTTTTCTTCCCTTTTCTGGGCATTTTCCCAGCCAGTTACTTGACTTCTGAGATTCCTCTCCACCCCCGCCTAGATCCGCCCAGCTAGTGCTTGTGGTCTGAGATTCAAATAGGCTTTCCACGGCAGGCACAGCTGCTATTCAATGTGAGCTTAAGTTCTGGTCCTCAGGTCAGAGCAGGGCCACCTCCCAGGCTCAATTCGCTCAGGGGGTTTATGCAGAGACCTTTCGTAATGGCCCTGAACTTCTGTGTGCTGCTCGGGGAGTTCCTGCCGCCACTGCTGCCTCTGCCACTGCCTCTGCTGCTGCCTCTGCCACTGCCTCCCGAGGGGACCCCAGCTGCAGAGACACCCCGCTCCCCTCTTGGCCAGCCCAGACATCTCTCTCACTGACCTGTAGCGTCTGTGGGCGGAGGGACTTTCCCGGCCTCCGGAAGTTCTGTCCCTGAAGCCTGCTTGGATCTGCTCCTCTGGGGCTGCCCAACCAGGGCAGTACAGGGGTGGGCTCCACTTTCCGGGCTCGAGGGACCCTGGGTACGGCTCTCCAGGGCTCTCTGGAATGGAAATCTTTTCCACCGTGTTTCTGCGCACCTTGCAGTGGTCCAGAATTTATGGGGAGTTCTTCTTGCAGGAAATATATGGGCTGTGGGTTCAGAGCTACCATATGTGAGTCTTTCTACTCCACCATCTTGGCTGCAACCTGGATTTAGGTAAATCTAACCATGAAAGTTAAAAAGATGAATAGAGTTCAAGAATAGATATGAAAGACCTTTGGAGAATATTGAATGGGAATAGAAAGGAATAGCATACATTTTTCTCAGCTATACATGACATTTTCACAAAGCCTGTCCATGTCTTAGGGCATGAAATCCTAACAAAAGAATGCAGAAATACTAAGCACACACTTTTGGGGCCATAATACATTAAAAATTACACTTAATAAAGGGACTTATGTGGGTAGATCAAAAATTAACTTGAAACTAAATAATGTAATTCTACAGAATGAGTTGGCCAAAGCATAAATCATAGAAACAATAAATTTTATTGAAGATAATTACGAAATAATATATTATAGTTTGCAAGATGAAGTACTTAGTGGAAAATTTACATCTCTGAATGCTTGCAGCAATAAAAGAGAGAAAGAGCTGATCAATGAAATGAACGTGTACCTAAAAAAATAAAATTAATTTTAAATCTCCAATTGAATACAAAAATAGAAATATTTAAAATGAAAGTAGTGGTGTAAAAAAAATTTAAAGATCTAGTAAAACTAGAATCTGATTTATTTAAAATGCAGCAAAATAAATAAAACATTAGTTATTTTTTCAAATGAAAGAAAAACAAAGTACAGTATCAAAAATTAAAATGGTGAGTACATCACCAGTGAAGATGAAATCAAAGCACTTAGGAGCTATTTTGTCCAATTGTATGCCAATAAAATTAACAATCTAAAAATAAAGTGGATGAATAATTATTAAAGTTACAAATTGTCCAGATTAACATAGGTTGAAATAGAATGCTTTAATTGAATCCTAGGGCAAAAAGTGAAAAAGACATGAACAAATTTGGAGGAAATAGGTAAAGGAGTCCTATGTAACTCCATCTATGACAAAAATATGATTTTGATACCTAAACTAGGGATAGCAAAAATGGAGTGAAAACAATTATAGATAATTTCCTTAATTAATATTGGTGTAAATTTTTTAGCAAAATACTAGCTAGGAGACTACAACAATATATCACAAAAATTATACACTATAACCAAGGGGATTTATATCAGGGCTCTCCAATAGTAGGAGAACTATAAGCTTGATTGATCATATCAATAGCATAAAAACAGTAAAAATAATAAAACTCATTAAAAGATGCAGAAAAATCTTTAGAGAAACTACAGTACCTATTCATGTTTTTTTTTTTTAAACAGGCAAAAGTAGCACTTTTCTGAAGTTGATAAGTAGTATCTATTTTAAAATACCAACAAGCTTTATCTATAACGAAAAATGAGAAGCTTTCCCAGAAATAACATGGGTTATTTATTATCAGTATTATTTAATATTGTACTAGAAATGTTACCTACAGCAATAAGACAAGAAAGAAAATTGAAGGAATAGATAATGAGAAAACAAAACTGTAATTCCTTGAAGATGTTATAATGGCCTACATAGAGAACCCCAGAAAACGAACTTAAAAACTAGGTAAAACATGAGCAACTTTAACAAAATTCCGAGGCATAAAATAAATCTGCATAAGTCATCATTTCTATATGCTACCAACAATATGTGTTATATTGCTGTATATTGGTAATATATATTGATAATATATTACAAAAAGTAAAAAACAGGAAAAGATAGATGAGTTTCATTAAACAATGCATAAAGTATAAAATACATGGGAGTCTACCTGCCAAGACACACAAAGGAACTTGAATGATCAAATTACAAAACACTTTTCACAGAAATAGACAGATGTAACCAACTGGGAAAATATTAATTACTCATAGGTAGACCAATAAATGTAATAAAAATGACAATTCTACCTAAATTAATTCATATAACCAGTGCCTTAGGATTTATGATCTATTTTTATAATATCAAGGGACCACTGTTTCCCTTTCTAAATATGTATAATGCATCCCTTTAATGCATTTCAGAATTTTTAAAGTAATTATATATGCTCATGAACTTATAATTTTCAGATTTTATACACTTTTTTGAGAGAGTATTTTGCCCTTCTACAGTCTTGCCTCATACATTTAATTATCTATGATCTTTCAAAAAATCATTGATATCATTTCAGTCAAATCAGTCAGGCCTTTGAACTCTTTGAGGAGCACTTGATACTTATTTTTACCATTTCCTCATTTATTTTCAGCTTCATCTTCCAGTTGAAGCTTCCCTGTGTGGTCTGTCATCTTTGTCCAATCTATACAAATGTGATGTTTTCTTTTTTGTTTTTACTTTTCTCTCATATTTTATTCATCTTTAACATTTATGGCAAGGAATAACTAATTGGAGACTTTCATGTTTATGACAATAGAATTCCAAAGACAGACTCCACGTTTCTGGAAAGGAAAACGTAATAATGACCAGAATTTAGTTGGTATGACATAGAGATGACTAGAATGGACTTGAGAAAATAAAGTATCCCAAAAGTCTTTTTTGCACATTTTAAATATAAAAGTGGACCGAAACTTTTGTAATAGCTTGTATTTTTCTCAACCCTCAAAATTATATTTGTGCCAACAGCCCATCAGTTCTTATATTTTAATCTGGTTCAGAATATAAATCCTCTTCTAAGACACACTCTCCACTCATTTTCCAAATCTACACTTTCTTCTGTAATCCATACTTCTAATTGACTTTTTTTCAAATTTATTTATTTGTTCTCAATTTTCAACATTCGATTCCACAAGTTTTGAATTTTCTACCCCCTACCCCCCCGAAGATATCATGCAATCTTATATAGGCTCCACACATGCATTCTTGTTAAACACGTTTCCACATTAATAATGTTGCATAGAAGAATTAAAACGAATGGAAGAAAGCATGAGTAAAACTAAACAAAACCAAACATAACAAAAGAAAAAAAAAATATTCTTCTTCATTCTGCATTCTGAATTCATAGTTCTTTCTCTGGATGTGCATGGCCTTTTTCATCACGAATCAATTGGGAATGTTTTAGGTCCTTGCCTTGCTGTGGAGGACTAGATCCAACTGTGGTTGTTCCTGCGTATAATGTTCTCCTGTTTCAGTTCACTTTACTCAGCATCAGTTCACATAAATCTATCCTGGAATCTCTTAAGTCCACCTGTTTGTCATTTCTTATAGCACAATAGTATTCCATTACATTCATACATCACAACATGCCCAGCCATTCCCCAATCGATGGGCATTTCCTCAGTTTCTAGTTCTTGGCCACCACAAAAAGAGTTGATATAAATATTTTTGTACATGTGGATCCTTTTCCAATTTTTATGATCTCTTTGAGATACAGCACTAGGGGAAGTATTGCTGCTTAAAAGGGTATGTACATTTATAAAACCCTTGGGGCGTAGTTCCAAATTGCTCTCCAGAATGGTTGGATCAGCTCACAACTCCACTAATGATGAATTAGAGTTTCAACTCTCCCACATCTTCTCTAACATGTGTCATTTTCCTGTTTTGTCATGTTAACCAGTCTGATAGGTGTGATGTGGTACCTCAGAGTTACTTCGGTTTACCTCTCTGTAAACAATAGTGATTTAGAGCATTTTTATATGACCCTAGACAGCTTTAAATTCTGCCTCTGAAAACAGCCTCTTCATATCCTTTGAGCATTCATCAATTGGGGAATGACGTGTATTCTTGTAAATCTGACTCGGTTCATATATTAGAAATGAGACGTTTATCACAGACATTAGTTATAAAAGTTCTTTCCCAGTTTTCTATTTCACTCCTAGTTTTGGTTGCATTGGCTTTGTCTGTGCAAAAACTTTTCAATTTAATGTAATCAAAATTATCCATTTTGCATTTCATAATGTTCTCTATCTCTTGTTTGGTCATAAATATTTCCATTCTCCATAAATCTGAAAAACAAACTGTTTCTTGATCCTCTAATTTGTTTATTGTATCAGCATTTATATCTATATTGCTTACCCATTTGGACTTTATTCTGATATAACACGTCAGGCATTGGTCTATGCCCAATTTCTGCTACACTATTTTCCAGTTTTTCCATCAGTTTTGTCAAAGAGTGAGTTCTTATTCCAGAAAAGGGGGTCCCTGGGTTTATCAAACAGATTGCTGTAGTCATTGACTACTGTGGTATGTGTATCAAACATATTCCACATTATGACCTACCCCTCTATTTCTTATCTTTTTCTAGCCAGTACCAAGTGGTTTTAATGATTGCTGCTGTAATACAATTTAAGATCTGGTATGATGAGGACACATTCCTTACCATTTCTTTCATTAATTTCCATTCTATTATGGACCTGTTGTTCTTCCAGATGAATTCTGGAATTTTTTTCTAAATCTATAAGACAGTTTTTTCATAGTTTGTTTTGTATGGCACTGAATAAGTCAGTGAATTTAAGTAGAATTGTCATTTTTATTACATTAGCTCGCAAACTAATGTAATACATTACTCACAAGCAACTTACGTTTTTCCAATTAAATATGACTTTATTTGTGCAAAAGTGTTATGTCAAATGTTCATATAGTCCCTGGGTTTCTTTTGGCAGGTAGACTTCCAAATATTTTATGGTGTCTAAAATAACGTTAAAAGAGATTTCCCTTTCTATCTTTTGCTGTTGAGCTTTGTATTATAAAGAAATGCAAATGATTTATGTGGGTTTATTTTATATCCTACAAATTTGCTAAAGTTGTCTATTATTTCAAGTAGTTTTATACTTGACTCTATAGGATTTTCTAAGTATATCATCATATCATCTGCAAAGAGTGATTATTTAGTTTATTCTTTGCCTATTCTTATTACTTTAATTTCTTTTTCTTCTCTTATTGCTAAAGCTCATATTCCTAGTACCATATTGAATAACAGTGGTGATAATGGGCATTCTTCTTTCACCTCTGGATTTATTGGAAATGCATCTAGCTTGTCCCCATTACATGTAATGTTTGCTGATGGTTTTAAAGTGGAACCTGCTTATTATTTTAGGAAAGGCTGCATTTATTCCTATGCTCTTCAGTGTTTTCAGTAGGAATGACTGTTGTATTTTTTCCAAAGCTTTTTCTGCATCTGTGGAGATAATCATTTGGTTTCTGTTAGTTTTACTGTTGATATGGTCAATAATGTTGACAGTTTTCCTAACATTGAACCATCCCTGCATTCCTGGTATAAATCCTACCTGATCAAAGCGTGTTATTCTTATGATAAACCGCTATAATCTTTTGCTAATATTTCAAATTTTTGCACCTACGTTCATTAGGGAATTCGGTCTATTATTTTCTTTCTCCATTTTTGCTCTTCCTGGTTTAGGTATGTGCACCACATGTGTATCATGAAAAGAAATTGATAGGACTCGTTCTTTGTAAATTTTCCCAAATAGTTTGTATAGTATTGGAAGTAACTGTTCTTTGAATGTTAGATAGAATTGACTTGTAAGTCTGTCTGACCCTGGAGATTTTTTCCCTATGTAATACATTGATAGCTTGTTCGATTTCTTTTTCTGAGATGGAGTCATTTCAGTATTTTACCTTATTTTTTATTAATCTGGGCAATTTATATTTTTGTAAATATTTGTCCATTTCACTGAAATTGTCAAATTTATGCTCATACAGTTGAGCAAGTAATTTCTAATTATGTTTTAATTTCCTCTTCATTGTAGGTGAATTCACCTGTTTCATTTTTGATACAGGTAATTTGATTTTCTTATTTCTTTTTTGAATCATATTGACCAAAGTTTTATCAATATTATCATTTCATAAAACCACATCAGTTTTATTTATTAGCTCAATAGTTTTTTTAATTTCAATTTTAATAATCATGCTTTGGGTTTTAGTATTTCTAATTTGGAATTTAATTAGGGATTTAAAATTTGTTCTTTTTCTAGCTTTTTCAGTTGCATATCCAATTCATTTATCTTCTCTTTATTTTATTCATGTAAGCATTCACAAATATAAAACTTCCCTTAAAAACAACCTTTGCTGCATCCCATAAGTTTGGGTGAACTGCCTCATTATTGTCATTGTCTTGAATGAAGTTATTAATTGTTTCTGTGATTTGTTATTTGACCAATTCATTCTTTAGGATTAGATTATTTAGTTTCCAATTAATTTTTGCTCTGTCTTTCCATGACCATTTTTTATATATGATTTTTATTGCATCATAATCTGAAAAGGGTTCATTGACTAGTTCTGCCTTTTTGCACTGAATAATGAGGGTTTTATGCCGTTCTACATGGCCAATTTTTGTGTATGTACCTTGTACCACTGAGAAAAAGGTATATTCCTTTCCATCCCCATACAATTTTCTTTCCCCCCAGAGGACTATCATATCTAACTTTTCCAGAATTCTATTCACCTCCTTAACTTCTTTCTTGCTTATTTTGAGGTTAGATTTATTAAGTTCAGGAGGGGAAGGTTGAGGTCCCCCACCAGTTTAGTCTTACTATTTCTTCCTGTAATTCCCTTAACTTCTCCTCTAAGTATTGCAATGCTATACCACTTGGTGCATATATGTTTAGTAATGATATTATTTTATTTTGGATGGTGCCTTTTAACAGCATACAGTTTCATTCCTTTTCTCTTTTGATTAGATCTATTTTTGCTTTTTCTTTGAGATTAGGATTGCTACCCCTGCTTTTTAATGTCAGCTGAAGCATAATATATTCTGCTGCTCTGCCCTTTTACCTTTATACTGTGTGTATACTCCTGTTGCAAATCTGTTCCTTTTAAGCAACATGTTGTAGGATTATAGTTTTTAATCCATTTTGCTATCTACCTCTGTTTTATGTGAGAGTTCCTCTCATTCACATTCACAGTTATGATTACTTTCTGTCTTTCATTCTATCCTATTCCTCCCCCTCTCTTTATAGTTTTATTTCTCCTTTCTCCCCTCCTTGCCTCAAAAGTGTTTTATTTTTGACCACTGCCTCTCTCAGTCTTCCATCCCTTCTATTAGCCACCCTCCTTTTTCTTTTCCTTTTCTCTTACTACCTTTTTCCTGCCTTCCAACTACCTAATTTCCTTTTCCTTCCCCTTTCCCCTCTTTCTGCCTGTAGTGAAAGTTTGATTTCTATATTTAACTGAGAATGTAATTGCCACCTTGACCCAAACCCAATAGGAATAAAGTTAAAACAATGTTCATTTTGCTCCCTTCTTTCCCTCTACTATAATATTTTTGTGCCTCTTTATGTGATGTAATTTACCCTTTTTTGCCTCTTCTTTCTCTCTTCTCCCTCTGAACCCCTTAATTAAGTTTTTATCATCACATCAGCTAATTAATACCCACAACCTCTATCTTTATTCATTTTAAATGTTGTGATAAAACACAATTCTCGGATTAACAAGTATCATCCTCCCATATAGGGATGTAAGCAGTTTGCCCGTGTTGAATAGCAAAGTTGTTTTTTTCCCCCTGTGTACCTTTTTATGCATCTCTTGTATTTGAAGATCAAATTTTCTATTGAGCTTTGGCCTTTCCATCAGGAAGGTCTGAAAATTCCTTATTTCAATGAGTGTCCATCTCTTTCCCTGAAATATTATGCTCAATTTTGCTGGGTAATTGGTCTGTGGTTGTGGTCCCAGCTCCTTTGCCTTAGAGAATATCACATTCCAAGCACTGGTCTTTTAATGTAGAATTCTGCAAAGTCCTGTGTGATCTTGACTGTAGTTCCATAATATTTGAATTGTTTCTTTCTAGTTCCTTGCAATATTTTTACTTTGATCTCATAATTCTGAAATTTGACAACAATATTCCTTGGTATATTCAATTTAGGATCTCTTTAAAGAAGTTATTGATGCATTCTTTCGATTAATATTTTGTCTACTAAATCTAATGCAGTTTTCCTGAATGATTTCTTGGAAGATACCGTTTAGCTTCTTTTTTTAATCATGGTTTCTGGTAAACCAATATTTCTTAGATTTTTCTCTCCTGGATCTATTTTTCAGGTCATTTGTTTTTCCAGTGAGATATTTCATGTTTTATCCTACTTTTTTATTCTCTAGATTTTGTTTGATTAATGCTTGATGCTTCATAGAGTCATTAGTTTCTACTGGCCCAGATCTAATTTTTAATGAATTGCTTTATTCACTTCACCTTTGGGCTTTCTCTTTTAAAGAGTTATTTTCTCCATTTATGTTATCCATTTGGCCAATTTTACTTTCTAAGGACCTGAATATGTTTTTAAAACCATTGGTCAATTTTTCTTCTACTTCTTTAATTTGGCTTTTAAAATCCTTCTTGAGCTCTACAAGAATTCCCTTTGAGTTTGAGACCAATTCGTGTTCCCTTTTGAGACTTCAGATGTGACTACATGTCACTGTCATCTTGTAAATTCACATTTTCTTCTTCCCTGTCCCCATAATGAAATTCTGTAGTCTTTGGTTTTTTCCTAATTCACTTCTTGCTCATGGTGATTGCCTTTTTCCTGACTTTCAAAGTGAATCTCTGTTTCAAGGGCACATGGAGTTCTGTCCAGTGCTTCTTGTGCTGGGAGCTAGGATCCTGCTTACTGGCTTTGTGTGCTGTGATCTCTGGTTATTTCAATTAGGCTATATAATGCTGCAGTTAATCTGGTGCTGAGCTGGCTGGTGCATATATGCCAAGATGAGACCAGGTAAAGTCTGAGTTTCCCCAGGATTATACTTAAGCTCATGGTGTGAAGTGGGGAGAGGGATAGTCTGGTGGCTGGGGATCTCCTCCTCCACTAGGGCTGCATTAACTCCATCTGAATTGATGTCTTCCCAATTCTCCTGACTGTACTAAGGTATATCTGGGGTCCTGGTGTTGGCACTTACCTTCTCTACCCTCCTTGGGCTCAGAATCTCCTGCTGGTCCCTTCAGGTGTGGCTTGCTGGGATTGCTTCTGGTCCTGCACGGGTTCCTTTCAGTCAAAGCAAGAGGGACCCTTTCTGGTGATCTCCCTAGCCTCTTGAGCTAAAAGACTGTTTACTCTTTCTGCTGGCTCCACTACTCTAGGATTTTTCCTGGGTAATATTCTCTGGATTGTTCAAGGTTAATCAGGAATGATAAGAGCACTTGAAGTTTACATCTTGGCTCCAAAAGGTTCAAGTTGATAATTAAACATTTAGTCCATGGGCTGATAATCCCAGGAGTAGCTGCTACAGCTGTCATGGACCCTGTGCTTCTCTCTCACCTAGTTCTGCTGGACACCTGTCCTGTGCTGGGTGGTTTGGGAATCAGAACTGCAGCTGGAGATTCAGCCTTCCTGGGGCCATTACAGCTCCACTATTGCAGTGTTGGTGCTGGTGCCTCTGCTCACTTTATGCTCCCCCAGGCCATTGTAACAGATCATTTCCATGGATCTTTTGGGCTATTCTGAGCTAGATATCTGCCATGTTCTGTCTTCCATTAGATTCTGCAACTCTAAAATTCATTCTGATTCAATTCTTTGTGGTATCTGAGGGAATTTGTATGTGGGCACAAGTGGGTCCTTGATCTCACTCCGCCATTTTGGATCCACCTTCTTTAATTTTCAATAATGATGAAAATAACATTCAGGATGCTAAGGTCAACAGCCTCTTGCTCCAGACTTCATATTTTGCAGTTTTCTCTAGATTTTTTGTGGTGGCATTATTTGGTCCCATATAAATCACCAATAGTCTGAAATGATTGTCAGCTTTGAAAAGTTTTCTTTGGTGTTCTGCTTTGTCTCACTTTGATGTCTATGTAAAACAACTCTCTACTGCTTATTTCAGGTTGCCAAATAGGTACCTTAGTACCCCTTAGTGGATATTAAGGAGTCACTATCCATCACAACTTGTTTCTTCTTCTTGTCAACATTCTCTCTTGTACTTCTATACCTATTTTCCCTGTTAGTTATCTCAATGCCTTGAAAAATTAGTTTTCCTGGTCCAAAGCATTTAATCCATTGAAGGTGGCTAATAAACATTTGCTTAATTAAATTGAATCAGATTGATCCTTTAGTACAAACCCTCTCATTTCAGGCTTCAGTATTCTTACATAAAATTATTTCTTTAATTCCAGGGAAGATTTGAGCTCAACTCATTATCCATTTGTAGCATCTGTTAAAAGTAAAATATGTAAATACTCTGATGTACAAGTTCATATGTAGTCTATGTAGTTGCATGTAATAAGCTAGATTACAGGGATTTTTTTTAACCATTTAGCTTTTCTTGTGTGAATGGTTAGTCCAGCTTTCTTTAACTGATTACAGATCTCATCAAAAGGTTTTGTATTAATCTCTTTAGGTTGAGCCATGCCAATACAACAAAGATGATAATAATGCCTAAACAAATTAATTATAATAATAGCAAACAGTAATCACATACAAATCACTAACTCATCAATAATTAGTGAAATGCACATTAAAATTACACTGAAGTTTCTTATACTCATCAGATTAAGAAAGATAAAAAAGTGAAAATAAAAGCACAATTATTAGAAGGGTTCTGGGAAGGTTCAAATGTTGTTGTTGTTTATTTTTTTTCCACAGAAGAGCAATGATATCACAAGGTAATGTCTTAACTCATGCATAAATTGGATTTAACTGTGGCAGAGTTGCATAATGTCATCAACTTCATTCTCTCTTCCAGAATTACCAAAATCCAGTGGTAATAAAAAATTCAGGATGACCGGCAATGTTCCAGGTTGCAGTAGATGACCTTGTTATCTTTGATGTCTGACCAAGTTCTAAGCATACCACATCACCTACTTCAGGTGTCTGTGACCACTGGAACAAATTGTTCTCATTCTGCCAAGGCACGTCTTCACATGTTTGGGGTAGACACCCCACCAACTGACTGACAGGTCTCCATACACCTCAAGAATATTAATGTGCTATTAGTGGAACTATGAAGTGATATAGTTGTTCTGATGAACTATGCTCAAAAAAGTAAATATAGATTATGTATGTAGCCTTTGATCTCACAATATGAGTGCTAGGTTTTATATTCCAAAGAGATCAAAGAAATAAAGGCAATGACCCATATGAACAAAATACTCCAACAGCATATTTTTATTATAAATGAAGGACTAGAAGCATAGTAGTTTTCATCAATTGGGAAATGGCTAAACAAATTATGGAAAATGAATCTAATGGAGTGTTATTATGCCATTA
This sequence comes from Bettongia penicillata ogilbyi, assembly GCA_023548195.1. Taxonomy (NCBI): domain Eukaryota; kingdom Metazoa; phylum Chordata; class Mammalia; order Diprotodontia; family Potoroidae; genus Bettongia; species Bettongia penicillata. The sequence continues at coordinate 1,497,064 of JAJHZJ010000777.1, read as the reverse complement.
CAAATGAGGAAAAGATTCAGAGAAAATTGAGAGCATGTATATGAAGTTACACAGAGTGAAGTAAGCAGAACAAAGAGAAGAATTTTTTAAATGTCTACAACATTCTAAAGAGGAAAAAACAGGCAAAGAGTTAGGACCTATAATCAATAATATTACAATCACATCTACAGAAAATTGGTGATTCATGTTTCCAACGTTCAGAGATGTGATGAGTTAAATGGTTTGGCTAGAATCTTTTGATCATATTAAAGAAAGGCTCCTTATTCCAGTATTTTTTATGTAAGTGGGCAGTTTTTCTTCTCTTAATATAGTTATATGATTTTATTTTTGTTGTTAATGTGACTTTGTGTGTGTGTGTGTGTGTGTGTGTAGAGACAGAGACAGAGAGCTCTTTCATGTTTTCCCATCCTTGCAAACTTGTTTAGCTAGCATGAACCCCCCTTTTTTCTACTATAATGCAATAGCATTTTCTCTATTTTAAAAATATTTTTCTTTCTCTCTTAATTAGTTATTTATGTCTACTGATTCCATTTACTGCTTTTCCTCCCTCAGTTTTGGATATCAAGGCCATATTTGTCCCAAAAAAGGAATTTAGTCATCAATTTTCTTTCTCTATTTTGAGAAAAGTTTCTATAACACAGGACATAATTAATCTTTAAATGTTTCACAAAATTCATTGTATGTTCTTCTGTACCCAGGATTTTATTTTGTTTGGGAAGAATGATTGCTTTGGAGACATATGATACAGCTTTAAATTATGACTCTGTCACTTTCTACCTATTTAAAATTAAGCAAAAGTCAATTTTAACTATTTTGGTCACTTTTCTAATTTATAAAATTAAGCTAGACAGCAACTTCTACAAACATAGCTGAATTTTGTTTTATCAGGTTTTTTTTTTTTTGAAAAAAATAGCTTAATTTTACTAATCACCTCATACTCTTCATTTTTTGTTTTAAAAGTTATTTTATCTGATTTTTAGCATTTCTACTTTTGCTTTTGTTTGGTATTTACTAATACTGTCAGTTATTTTACATATCTTACATTCATCCCTTTCCTTTATATTCATAATGCCACCACTTTAGTTCAATCACAAATCACTTCTTCCATGTCTATTTTTCCTGTCTCCTGTCTCTCTAATTCCTTCCTTTGAATAGCTGCTAAAAGAATTTCACTATTGCAGAAGTCAGAACATCCTACTCACCTGATCAAAAAACCCTCAGGGGCTACCTATCATCCAAAGGATAAAATTCAATTTCCTTAGCTGGGCATTTAAGGTATTCTACAATCTAGACTCAACTTAAGTTTTCTCAAATTGCATCCATCATATTCTCTATTTTCCGGTCAAACTAGACTACTAGTCATATGCTGAAGATTACATGCCACTAACGGCTCTACCCATTTGTACAGAATGCTTTCTCTGTCTTAGCTGGATGCCCAGTTTGTCTCTAAGTTTCTTGTAGCTTCCAATGTAACACTCCTTCTTCCTACCCCATGAAGCTTTCTCTGATCAATTGAGATTAACATATTTTCTCCCTTTCTCAGTTTTTCAAAAGGATTTTGTCTTGATATCTTTTTTGCTCTTATTTCACCCTATATTTTATCATATTTATTATATGTGTATGAGATATTTCCTAACCTAACTTTATCTCTAGTAGACAATAAATTCCCTAAAGATGAGAACTGTGTCACCCAGTAAGATTTTGAACTAGATGGACCCTTAGGTCCCTTCCAACTCTAAATCAATGATCCTATGCTCATATATCTTTGTATCATCAGTGAATATTATGGTGTCTTGCACAAAGAAGACACTAAATAAATTATTGCTGAGGTAAACTGGAGTATATTCACTATTATTCCATTATTTTTTAATGTAATCTGTGCCTTCTGAAGTAGGTATGCCATTCATAACAGTATTCCAGGCATGGATCAAATTCCACAAATTTTAGGCATTTAAGAAGTTATGTGGTGGATAAAGGACTAGAAAGGGGCAGGGAGATATGAAGTGGAATACTCACTACTCTTACTAGCTGTATGATACTGGGTGATTCACTTAATTTTTCTCTCTCTCAGTTTCATCTGTAAGATGTGGATACTAAATACTTATATAACATTTATTATAAATAATATAATATAAAAATATTAATGTACATAGTATTATTTTATTATATATTATATATACATATATTTTATGTTATACATAAGTATAACTAAATAGAAATGAAACCTACTTCACAAATTAAATAAGATGCATATTGTAAATTTTAGAATTGTATTTTTATAAATAAATTATATTTTATAAATCAAAGTATTCTATAAATGATAGCTCTACTATTATTCTAATTATTGGTGTCATTTTTCAGTCATGTCTAACACTTTATAACTCCATTTGGGCTTTCCTTAGCAAAGAAAGATACTGCAGTGGTTCCCCATTTCCTTGTCCAGATCAGGTGAGGGAAATGAAGCAAATAGAGTTAAATGACTTGCCCAAGGTCACATAGTCAATAAGTGCCCAAGGTCAGATTTTTGACTCACAAGGATGAGTCTTTCTAACTCCGCAGCACTCTGTCCATTGTGCCACTTAGCTGCCCAAAATACTATTATACTACAAATATATTATTTATCTATACATACTATATAACATATATCTTAATTATACCTATGAGGTTGTATTTACCTCTTTGCAATTTTGTTGTTGTTAAAAACTATAAAATTCAACTTGCTTATTACTATTACTCTGCTTCCAAGTGTAATGGAGAAAATTGAAGCTCTATTAGTAGAGGTTTTAAATGATTTCTTTGTAATAGATGGAAACTTAGGTCCAAAAGTAGAGGAACTCAGAGCAAAGCCAGGCCATACAGCCCTTCTCCTGGCTTCTTCTCTTTCATTCTCATTATAGTAATGAGAAGTAATAGAAGTAATGAGAACACCCTTCCAGGAAGGGTTTAGGTTGATGAACGATTGGGAGGAGGGTGACATTGGATTCAAATATAACATGTAAATAGATACTCCAGTGTTTATTTACTTTCCTAGTTGATTACGTGGTTGGACTTGACACTGTGATAGAATAGCTCATTGGGTATTTGGGGGGCTTTGGGGGGTGGTATTTTATTTTTGGCTGATTTAGCCTCAAGGATTATCACTCAAACTAAGTACTGAGTAAATCTTTATATCTATTCTAGACTAACTTTTCCTCTCTTCCTCCTCCAGTGCTTCCCAAATGATCACATAACTTTTATGCATTAAGGGAGATACATTAGAATATTAAAAGGGGACAGAGAAAACAAAAAATTCATGGGAGTACAAGCAGTGAAAGTATGACAGTTCAAAAGTGGACTGCAGGGAACAATAATAATTTCTCGTTTGAGATACTAGAGATGGGCCATCCATATCTTCCCTTTGATGTGTCAGATGATGGTAGGGGAAGAAAGAAGAAATAGTGTCTGTGACAGATCATCTAATAATATAGGAGATAATACACAGTATCATATTGACCAATAGCTCTGCTGTCAGCAGTCCTTTCAAGCCCTCCGGATGCAGGCATTAAGGAAGAAATTGATGATGATATAACCAACAGAACAAGTTAATAACAGAGGCAGGAGTGGAATCCAGTTCTCCTGAGTCGCTGCAAAGATCCAGTGTAAGTAAATCATGTTCAGAACTCTAGGCTCATTCATTTTGCTCTATTTTAACCAGAAAGACTATGATCATCAAAAAGGTACCTCACTCATTTATTCCAGGCACAGTTTTTAAGGGATCATGATGATCTCATTATATTGCCTTTTTCCTTCCAAAAGTTTAATTTCATCAAAGGAAGGAAAAACTTCCTCCTCTGTCCTGATTTGGGACTCCATAAAAGAAGTTCCAGTGACCTGGTCATGAAATGATCTCTAAATATTTTATCTCAAGGGTCCCTAATACATTTTTGGCACCAAGGGTTGAGGAAAGGGTTATTGTAAAGAAATAAATATTTCTGACATGCAATTTCACGAGTTTTAATTTCTTAAAGGCTGGAATTTTGACATGGATATTCTACGGTAGAGTATGGCTCATATATCAAATCAGAAGCACTACTACATATGAGAAAGGATTCCATCAATTGTTCATTGGCTTTGTATATCTTAGAACTGTGATCTTTTAATTCCATTCTTTTTTTTTTAATTTTAACATATAATTTATTTATATTCCCAATTTTCAACATCCACTTCCACAAAAATTTAAATTCAAAATTTTCTCCCCATCTCTCCCACCTCCCACCTCAGGACAATATGTACCCCATCCTTTCCCCAGTCTGTTCTCCCTTCTATCACCATCCTTCTTCCATCCCCCCTCTATTTTCCTGTAAGGCAAAATAGATTTCTATATCCTATTTCTTGTGCATCTTATTTCCCAGTTGTGTGCAAAAACGATTTTCAACATTCATTTCTAAAGCTTTGAGTTTCTTATTCTCTCCCTCCCCTCCCACCCTCATTCAATATAGGTCATACATATGTAACCATGAAAAATATTTCCTTAACGGTTGTGCTGCCAAAGACTAACCACATTTCCCTCTGTCCTCTCCTGCCCCCCATTTATTCCATTCTCTCCCTTGACCTGTCCCCCCAAAATAGTGTTTGCTTCTGATTATCCCTTTTCCCAATTTCCTGTCCTTTCTATTATCTTCCCTCTCCTAACCCCTTCCCCCGCTGCTTTCCTTCAGGGTAAAATAGATTTCTATAACCAATTGACTGTATGTTATTCCCTCCTTAAGCCAAATCCCATGAGAGTAAAGTTCGCTTATTCCCTTTCATCTGCCCCCTCTTCTCCTCCATTGTGAAAGCTCTTTCTTGCTTCTTTTATGTGAGATGATTTGCTACATTCTACCTCTACCTTTCTCTTACTCCAAGTACATTCCACTCAATGGTAAATTTTATTTTTTAGGTATTCCCTGTCATATTTAGCTCACCTTGTGCCCTCTGCCTATGTATGTCTATATAGATATAGATATATAGCTATATGTATACATACACACATACACACAATACATATACCTACCTACACATATACATATGTAATATATACATATGTACATCCCCATACACAGCTACATATAAATACACATATATATGGACATACACACATATGTATGTATACACATACACACACACACACACACACATATATATATATATATATTACCTCTAACTACCCTAATACTGAAAAAGGTCCCATGGGTTATAAAAATCATCTTTCCATATAAAAATGTAACAATTCAACATTAATGAGTTCCTTATGGCTTCTATTTCCTGTTTAACTTTTCATAGTTCTCTTGAGTCTTGTATTTGAAAGTCCAATTTGCTATTCAGCTCTGGTCTTTTCTTCAAGAATGTTTGAAAGTTCTCCATTTCATTAAATGGCTATATTTCCCCTGCACAGATGATTCTTACTTTTAATCCTACCTCCTTTGACCTCTGGAATATCATATGCCAACCCCTTCAGTGCTTAGTGTAGAAGCTGCTACATTCTGTTATCCTGGTAGTATTTTCACAATGCTTGAATTGTTCCTTTCTAACTGCTTCTAATATTTTCTCCTTTACCTGGGAACTCTGGAATGTAGCTTCAATATTCCTAGGAGATTTCTTTTTAAGATTTCTTTCAGAAGGTGATCAGTAAATTCTTTCAATTTCTATTTTGCTCCTTGGTTCTAGAATAGTAGGGTAATTTTTCTTGATAATTTCTTGGAAGATAATGTCTAGGCTCTTTTTTTGATCATGGCTTTCAGGTACACAATAATTTTAAAATTATTTGTCCTGGATCTATTTTCTAGGTCAATTGTTTTTCCAATGAGATATTTCACATTGTCTTCTACTTTTTTAATTCTTTTGGTTTTATTTTATAATTTCTTGATTTCTCATAAAGTCATTAACTTCCATATGCTCAATTCTAATGTTTTTTTAAAAAACTATTTTCTTCTGTGAGCTTTTGGACCTTCTTTTCCATTTGGCCAATTCTGCTTATTAAGACATTTTTCTCTTCATTGGCTTTATGGACCATTTTTACCAATTGTGTTCATATATTCTTAAAGGTGTTATTTTCTTCGGCATTTTTTAGGTCTCCTTTAGCAAGTTATTGACCCTTTTTTCATGATTTTCTTGCATTGATCTCATTTCTCTTCCTAATATTTCCTCCACCTCTCTTAATTTATTTTCAAAGTCCTTTTTGAGCTCTTCCATGGTCTGAGAGTATTTCATATTTGTGGTGGTGGGGACAATTTGGATGTAAGAGCCTTGACCTTTCTGTCTTCTTCTGATTGCATGCATTGGTTTACCTCTGGTTATATGCTTGGATCTTCCTCATCTGAAACAATGGAAGAAAATATCTTCTCATCAAGAAAATATCCTTATTTTTTTTCTCCTTTTGGGGCATTTTCCCAACCAATTACTTGGATTTGAGACCTTTGTCAAGTGGAAGATATACTACCCCAGTCTCCAAAGATTTTGTTTAGCTCTTCTCTGAGATATCTCTAGGGTCTTGTAAGTTCTCACTGCCTCCAAGTTGGTGTAGTCAAGGGGAAAGGTATTTACTCCTCTCCTGGCTTGCATTCTGATCTGTGTGCAATCATAAGCACTCTTTTCTGCCCTGGAAGTGTGAATAAGATTCCTTCTTCACAGCCACTACCAATTGCATCACACCAGCCCTTGTCCTCTCCCCAAGACTGTCACAGAGGACTGAGGACCAGATCAACTACTCAATTTCCCTACCAACTATATTCCGAGACTCCAAAAGTATCTGATGATGTGACAGTGACTGCTGACAACCTGGAGCTGGTGCTGGGGCTGGGGCCTGATCAAGTCCCCCCCTCACCCCTGTGAAAGAGCTTTATCACTGACCTTTGAAACTGTCTTTGGTGTTTGTGAGTTGAAAAATCTGGAAACCACAGCAGCTGTCTGTGATTTAGTGCCTTGAAACCTACTCCAATCCTGTCTATGCTGGTGCAGCCTACATTGGACTGCACTCTGCTCTGAGCCTGAGGTAATAAGCCCTTCCTATCAGCCTTCCAGGTTGTCTTGGGTTGGAAGTCTGTTTCACTGTGTCATTTTGTGGCTTCTGCTGCATTTGAATTTGTTGAGAGTCATTTCACAGGTATTTGCAAGGTTTTAGGGTCCATCTTGGCTCTGCCCCATGTTTTGATTCCGTTCTTGAAGGAAAGTAGGGAAGCCATATTGACAGCAGTCAGTAAGGCTGCCAAATTAAGGAGACAGATTTTGATCATAGACCATGCTCAAATCCACTCCAGGGAAAGATATTATTCCTTGTATCTTTTCAGGTAAAAATGGAGGAGGCCCAGTCTGAGCAAGAAGTATAAAAATGAGACAATTCTGGATCTAGTTGTTGTCACTTCTTCATATTTATGTCTCTTTATTTTTTTAAATAAATAAACATGATAAGTACTTTAATTCTTCCATAGAAACTGATGAGACATACAAGTACATTTCACTCATTGTCTGAAGATGAGTTAAAATAGCTGAAAAGCCAATAAAAAGTACCATAATCTCTTGAACCATTTAAGTTCTATTGATTCTATCAGGTGACACTATTGAACTACAAAATACTTAACATTAATCATATAAAGTCAGACACAAAATCATTATACATCAAAGCTTTAGATGCCATTACAAATTATTTCTCAGAAGAATTTTCTAATATTTGGGGATTTTTAAGATACACAGAACTCTGAATAAAATTCAGGGGCTCTACCAGTTTGGACCACTTAGTGACTAGAAATATTGTGTTATCACTGGTAAAAGTTTTAGACAATTATAGAATTATGAAATTCACAGCAATTAGACTTGCAGCTGTTTCACAGTTTACAGTTATTTCCATAACAAATGAGCACATATGAAAGTGTGTGGACATGAGAGGTGTGTAAAATAAGTAAAGAGAGCATAACAAAACAAATATTTCTCAAAAAGAAAGCTACCTTGGAATCCCATGTGCCCAACGATTTTATTACAATTCACCCGTGTCTACATAGACAGAACCAAGTCATATGTGACTTTAAGAGGTTTATATCAGTGCCCTCTGAGAAGACCCAGGCAGCAACAAGACCAAAATTTCATGATTTCTTTGCCCTTAAGGTCATATGCTTAGGACATAGAGGATCATATCCTCTTACCAAGGCCATATTGACACATATGAACAATATTAGAATGAAGAAAGAAATAATGCAGGATTTATAATGGCTGAAATCATTTAGCTTTAGAGGTGTACTTCCTTCAAAGCCAGTTCAGTAGCTAAATAAAACATTTTCAGTTTTCAACAAAATACCCAGGACTCGAAACTATTTTCACAATTGTATATTGGTATCCAAAGCAAATCTAAAGTACATAAGTGATCTTTTCTTCTCAATCAGGTCCAAACACATAATGTATGTTTCACAACATAGATGCACTTGTGTTCATATACACATATAGAACACAAAGAATGAGGAGAGTATGAGTATAGGCCTGTGATTTAGTGAGAGGTACCATTTTCTCCTCATAGCAGGACTAACTTTACACATATTGGAAAATAACATTTATTCTGCATAATGAGATACAGACTACTTGCTTCAAAAATCTGTAGTTCAGGAAAGTCTCCCTTCATATATTATCTATTATAAGTAGGTACTCAATGGGTATTTCTTGATTGATTAACTATATGATTCAAAATCAGAGCTGTACCCAGTTTTCACATCACTAGGACCAAGGACTCTGATTGTTATCTGTTCCTGGTAGATTAGACAGAAATGAGGAATAATGTGAAAAAAATGACATTTCAAAAAAATGCTTATCCTGCCTTCCCCATGATTTCAGCATCATTACTTCAATCTGTCTTTCTCAACCCTTGTGAATGATTTAGTGTAACCATCCACAAATGCAGATGGTGACCTGTAACTACAGGATTCTTTTTGTATGAAGAACTCAAAGTTCCCAAAGTTCTCCTGACATAGAAAGCAACACATATTCTATCTCCTCAAAGTCTCTTCTGTCTACTTCGAGTATTTGTTTTATCTTCAAGTTTCTCAGTAGAATATTAACCCCTCAATAGAATTATTTCAGCTTTATCTTTATATCCACAGGGTAGAGTGCAGTACCTTTTATAAAACAGGCATATTATTAAAAGTGTGTAGAGATGAAAGTGCTTTTTAATTTTTTAATTTTTTTTTACTTTTTATATTTAGATTTAAATACTAAAACTTAAATGTACAATAGAGAAAAGAAAAACATTATAAACTTAAATACTGAAACTGAAACACAAAATAATAAAAGGGAAAAAGTATGTCATGTGCCCAGCAAAATGTAAGACAGGATTCAAAATATATAGCAATAAATACTGATTTCAAGAAAACCTATATAATAAATAATATTCTTTGCTTTGATGTAAAGTTGTTTTTTTTATTGTTCTCTGCTGGGTACTTTTTACTTTATTCTTGTCTCCCCTTCTTCCCCCAGGCCACCACTGAAGACTATAAACACAGATATGTATGTATGCATATGTGTGTGTATATATATATACACACACATATGCATACATACACATACATATGGACTTATTTTGATATATACTCTCCCTAACAAATTCTACTCCTGGTCTTTGCTTTTATGTTCATGTATATATCTTATTTCCTATCCTTCCTGACTCCTCTGCTTTGCTTCTACTTACTATCTTGCATTCCTACCTTAACCCACCCACCATCTAAGGGTCCCTCCCTTATCCTGCCAGTCCTATTAATCTAAACATACTTCTATACCCCTCCTTAATCTATTATCTCACCCTCCCTCCCGAAATACCTCCCTTATCCTCTTCCCACTTCCTATCTTCTTAGTGTTTTATTTCTTTCTGAATTTAGAAGACTTTTATACTATGTGTATGTGTGTGTGTGTAGTATATACATATACATATATATTTATGTGTATATATGTGTGTATATACTTTTCTGACCATAACTTTCAGGTAGTGTGATTATTCTTATGTTTTCTCTATTCTCCAGATCAATTGTTTTTCTTATGAGATGTTTCACATTCTCTTCTATTTTTCATTCTTTATATTTTGTTTTATTATTTCTTGATCTCTTGGAACTTAATTGACTTCCCTTTACCCAATTCTGATTTTCAAGGACTTGCTTTCTCCCTTAAGATTATGGATCTCCTTTTCTAATTGGTTGACTTTCTTTACATAATCTTGTTTTTTCTTGGATTGTTCTTTAAGTTTTTCCTCAATCTTTCTCATTTGATTTTAAAATCTTTTTAAAGTTCTTCTACGCATTCTCTTTGGTCAGGTGTACATTTGATGTTACTCTTTGCAGTAGAAGAGGATTTCTTTGCTTCAGTATCCTCCTCTAAAGCCATACACCAGACTCCTCTATTCCAACAGTAACTCTTTGGTTGGATTCTTTCTCCTTTGCCTATGTAATTTTTTGTAGTAGCTTGATATCTGTAATCATCTCTAAGCCTTGGGTGTGGGGCATCATGCCTCTGGCCTCAGATCCTCCTTTAGTTACCCCCTTTGACCTGCAACTTAAACCAAGACCTCCAAGTGCCGGCAGACAGAGGCATCTCTGAACCACTGCTTCTGCATTCATTGAGCATGTGCTGGTTCCTTCTCATCCTGGCTTCATCTCTACAGGATAGGTGATTCTGGCTTTTCTTGTCAGCAGAGGTTCCCTCAATCTTCCCTAGCTCAGATGCACAACTTTCCTCACTGTTCCAGGGGTAAAAGTTCCTGTGACTGAGGTGGAGGCGGCCTCCTAACCCAGCTAACCACAGGGTTTGCCAGTTTATTGCTTAAGTGAGCCTAGCCTGGAGATGTTTTCTCTTCACAGGGACCAAACCTCATCCTGGGATTTTTCTTCAGATCTTCTCCAATTGTCCCAGGAGTACCCCTGTTCTATCTCTACTCTTGTTTATTTTTTTACCAATCTATGTTCACCCTGAGGCATTATTTTCTCATTTATGGGAGAAAATCTTGAGAATTTGGAATTTTCTGACGTATTTTTTTCTATTTTCTCAGAATTCACTATATTTTTTTTTTGTTTTTAAGAATGATAGGAGACAGCATAGACACTTGGTCTCAAAGTCAAAAATATCTATGTATAAGACCTATCTCTGACTTATAATAACATTATTTTACCAATGTAACTAAATGGTACAGTGGATACAGGGTTGGGGCTGGAGTCTGAGACCTGAGTTCAAGTTCACTCTCACTTACTAGCTTCATAACCCTTATCATCTCTCAGTTTCAGTTTTCTCATCTGCAAAGTGGAAATAATACTAGCACTTACCTTCCAGGATTGTTGTGAGGATAAAATGAGATATTTCTTAAGTGCATTGTGAACTTAAAACACTACATAAAACTTAGTAACAGATTGGTTAAATCAGGTTTGGGATAACTGACAGCCTCAAACCCTTCAGTAAGTTAGGTGAATGTATGCCCCAACCTTGTGAAAACTCATGCTAGCAGAATGGGCAGATCAGAACAATTTGTTCCAATAGCCGTAAAGGTGGCTGAAGCAGCTGCAGTAGAGTGCTTAGAGCTTGGTCAGACATCAAAGATACCAAGGTCGTCCACTGCACCACATTCCATTGCCAGTCATCTTGACATTTTTCTTTTCACTGGACTTGATGACTCAGGAAAAGAAAGAGGCTGAAAATTTGGTGCAATTCTTCCTCACTTAAATCCAATTCATGCACAAGTCAAGACATCACCCGGTGATGTCATTGGTCCTCTTTGAAAACACAAGATTAATCACAATCAGTAGCAAGAGAATAGTAGTAGTAATAGTAGTAGTAGTAGTAGCAGCAGCAGCAGAAGCAGCAGCAGCAGCAGTAGTAGTAGTAGTAGCAGTAGTAGTAGTAGTAGTTTCTTGGACAAATCACTTAATCTTTCAGTGTCTCAGGGGATTCTCTAAGATTGTAAGTTGGAAGGGAGTAACTCCACTGTAACTGGTGAGGTGTGCATTACAGAAAGCCCATTCATAGAAGAAAAAAATGGATCTAGTAAAAATTAAAAAGGGATTGTTATAGCATTTATTTTTATTAACTTTAAAAATAATCTTTTTTTCAAATTACAATTATTTCAAAATGTGTCTCCACTCCCCTACCAAGGGTGGTCTCCTTATAACAAAGACTTTTTTTAAAAAGTGAGAAGGAAAAGTCAATTCAGCAAAAGTAATCAACAGTTCAAATGTTTATGATAGAAAATGCAATCAGTCACGCCCTTACTTCCCTACATATGCAATGAAGTATTTTCTCATTTTTTTTCTAAGCTAAGCTTGATCATTATAATCAGAGCACTAGGATTCATTTTATTGTTCTTTCTGCTTGAATGATTATAGTCATTGTGTTCATGCTTTCGCTTTCCTCAGCATCTGTTCATATCAGCCCACTTATATTTCTGTGAATTCCTGGTAATCTTCATTTCCAATGATGCAATCGTATTTCCTTACCTTCATGTGCCACAATGTGTTTAGCCTCTAGCCAAATAACGGATAATTAGTTTGTTTCAGCTTTTTCCTACCACAAAAGTTTGGTTATGAATATTTTGGGGTAGCTACAAACTTTCTAACTTTGACCTCCTTGACCACTGTAAACTTTAACTTACTTGCCTAGCTCCACAAAGGCTCTAAAATATTACAAGAAACATTGCCTAGAAATGGCAACTCTGGATCAGGGGCATTTTAATCATTTTTGTGGCATTATTCAAAATTGCTTTCAAAGATACTTGGGTAATTCACTACTATTCCAAAGAATTTCTAAAGACGCTCCAACACTGTTTTTATTTTTGGTCATTTTTGACAGTTTGTTGGGAGAAAAACCCTCAAACTTATCTTGATTTGCATTTCTCTTATTACCGATTTGGAATTATCTTTCCTATGGTTTTTAATTGCTTATAATTCTTGTTTAAATAATTTATCCTCTAACTATATACTTGCCAATGGTTCTTAGTTTTTTTATACTTAATTATATATAACTTATTTACTTATGTTAGTTCATTGACATAAGATCATATCAGAAATATGTGACATAAAGATTAGTTCAGGTCAACAGATTTCCTTATCCTAGTACAAATGATTTCATTCATGCAAAAGCTTTTGAATTTCATATAGTAAAGATAATCTATTTATATTTTTATTATATCCATCCTTTTTGTCCTTATAAATCTTTATCTTTGCCATTTTGGTGAAAACTATCCCTACACATTTTCCTCCTTGAAAGAATATTATTGCCTGTTATCTTTAGGCAGGAGGTCCCTTTGGAGTTGATTTTGCTATATGGTGTTAAAGGTTGATCTACAATGTCTCTGATAAAGGCCTCATCTCTAAAATATATATACATATATATAGGACTGAATTGAATTTACAAGAATACAAGTCATTCCCCAATTGATAAATAGTTGAAGGATATGAAAAGGCAGTTTTCAGAATGAGGAAATCAAAGCTTTCTATTGTCATATGAAAAAATCCTCTAAATCACTTATTGATCAGAAAAATGCAAATGCAAACAATTCTCAGATACCACATCACACCTATCAGATTTACTAACATGACAAAACAGGAAAATAGAAAATATAGGAGAAGATGTGGGAAAATTAGAACACTAATGCATTGTTAATGGAGTTGTGAAGTGATGGAAGCATTCTGGAAAGCAATTTGGAACTATATAGCCCAAAGGGCTATAAAATTTTGCATACCCAGCACTACCACTTCTAGGTTTATATCCCAAAGAGATCATACAAGTGGGAAGAGTATTCATATATACAAAAATATTTTTGAGAGAATGTCTATCAATTGAGGAATGACTGAATAAGTTGTAGTATATGAATGTAATGGAATACTATTGCACTATAAAAATGATGAGCAGTCAGACTTCAGAAAGACCTGGAAAGACTTATATAAACTGATAGAGAGTGAAATGAGCAGAACCAGGACAACATCATACACAGTAACACCCACATTATGTGACAACTGACCTTGACAGATTTAGCCCTTCTCATCAATGCGAGGATCAAGACTAAAGATGGAAAATGCTATCCACATTCAGAGAAAGAACTCTGGAGTCTGAATGCAGATGGAAGCATACTATTTGCTCTCTTCATCTTTTGTTGTTTTGATTTATTTCTTCTTTCTCGTGGTTCCTCCAATTAGCTATAACTCTTCTTTATATCATGAATAATGTGAAAATAGGGATAATATGAATGTTTAAGATTCAGATTGCATGCTGTCTGGGGAAGGGGGAGGACAGGTTGGGGGGAAATTTGAAACTAAAAATTTTATGGAAGTGAATGTTAAAAACTAAAATTAAATTGATTATTTAAAAAAGGGTTAGTCTAAAAGATTTTTCTTAAACCATATTCCAATTTTCCCATTAATTTTTGTTTAATCACAACTTCTTCAGAAAATAATTTATTATTTTGCTTTTATTCATTTTTATTGAATTAAGTTATTTTTGATTCTTGCTTAAGTAGTCTATTTCGTTGACTGATTTTTTTATTCAAAAGAAAATATTTGGTATTACTATTTTAGGATAAAATTTGTAACCTGTGTTAGTTCCACCTAATTCCTATATTTCCTTGAGATGCTAGATCTTTTGTTCTATAAATGAACTTAATCATTATTTTGTCAAGTTTACAAAGCACCTCATTTGATAGTTTTGCTAAAATTTCATCATATCCCTAATTAATTTATGTAATAATATATTATCTATTTCTAACTGAACCATGAGAAAATAATATTCCTCCCACTATGTGATTATTTATTTATTTAAGTGTTCTCTTATTTTATTCATGTAACACCTGAATATGCCTTGGTAGACTATAAGGTTTTTCTTTTTATTTTATAGGTATTTTGAATAAGATTTCCCTATAGTTTCTTCCAATATAAGCAATTTGCTATGAAAATATTGATAACATGTGTGGATTTATTTTATATCATTCCATCAAATTGAATATATTAATTATTTCAATGTCTGTGATAATTCTTTGAGATTTTCTAAATTATTGTAAATGGGGATAATTTTATTCCTTCTTTTTAAAATTTTGTGACATTAATTTCTTTCTCTTGCATGTTACTGTCAATATCATTTTTTTGACCATGTCCAATAATAATTTAGAGAAGTATCCTTGTTTCATTACTATATTTAATTAGACAGCTTCTAATATTTCCCCATTCAAAATAATAGCAGATTTTGAACTTGGAAACATCGTTTTTATAATATAAAAAGTGACCGTTCTATGCCTACTTTAGGAAACTTCCTTTTTCAGCATAAAGGCAAAAAGATTTTTGCCTTCCTAAGTGCCTTTTTACATCTCTTGATATAATAAAGGTATTTGAGTTATTTTAATTTTTATTATGATTAATTAGATTAATTGTATATTTTCATATAAATTTATTTATTTAACTTTTTACATTCATTTTCACAAAATTTTGGGTTCCAAATTTTCTCCCCATTTTTCCCCTCCCCCCACCCCGATACACCAAGCATTCTAATATTCCCTATCACCAATCTGCCCTCTCTTCTATCATCCCTCCCTTCTCTTGTCCCCATCTTCTCTTTTGTCCTGTAGGGCCAGATGATTTTCTATTCCCCATTAACTGTATTTCTTATTTCCTAGTAGCAAGAACAACACTGAACAGTTGTTCCTAAAATTTTGAGTTCCAAATTCTCCCCATCCCTCCCTCCCCACCCATTCCCTTTGGGAAGGCAGGCAATTCAATATAGGCCCTATCTGTGTAGTTTTGCAAATGACTTCGATAATAGTCGTGTTGCATAAGACTAACTGTATTTCCCTCCATCCTATCCTGCCCCCCATTGTTTCTATTCTGTCTTTTGATCCTGTCCCTCCCCAAATTGCTCCCTCTTCCTATTGCCCTCCCTTCCATCATCCCTCCCACCTTGCTTATCTCCTTCTCCCCCACTTTCCTGTATTGTAAGATAGGTTTTCATACCAAAATGAGTGTGCATTTTATTCCTTCCTTTAGTCGAATGTGATGAGGGTAAACTTCTTGTTTTTTTTCTCTGCTCTCCTCTTTTTCCCTCCACTAAAAAGTCTCCTGCTTGTCTCTTGAATGAGATATAGATTACCCCATTCCATTTCACCCTCTTTCCTCCCACTACATTTCTCTCTCACCATTTACTTTAATTTCTTTTAAGTTATGGTCTCATCCTATTCAATTCACTCTGTGCTCTCTGTCTCTGTATGTGCATGCATGTGTGTATGTGTGTGCACGTGTGTACATGTGTGTGCGTGTGTGTGTGTGTGTGTGGTCCCACCAACTACCCAGATAACGAAAAGTTTTAAGAGTCACAAATATCGTCTTTCCATGTAGGAATGTAAACTGTTCACTTTTGGTAAGTCCCTTATGACTTCTCTTTGCTGTTTACTTTTTCATGCTTCTTCTCATTCTTGTGTTTGAAAGTCAAATTTTCTTTTCAGCTCTGGTCTTTTCATCAAGAATGCTTGAAAGTCCTCTGTTTCACTGAAAGACCATATTTTCCCCTGAAGTATTATACTCAGTTTTGCTGGGTAGGTGATTCTTGGTTTGAGTCCTAGTTCCTTTGATTTCTGGAATATCCTATTCCAGGATCCTATTCGATCCCTTAATGTAGAAGCTGCTAGATCTTGAATTATCCTGATTTTATTTCCACAATACTGGAATTGTTTCTTTCTAGCTGCTTGCAATATTTTCTCCTTGACCTGGGAACTCTGGAATTTGCCCACAATGTTCCTAGGAGTTTCTCTTTTTGGATCTCTTTCAGGCAGTGATCAATGGATTCTTTCAACACTTATTTTGCCCTCTGGTTCTAGAATATCAGGGCAGGTTTCCTTGATAATTTCATGAAAGATGATGTCTAGGCTCTTTTTTGGATCATGGCTTTCAGGTAGTCCCATAATTTTTAAATTGTCTCTCCCAGATCTATTTTCCAGGTCAGTTGTTTTTCCAATGAGATATTTCCCATTCTCTTCCATTTTTTGATTCTTTTGGTTTTGTTTTATGATTTCTTGGTTTCTCAGAAAGTCATTAGACTCCATCTGTTCCATTCTAATCTTGAGAGAACTATTATCTTCTTCCTCTTTTTCCATTTGAACCTCTTTTTCCATTTGGCTAATTCTGCTTTTGAAAGCATTCTTCTCCTCATTGGCTTTTTGGATGTCTCTTGCCAATTGAGTTAGCTTATTTTCCAAGGTGTTATTTTCTTCAGCATTTTTTTGGGTGTCCTTTACCAAGGCATTGATCTGTTTTTCATGCTTTTCTTGCACCTCTCTCATTTCTCTTCCCAGTTTTTCCTCCACCTGTCTAACTTGAATTTCAAAATCTTTTTTGAGCTCTTCCATGGCCTGAGCCCACTGGACATCCACCTGGGATGTCTATGATAGAGAGGCCCCGACCTCCAAGTCTTTCCCTGATGGTAACAATTTTTCCTCATCATCAAAATTGAAAGGTGGGGAACATCTGTACCCCATCAAAATAGCTTCCTATAGTCTTATTTTTATTCCCTTTTCTTGGCATTTTCCCAGCCAGTTACTTGACTTCTGAGATTCCTGTCCACCCCCGCCTAGATCCGCCCAGCTAATTCTTGGGGTCTGAGATTCAAATGGGTTTTCCATGTCAGGCACGGCTGCTATTCAATGTGAGCTTAAGTTGTGGTGCTCGGGTGGGGGCAGGGCCGCCTCCCAGGTTCAGTTTCCTCAGAGACTTTATGCAGAGACCTTCAGTAATGGAGCAGGTGGGGGCAGGGCCGCCTCCAAGGCTCAATTTCCTCAGGGGGTTTATGCAGAGACTTTCGGTAATGGCCCTGAACTTCTTCCTGCTGCTCAAGGAGTCCTTGTCCCCCACTGCTGCCTCTGCCACTGCCTCTGCCACTGCCTCCCGAGGGGACCCAAGTCACAGAGACACCCTGCTCCCCTCTTGGCCAGCTCAGAAGTCTCTCTCACTGACCTGGAGCGCCTGTGGGTGGAGGGACCTTTCCAGCCACCGGAGGTTCCGTCCCTGAAGCCTGCTAGGATCTGCTCCTCTGGGACCAAGCGGTCAGTGTAGCACAGGGGTGGGCTCTGCTGTCCAGAGCATGACGGACCCCTGGTGCTCTCCAGGGCTCTCTGGAACGGAATTCTTTTCCACTGTGTTTCTCCATGGCTTGCAGTGCCCCAGCATTTGTGGGGAGCTCCTTTTGCAGGAAATATATGGGCTGTGGGTTCGGAGCTAGCATACATGAGTCTTTCTACTCTGCCATCTTGGCTCCTCCCCCAATTAATTGTATTTTTAATATTGAACCATCTTTGTATTTCTGGTACAACTCAAAATTGATCATGGTGAATTTTTCCATTTTAAATTCTTGGCTTTACTCTCATTTAATTATGTATAGTATATTTTGATAATTATTTTTCTTTTTCTATTTCTTGTGGTTTCTTGTTTGTTTGTTTTTTTAATTTGGGTGATTTGATTTTTATTTTTATTTTACAATTAGCTAAAAATCAATATTGTTCATCTTTTCAAAGTCTCAGCTTTAGTTTTTCTTATAATATTTAGGGTCCTCATAGAACATGCTTAATATTTTAGGCAGGTACATGAAAGGTTGCAGTCATTTTGCTTTCAACCATGTGTGAAGTATGAAGGTGCACTTCCCCCCTCTTCAGAATATGCACAGTATTCTCTACCTTGTTTAAATCCAATATGTGGAGGCTTGATGCATCATCTTATGGTCATGAGTAACTGAAGACTAAGGACTGTGGAGTCAAAAAGGGTCTTGTGATTGACTGAGGATCACTGAAGGACTAATAACACAGGAGAGGTTAAACTGAGGGTGAATTTTGAAAGTTTCAGTGCCTAATCCTCACCCCCCACCCACCGCTTCTCCCTCTCTCTCTTTCTCTCTCACTCTCTCTCTCTCTTTCTTCCCAGCATCTTCCAAGTCAAGTGAGGAAAATACTGTTAACTGCCACATGGGAGAGTCAGCAACATGCTGTAGCAGCTCACCTGAGTGCTATGTCTCCCTGAACAAGGGCTGCCTCTGATTCTTTTGTGACCATGGTCTTAAATCAATGTGCATCCTAAGAAGATAGTGCCCAAGTAATTGTGAGAATGGAAAATTCACCAAAGTCAGAGAATCTTCCCAGAAGCAACTGAAGTGACTGGCCACAGTGACTGAATTTGGTATGGAACTATAGCAATAGACATGCAACATGAGTAAACAAGTCCAAGAGTGAATTGGCTTGTCATCCAAGACAGTATACAATGCCAAGAGCCAGCCCAGCAGAAAAAGGGAGCAGCCTGTTTTGAAGTAAACTTTTTGAGTACTGAGCAGCATGGAAAAGAAAAAGAACTATGAAGAATTGGAGGATACCTTTCATTCACACAGTTTCTTAACATTTATAACCTTTGAACTTTAATTGTGAGCCCTTTCTTCCCAGGAATCTGTTGTATGTGCAATGGAAGAGTGTGGCCTCAACTGGGTGAATCATTTTGTAATTTTTTCTCTTTTGATGTATTCTTAGTAAATGCCCTTATGCAGTAGCTAATTGGTGACAACTACTTAGTGTCAGGGAGCACATTAAATGGGATTCCTGAGCAGAAGTACTAGAATATTCCAGTATATCAAGTTATTCAATAACAGAATCTTCAGGGCAAAGTAGTCGACTTCCTTCTGGGACGTAGTCCCACTACTGTAAGTAGGAATTAAGGAAATTGTCCAAAAGGGATGCTGCAGTAGAGGCAGTATTTTTGTTTTCTACTTTATCTGTTTCTCCTTTAAAATTCAAGAGTTTCTCTTCTGCACTAATTTTGATTGTAATGATCTCTTAATTTTTAATTTATTTATTGCATAATAAATTCATCAACCTTATTTTTTCTATTTTGTAGCTATGTTTTTGTATTATTTTTCCCTTGTCTGCTTTTAGAAATATTGGGTATGCTATATACTATATTATTAAAGTTATCTTTCATAAATTATATTTCTTTGTTTTATTTATTATTATATATTAACACAAGAGAGGTTAAACCGAGTGTGAATTTTAAAAGCTTCAGTGCCTAATCTCCCCTCCCCCCCTCTTCCCCAGCATCTTTCAAGTCAAGTGAGGAAAAATACTGTGAACTGCCACATGGGAGTTCTACAATTTATTCTTTGTTTTATTCATTATTTCATTATTGAGTCTCCCTTTGAATCTTTTTTTGTGGTGCTTATATTAAGTATTATTACCATTCTGTTACAGTCTATAAAGAATGTATTTATCCTATTTATGGTTTTTTCATTAATTTACAATTATCTATATGATGGTCTCTTTTTATAAAAGTACTATGTGGTGCTAAGAAATTTCTATAATTTTTACTGTTCTCATTCAAAAGATCACAGGCATTTAAAGTTCACCTCCAAAAATTCAGTACTGTATTTTTTTTCATTTATATTTGTTGTAGATTTATCTGGCACTTTTTGAAGAATGTTTTCTTCTATAATTGGATTACTCAGTTTTATTTTTGTGAATACAGTCAACCATTTAAAATTAATTTAAAAGCTGTACTATTTTTGAATATGTTAATATTTAATAAATAAATTTCGTTGCTTATTTTACTGAACAATGCAGTTCCCTGTTTATGCCTCTTGATACCCTAAATTCTTTTTGCTTTGTTAACATGATCGAAACTCTAATGTTGTGGCTCTTTTTGTACTTTCTTGATAAAGGAAAAATATTAGGTTTTTGTTTTCTGATATATTCTGACATTCAGTTGTTATATTGGATTGTTTAAATCATTCACATTTTAAAATATTTTTAGGCTTTTGTTTTCCTCTCTGTCTTTTGTGTTTATTGTTAATGTCCTTTGTCTTTTAAGCCTCTATTTGTGAATTTTTTACTTACATCTTTTTCAATGCTAGTCTATTTCAATTTATTCTCTCCCATCGACTATTTTTTTATTTTTAAAAATGCAACTTATGGAAATATCTTTTATTTTCACATCATTTTCCACAGTACCCTTCCACCTCCCAGAAAACCACTTGTTATTATAAACATTTTTAAAAGGAAAGAAAATATTGTTCAGCAAAGATCATGATAAAACTGAAAAGGTCTTATGTTACATATAGTGTCCTACACATAAAGCCCCCAGATCTGAAAAGCAGTAGTCTTATAGCTCTTTTTGAGACTAAAATTAGAGAATTTGACAAAATTCTATTGCAATTACATTGTCATTCTTTACATTTGCATTATTAAAGGGAGCTAGAGGATGAGAGAAAAAGAGGGAGAGGGGAGGAGAGACAGACAGACAGAAAGAGAGAGAGAGAGCTTTCTGGGTTTGTTTACTTTACATTGTAACCATTTATGTATGTCTTCTGTTTGGAACTACGTTTTTCATATTCATTTTCATATTCATAATTTCTTATACCATAATGATATTCTATTATTCATATGTCATAATCTGTTTAATCACTCCTTTATTAATGGAGATATGCTTTGCTTCCAATTCTTTGCTACCAGAAAAATTTTTGCTACAAATATTTTGCTGTATGTTATGTCTTTCTTCTTATTAATCGACGCTTTGGAATATAAATTCAGTAATAGAATCTCTGGGTCAAAGGGTATGGCCAATTTAGTCACTTTATTTGCATAATTTCAGTTTGCTTTCCAAAATTGTTGTACTGTTCTATCACACTAGTTTAACTATCTTCCCCATTCCCCTCCAATGTTGGCTATATTCCTCTTTTGCCAATTTTGCCAATGTGCAAGATGTGAGGTTAAATATCAGGGACTTTTTAAAAATTTTCATTCCCCTTATTAAATATTTGGAGCATTCTTTCATATAGTTGGTAATAGTTTTCAGTTCTTCTGACAACTGTTATATCCCTTGACCATACGTCTGTTGAGTAATGACTTTCTAATTACATAGATATACATAAGCATATATATGAACACAAACATAAATACATATGGATACATATACATTAAGATATATATTTGTGCAGAAGCTTTTCAGTTTGACACATTCAAAGTTCTCAGTTATCCTTTCTAATTTGCTTCTATCCACTGTTTGGGAAAGAAATCTCTTATCCATAGATATGAAAGATACAGGATCATCTCTTCTAATTTTTACGAAATACAATTTTAATTATACTTTCAGGTCTCAATTTGGAACATATTATGAAACATGGTGTGAGGTGTTGTTCCTAGTCTAATTTCTGGCATAAAGCTTTGCATTTTTCCCAATAATTCTCATCAAACATTTATGACAGTTTAGAATTTCATATTTATGAATACTTTGGGTTATTGAATTTACTTTTTATTCTTCCTTGTGTAGTTTGTCTCATTGAGTGAAGTTTTACATTTTTAAACCAAAACTACATTGATATAGATTGAGGTCTAGAAATGCTGCCACATCCCTATTTTTTTTATTATCCTTCTAAACATAATCAATACTTTTGTTTTTTTCAATGATTGTTTTGGTCTAGCTCTATAAAATATCCCTTTGATAATTGACTGCTATAGTACTACATTTTTGAAATGTCTTCTGTCACATTTGTTGTATTATTTTAGAATGTCATGGAAACCAAATGTCACTCAAATTATTTGAGTTCTTTATTTCTTTAGGGAATATTTTCTAATTGTATACATTAAGGTATTGAGTGACTATGGCATTATCTCCCAGATCTTTATTAATTTTGTAGTTATCTTAAATGAAAGTCCCCTTTATTTTTTTGCTTTCTGGATTTTGTTATTGCTATGGAGAAATGCTATTTATTTTTGTGGGTTTTTTTCTCTGTCTTGCTCCTTTACTAGAGCTATTGATTCTCTCATTTATCTTCTTTTCTGATTTCCTAAGTAAATAATCAAGTCACCAGCAAACTGGGATAGTTTGTATTTCTTTTTGCCTATCTCCTCAATTTTCCTTTCCTCTATTTCTGTTATTACTAGAATTTATAGAATTATGTCAAATAACATCAGGGAAAGAGGGCATTCTTCTTTTAGTCCAGGATTTCCTAGGAAAGCTTCTAGTATTTCCTCATTGCATATAATACTGGCTTCTATTTTTAGATAAGTACATTTTTACCATATCAAAAAATATCTTTCTATGCCTGTACTTGTCCCATTCCCTTTTAACTTCGCTTTGTAAAGCTGTTTGAATTTGCTTAAATTGTTCATTTAGCTCTCTTTTTATTTATCTATATTTCTGCCACTTTTTTCATCATTCTCTTTCTCCACTTAGGGAAGTATGTGAATCTAAATCCTCCTCCTCCCTCCACTTTTTAATTTAAGTGATATATTATGCAGAATTCAGTTCCAAGTTAGTATTTTCTTTGTTCTCATTACTTCTCTACCCTTTTAGTCTTTTATGAATACTAGCCTTCAATTCATATGCAGAACATTTACTTGTTCATTCTATATTTTCCTATTGTCCCTCATGATGTAGAGTTACTGGAATGCCTGATAGGAATACTTTGTGGCTGCATTTGTCAACCTTATTGATCCTCTTTTGTAATCTTCTGTATCTCTTTATGAAATATTAGTTAATGAAGAAAGCAACATTAAAGTGAAGCAGAAGCAGAGAAAAGGTAATGTGTGAGGGGAGTTTAAATTGTGTCCTGAATCATAAGACCTGGTCCACTCCCTGTCCTTGCCATGATCATTCACCAGCTCTAAGGATAGCTTGTTTTCTGTATTTCTTTTTTATGATTTCCACCAAAATCACTACTGTATCTATGAGTGCTTGGGAATTCATTCATCCTCTCTCCTGGAGCAAGATGTAATGTTAGGAAATACAACTTTTTCTTATAGTGAGTAATGTAACAAATTCAATTATATATGTATTTATAAATGTGTGTATGTATTTATGCATGTATATATGTATCTGCGTGTGACTATACACAGAAAGTCATAGTGAAGTTTTTATAGCCACCGGGTTTTAAGGAAATTACTTTATGCTCATCAAAGTTCTAGATATTAGGAAGAATACAGAGAAGCACATACCATGGAACTTGTCCTCAAGATCACTGTGATCAAACTGAGATCTGCCATACAGAAAAATTTAAAAATACCCTAATAATAAGTTCATTCATAAACGTTCCCCTTAATTCTTAACCAGAGTCCTAATTTAAAATGCTACTAGAATAAGTTGATCTATTTTGAAATAGTAAAATTGAACTATCTCCAAATTTAGAAAAGACATTATTCCTAAAAGTATTATGATATTTGTTGTTCTTAATGAAGATTTCTAAGCAACGTTATGAGATACATTTGTGAATTAAAAGGAAGTTAGAAATACTTAATCTAGTAATAGAATGAATACTATTTAGAATCAGAGTACTTGTATTTCAGTTGTGGGTATATCACTTATTAGCCATGTGACTAGTTTAGTTTATGTTTTTGTTTTTGTCAAATGCACACAGCAATATTTTTACTTCTTCAAAAAGTAACTATGAGAAAAGTGTTTGGATAATTGTAAAGCTTTATATAAATATATCATTATCGTACAAGATCAACATCATGCAAGATCATTTCTATCCATGGTGGTTCATCCTCAACAGTAACCTCCCTCCCCTTCCACCATTCCTTGGAACATAGTTGGTGTAAATCTAAATAGTATCAGATCAAAAAGCATCAGAAGCAGCACTGGCTGCATATTTTAAGAAATAACCAAATATTATTATCAATTCAGAGTCACTTAATGATATATCAAATATTTCTATACTTCTCTTCAAGTTTTTTTTTTACCATCCTCAAATTTCCAATTGATAAGGCTATTCGTGTTCTTTTGTCTTCTTAGAAACCTTTCTTATCTTTCGCAGAAAGGTCTCATAAAGCTAGAAACTTAAGGAAATATGCTTTAATTAAGATAAAATATTATTAGTGCCCTGTGTTATTGAATGTTATGTTGCTTGGCATTAGTATTATCTGGTTTGTTAAAGTATATAATTTTTATATTTCTTACTTAGCAGACTTTCAGATATCACTCTTAACTCATCACTCAAATAAAACTGATCATTTAAGACAAATATATTGAGAAAATAAAATAATAAAAATAAAATAAGTATATTGAGAACCATGCTGAGAGCCAAGATCGCAGAGTACACAGTTAATCTCTGTAGTTCTTCAATATTCTCCTCCAAATAACCATAAAATAGTACCCCAAAACAAATCCTGGAAGAGCAGAGCCAGCAGAAAGATGGGGTGAAGCAGTCTATTAGCCCTGCAGACTTGCAGGATTGGCAAAAAAAAGTCTATTTCATTTGTATAAAAGGAGAAGGAATTATAGGATAGGATTTGTCCAAACAAGCCTCACCTCAGCAAACCAGTGGGAGATCCTGAGACCCAGAAAGGTGCAAGAGAAAAAAGCCAACATTAGGACCCACCATGTGCCTTAGCATAACCACAGAAACTGGCAGACTCCATTTCTGAGAACCAACACTTATTTCAGGATAGCCCTGGGTAGGCAGGTGTCCATTAATGGTCAGACCTGCATGCTTCAGCACAACTCAGGGCAAATTGGAATTCTCCAGGGTCCAGACCACCATGTACTTCAGTGTAGTCCCAGAGAAATGCAGAAAAACTCCACATAACCTCAACATGCACCAGACAAGACCATGAGGACCCCAGTCAGCACCAGTTAAGCTGCCAGATACCTGCAGCCTCTAGAAGTGCCAGGCACAACCCACACCCCACCACTGCACTCCCTCAAAACATCACAAGACACAAGGGTCAACCATGGTCCTCAGGGCAGCATCAGTGCAGCACCAAGTAAACCTCCAAGGAATGAAGTCACAGGTACAAGGAAGCTGAGACAAATACCATTACAACCTGGGAGAAGTGGTTAAATTTAAAAGAAAGGGGAAAAGGCCAAAAAAAGATGAGGAAAACAGCAACAACTGACGGTAAAAAGATGACAGGAAGACCAAGGGATCAACTCAGAATAGAACAGCAAACTCAAAACACCTATGGACAAAACCTCAAAGAAAAGTAATTAGAGGTATAAGAAAATTGGGAAAAGAAATAAGGGTGATGCAAGAGAATTATGAAAAATAAAAGACTCAACTAAAAAATAGAATTGGTCAAATGAAAAAGGAGATGCAAAAATCCATGGAAGAAAACAGCTCCTTAAAGAATACAATTGACCAAATGGAAAAGAATGCACAAAAACTACTTAAGGAAACAACACCTTAAAAGGTAGAATTGGCAAGTGGAAGTTAATGACTCTATGAAACATCATAAAACAAAATCACAAGCATGAAAAATGGGAGAAAAATAAAATGTCTCATGGGAAGAACAAAGAACTTGGAAAAAATCCAGGAAAGACAATATCAAAATCGCTGGACTACCTGAAAACCATAATCAAGAGGAGGACCTGAACAGCATCTTTTAAAATATTATCAGGGAAAATTGCCTCATATCCTGGAACCAGAGGGCAAAACAGGGATTGAAAGAATCCACCTTAGGAGAAAACAGAAAATTGGGAAAGAATTTTTACAGTCAGTGTCTCTGATAAAGGCCTCATTTCTAAAATATATAGAGAACTGAGTCAAATTTATCAGAAAACAAGTAATTCTCCAACTGATAAATGGTCAAAGGATACAAAGAGACAGTTTTCAGATGAAGAAACTAAAGCTATGTACAGTCATAAAAAATACTCTAAATGACTGTTGATTAGAAAAAGGCAAATCAAAACAACCCTGAGGTACCACATCATGCCTAACAGATGGGCTAACATGACAAAATAGTAAAATGATAAATACTGTAAAAGACATGGAAAAATTGGAATGCTACTGCACTGTTGATTAAGTTGTGAACAGATCTAACAATTTTGAAGAATAATTTGGAATTATGCCCAAAGTCTTATAAAAATGTTCATTCCTTTTGACACAACAATCCCAATTCTATATCTGAATTGCAAAGAGATCATACAAATGGGCAAAGTACCCACATGTAGAAAAATATTTATAACAGCTTTTTTTGTGGTAGCAAAGAATTGGAAATTAAGGGGATATTCATTAATTGAGGAACAGCTGAACAAGTTGTGGTACATTGTGCTATAAGAAATGATGAGCAGATAGACAGCAGAAAAACCTAGAAAGACTTAAATGAACTGATGAGGAAAGCAGCAACAACAAAGTGAAGAGAACGGAAACAGGAAAACATTGTATACAGTAACAGCTGCAATGTGTGATGACTGACTTTGATAGACTTACCTCTTCTTAGCAATACAAAGATCCAAGACAACTCCAAAGGACTAATGATAGAAAATACTGTCCACCTCCAGATAAAGAACTATGGAGTTTGAGTACAGATTGAGGCATATTATTTGTTCTTTCTCATTTTTATTCTTTTTTTATTTTGATTTCTTCTTTCTCCTGACTTCTCCCGTTGTTTCTAATTCTTATTTACAACATACTTAATGTGAAAATAGGTTCAATAAAAATGTATATGTAGAGCCTATATCAAATTGCATGCCATCCTGAAACATGGAGAGATGGGGAGAAAATTTTGAACTCAAAATCTTATGGAAGTGAACATTAAAAACTAAAAATAAATTAATTTTTTTTAAAAAAATAGAATCCACCAACTACCTCAGGAAAGCATTCCAAAATAAACACACCTAGGTATATCATAGCCATGTTTCAAAAGTATCATTTCAAAGAAAAGGTACTATAAGTGGCCAGAGGTCAACTCAGAATCACCTACAAAAAATAGTCTATCAAAAAAATAGAAGGATTTCAACCTTTCATAAGAAGATCAGAACTCATCCAAAAATTTCACCTCCAATATCAAGACCCAAGAGGAGCATAAACAGTTAAAAGGGAAAAGAAAACATAAGGAACTAAATAAGGCTAAACAGTTTACATCCCTACACTGGAAGACAATACTTGTAACTCTTGAAAATTGTATCACTAGGGGGACAGAGCCAAGATGCCAGAGTTGGAAAACACACAAAGGCAGGCTCTCCCCACACAGCCCATAAAATACCTGTAGAGAGGGACTTTCAACAAATTTTAGAGCAGCAGAAGTGGAGAACAACAGAGTGGAGGAGATTTCCAGCCCAGGATGACCTGAAAGGCCCACAGGAAATGTCAGTTGCAGCAGATGTGGAGCAGAGCCCATCCCAGCCTTAGCCACACTGGACTGTGGCTCGGGAACAGCCCTCAGGAGCAGAATCTCCAGTTGTGGAATCCCCAGTCCCAGTAGCAGCAGGTTCGCAGATCCCTCAATGCACAGGTGCCAAAAGTCAGTGACATGATTTTTTCAGCTGACCAGGAAGGGAGAAGGGCCTTCCCATAGCTCCAGCGTTAGGCAGCTGCTGAGGAGGCCACATCAGCAGGTGGCAGCAGTTCCTACCACAGCCCCTAAAGCAGCTGCATCCATTGTTGGAGAGTAAAAACCCTGGGAACACTGAGGAGCTGAATATTTCCTCAGCCCTGTGTAGAGGCCCTGAGGGAGCTGGTCTTTGTCTCACACTGAATGGTGGCCCTGCCCCAACAGCTTATCTGAAAATCAGGCCCCAGTGCTGGCTTGGCAGAACTGGAAGCCAGGTGGCTGTGGAGAGAAAACTGCTAAGATTTTGGACACAAAAATCCCTTATTGAGCCCAGACCAGTACATGCTTGATTGTGCCACCTTGGAGGGACTGAGATCTTACAGATACCCAGAGTATACCCTATTCTTGACAAAGGACCCAAAAGTCAAGCAACTGGTTGGGAAAATGCCCAATAAAGGGAAAAAATAAGACTAAGGAAGGCTACTTTCTTGGTGAACAGATATTTCTCTCATCCTTTCAGATGAAGAAGAAGAATGCTTACCATCAGGGAAAGACATAGAAGTCAAGACTTCTGTATCCCAAACATCCAAAACAAATATTCAATGGTCTCAGGCCATGGAAGAGCTTGAAAAGGATTTTGAAAATCGAATAAGAACAGTGGAGGTAAAACTGGGGAGAAAAATGAGAGAGATGCAAGAAAAGCATGAAAAGTAGGTCAACATCTTGCTAAAGGAGACCCAAAAAAATTCTGAAGAAATTAACACCTTGAAAAATAGGCTAACTCAATGGGAAAAAGAGGTTCAAAAATCTACACACAGAGAGAGAGAGAGAGAGAGAGAGAGAGAGAGAGAGAGAGAGAGAGCAAAGGGTGAATTGAATTGGATGGGATCATATCTTAAAATAATGAAATTAAGTGGTGAGAGAGAAATATATTGGGAGGAGAAAGGGAGAAATGGAATGGGGCATATTATCTCTCACAAAAGAGGCAAGTAAAAGACTTTTCAGTGGAGGGATAAAAGAGGGAGGTGAGAGAAAAAACATGAAGCTTACTCTCATCACATTTGACTAAAGGAAGGAATAAAATGCGCACTCATTGTGGTTTGAAAACTTATCTTACAATACAGGAAAGGGGGGAGAAGGGGATAAGCAGGGTGGGGGATGATGGAAGGGAGGACAGTGGGAGGAGGAAGCAATTAAAATTCTTGGGGAGGGAATAGCATCAAAAGAAAGAATAGAAGAAACGGGGCCCAGGATAGGATAGAGGGACTATTATGGAAGTCATTTGCAAAACTACATAGATATGGCCTGTATTGAATTGCTTGCCTTCCCAAAGGGAATGGGTGGGGAGGGAGGGATGAAGAGAAGTTGAAACTCAAAGTTTTAGGAACACCTGTTGAGTATTGTTCTTGCAACTAGGAAACAAGAAATATAGGTAATGTGGTATAGAAATTTATCTTTCCCTACAGGACATAAAAGAAAATGGAGAGAAGGGAAGGGAAGGATCTTAGAAGGGAGGACAGATTGGTGATAGGGATAATTAGAATGCTTGGCGTTTTGTGGTGAGGGAGGGGAGAAATGGGGATAAAATTTAGAACCCAAAATTTTGTGGAAATCAATGTTGAAAAGTTAAATAAATTTAAATTTATAAAAAATTTTATCAGTAACTGTACAGATAGAAGGAATATACATAAACAGAGGGTATGAGTTAACATGAACTTGGGGGAATGACAAAAAATAAAGGGATGAGAAAGAGGAGTACACTGAGTGCAGAAGGAAAGGAGAGGCATAATGCAATAAATTATCACACATGAAACAGCAAGAAAGACTTATTATAGTTGATTGGAAGGTGTTGGACATTGTTTGAATGTTACTTTCATCAGTACTGGTTCAAAAAGGGAATAATATACTCAATCAGTAGAATATAGAAATCTATTTTACCCAACATGGAAGCAGAAAGGAAGAAAATTAAATAAAGAAGGTGACCTGACAGAAGGAAGGATAGATCAGGAGGAGTGGTAGACAGAAGGAAAACATTGATGAGATGGGAAAGGCATGAGGAAAAACAGGAGGAAGAATCAGATGGAGGGAAATACATAGGGAATGATCATAATTATTCATGTGAATGAGTTGAACTCTCCTATAAAACAAAAGTAGATAGCAGAGTGGATCAAACAATAGAATCCTGCAACATGTTGCTTATAAGAAACAGACTTGAGGAAGAGAGACACACAGATAGTAAATGTTAGGGACTAGAGCAGACTCTATTAGACTTCCGCTGAAGTTGAAAAAAAGCAGAGGCAGCAATTCTGATCTTGGACAAAGTAAGCAAAAATCAAACTAGTTAAAGGAGATAAGAAAAAGGAGATAAGGAAACTACATCTTGATGAATGGCACCATAGACAATGAAGCAATCAAATCAGAAGAGCAAAGAATAGTCTCCCTTTCAAATCTGTGGGGGAATTGGAAGGATCTATGACCAAACACGAGACAGATATATTATAAAATATAGAAAAGATAGTTTTAAGCATATTAAATTGAAAAGTTTTTGTACAAGCAAAATCAATGCAACCAAGGTGAAAAGGAAAACAGAAAGCTAGGAAACAGCAAATTGCAGCAAATATCTCTGCCACAGGTCTCATTTCTCACATATATAAAGAACTGAGTCAAATTTATGAGAATACAAGCCATTCACAAATTTATAAATGATCAGAAGATATGACCAGGCAGTTTTCAGATAAAGAAATCAAAGATATCTATAGATACATAAAGTGTTCTAAATCCCATTTGATTAGAGAAATGCAAAGTAAAACAACTCCACAATACCACAGCAAACCAATTAGATTTATTAATATGACAAAAAATGAAAAAGATAAATATTAGAGAGAATATGGGAAAATTGTGACACTGATGTACTGTTGGTGGAGTTGAGAACTGATCCAAACATTCTGTAAAGCAATTAGCAACTATGTTCAAAGGGAAATCAAACTGTGCATAACCCTTGATTCAGCAATACCATTACTACATCTATACCCAAAAAGATTCTAAAGGGGGGAAAGGGACCTATAGGTCCAAAAATTTTTATAGCAGCCATATTCGTGGTGGCAAAATATTGGAAACTGAGGAGAAGCCTATCAACTGCAGAGTGGCTGAACAAACTGTAGAAGATGCATGTAATGCAATACTATTGTGCAGTAAGAAATTATGAGCAGGTTTTCAGGAAAACTTGGAAAGACTCGTACAGACTGATGAGAAGTTAAATGAGCAGAACCAGGAAAACACTGAGCACAGTATCAGCAACATCAGGTGATGATCAACTATGAATGACTCAGCTTTTCTCAGCAAGACAATGATTCAAGACAAGTACAAAGGGCTCATGAAGGAACATGCTATCCATATCTGAATAAAGAACTGATGGACTCTGAATAAAGATCAAAGCATTTTTTAAATTTACTTTATTGTTTCTTGTGTTTTTTTTTCTCTTTTGATGTCTTTCTTCTTCCACAGTTGTGATGCCCATGGAAATATAGTATTTTTTCCTTGATAGAATATATATATATATATATATATATATATATATGAACTATAGTTTATATAAACTATATAAATAGTATACACACACGTATATATAAACTATATCAAACTATCTAGTATTTTCAGAAGATGGTAGGGGAAGGAAGGGGAATTATTTGGAATTCAAAATCTTGTAAAAATGAATCCTTAAAATTATCTTAACTGTGGGGAAAAAATTTAATACTATTTAAAGCAAATAAAAGTAATTATACTGAATGCAGATTTCATGACCTGCACTCAATCCATATCCTTCTTGACTTCTCTTCAGCATTTGACACTATTGGCCAATTTTTTTTCCAGAATACTCTCCTGAATTTTCATAGCATTAATCTATTGGTTCTTTTCCCATCTGTCCAATTAATTATTCTAAGTCTCCTTTCATCATTATTCATCATCATTATTAGCCTTCCTGTCCCCAACTCTGAGTGTACTTCAAGTCTCTATATTGCTCCCTCTTCTATTTATGCTAGAGGTTCTTTCTTTGTTCTCAGTTCACTTGCATTAGAAGAATTGTATGGCTTTATTCTCACTAATCTTTGGTTTCCTTTGAAATCCTCCTATAGATCACCTTAGAAGTAATCATAGATTTCACCATACTGTGATATCCATTGAATGTCAAGGGTCCACACACACAAAAAAAGTTTAAAAACTCCTGCTGTATAGCTTTCACTTGGTTACTTCATTAGCTTTCATAGGTCCCAATATTCTCTCTATGCAGGTGATCACCATCGTTACATATCACCTCTACTTTGTCTATGGAGCTTTAGTCATACATTTCCAAACTGCACATGAGATATTCCAAACTGAATATATATTCAAGGCATCTCAGACTAACCATGTCAGAAACATAACTCATAATGATGCATGAAGCAGACTGAAAAAAAAAAATAATGAAGAGTAGGTAAGAAACTTTCACTTGCCAAGCACCTACCTCTATTCTGGGTAGTCTGGGTTTGAAACTTATTCTCCAAAAAAGAGGGAGAAAAAGGAAAGCTAAGCCTATACAACGAGGTGGAAAAGTCACTCTCACAGAGTTCAGAGTCCTCATAGCTCACCCTGCTTTGCTCACTAGCACCACATGTTGCCCACATCAGGAAATAGTTTTCCATTCTATGGAACATCACCCTGAGGGGAAAGGGAAAGGATACAAAACCCAGAGGAAACAGCAGGGGAGTTGAAGCAACAACCAAAATCACTAAAAATATTTTAGTAGAGTTGCATAAATAATATAAGCTTCTCAAAGAAAACAGAACAATAGTAATAATAATAATGAACATTTACGGAAAATTTTAAGATTTTCAAAGTCATTTGTATAAGTTAACTCATTTGAATCTTGCAACAAGCCTGTGAGGTAGGTGCTATTATTATCCCTATTTTACTCATGAGGAAACTGAGGCACACAGAGGTTAAGTGACTTGCCAGAGTCACAATGTTGGTAAGTGCCTAAGTCAGGATTCAGTTTCAGGTCTTCCTGACTCTAAGTACCAGGCTCTGTTGATTGCAAATTCAAATCCAACTGCCCCAAATAAAAATCAACAAAAACAAATGGCAAGATAAAGGTGAATTCACTACAAATGATAGTAGTTGGAAGAAGGGGAATTCATATAACATGGAGCAG
Organism: Bettongia penicillata ogilbyi; assembly: GCA_023548195.1. Taxonomy (NCBI): domain Eukaryota; kingdom Metazoa; phylum Chordata; class Mammalia; order Diprotodontia; family Potoroidae; genus Bettongia; species Bettongia penicillata. The sequence goes on along the minus strand of JAJHZJ010000777.1, from coordinate 1,463,639 downwards.
AAGATGGGTCAGAAACATATGCTCATCTCACACCCTCACATCCTCACATCACACAGGCAAGGTGTGTCCTTAGTCCATGGTTGGCAGGGTTACATATAATACCCCCCACTGTAGGAAAGAGGTGGGTACAAACTCTGCACAGTGGCAGATTAAACTAGAGTCCACCTCAAACCCTGTAAACCTGGTACTTTATAGAGACTCACTGGTGGTTGTGTACTGAGATATTGCTCTTTCATTATTAAATTAGGAAAACTATCAGCATAACTGATAATATCAACAAAAAACTGGCAGAAACTAAATAATTATCTCAATAGATGAAGAAAATGCTTTTGACAAAATACAACGCTTTCCTATTAAAAACACTAGAGAGCACAGTGATAAATGAAATCTTCCTTAAAATGATAAGTAGTATCTACCTAAAATCATCAAGTATCATATGTAATGGAGATAAGCTAGACACATATTCTATAAGATTGAAGATGAAATAAGGATGTCCATTATCAACACTGTTATTCAATATGGTACTAGAAATGTTAGCTGTAGCATTCAGAGAAAAAGAGAAATTACCAGAATTAGCATAGGCGAAGAAGAAACAAAGATAACACTTTTCACAGATGATATGATGAAATATTTAGAGAATCAAATAAAAAAGCTACTTGAAATAATAAATAACTTTAGCAAAGTTGTAGGATGTAAAATAAACCCATATGAATCCTAGGTATTGCTATATATTACTAAACCCAACACCAAGAGATAGAGAAATTCCATTTAAAGTTATATGTAGACATATAAATTATTTGGGCATCTACTTGCCAAAACAAACCTGGGAATTATATGAACACAATTACAAAACACTCTTCACACAAATAAAGTCATATCTAAATCATTGGAAAAACATTAGTTGTTCATGCATAGGCTGACCTAATATAATAAAAATGACAATTTTACCTAAATTGAGTTGCCTAATGCCATACCAATCAAACTTTCAAAAAATTGTATAGAGCCAGGAAAAATAATAACAAAATTGAAAAGGTCCAGAAAATGAAGGGAATCAATGAAAAGAAATGCTGGGGAAGGTGGTCTAGCCATACCAGATCTTAAATTGTATTATAATGCAGCAGTCATTAAAACTACTTGGTACTGGCTAAGAGTGGTGGATGACTGGATTAGGTTAGGTACACTAGACACAATAGTCAATGACTATAGTATTCAACTGTTTGATAAACCTAAACACTCCAGCTTCTGGGATAAAAAACTAGTTGTTCAACAAAAACTTCTGGGAAAAATACAAAACAATATTGCAGAGACTAGACATAGACCAAGATCTTAAACTGCATACCAAAATAAATTCAAAATAAGTTCATGATTTAGATATAAATACTGATACTATAGGCAATCTGGGAATTTGCCTGTCAGATTTATGGAGAATGGAAGAATTTATGAACAAAAAAAATTATGAAATACAAAATGATTTTTGCATTTGATTTGATTACAATAAATTGAAAGGTTTTTCTTCAAAGTCCATGCAACCAAGATTAGGGGGGAAGCAGAAAGCAGTGAAAGATTTTTTACAATCAGTATTCTTGATGAAGAGCTCATTTCTAATACATAGAGAACTGAGTCATATTTATAAGAATACAACTCATTTCCCAAATTGATAAATAGTCAAAGAATATGAACAGGCAGTTTTCAGAGGAAGAAATAAAACTATCTATAGTCACATGAAAAAATACTCTAAATAACTATTGATTAGAGAGGTGCAAATCAAAACAACTCTAAAGGACCACATCACACGTGTCATATTGGCTAACATGACAAAACCGGAAGATTATAAATGCTAGAGAAGATGTGGGAAAATTGGAACATTAATGCATTTTTGGTGGATTTATGAACTGAACTGAACTCCAAAAATTATGGAGAGCAATTTGGAACTATGCCTAAAGGGCTATGAAAAATGTGCATACACTTTGATACAGTAATTCCACTTCTAGGGCTTTATCCCAAAGAGATCATAAAAATGGGGAAAAGAGTCACATGTACAAAAATATTTATAGTAGCTCTTTTTGTGGAGGCAAAAAACCAAAAACTGAGGGAATACTCATTAGTTGGGGAAGGGCTCCCAAACTGTGGTATGTGAATGTAATGGAATGCGATTGTGCTATAAGAAATGATGAGCACGCAGACTTGAGAAAAACCTAGAAAGACTTGCATGAACTGATGCTGAGTGAGGGAAGCAGAACTAGGAGAAAACTGCATACAGTAACAGCCACATTATGAGATGACTAACTTTGATAGACTTGGCTCTTCTCAGCAATGCAAGGTTCTAAGACAATTCCAAAAGACTCATGATGAAAAATGCTCATTCTTCTTTGTAACATGACTAATGTTAAAATGTTTAATGTGAATGTGTATGTAGAACTTATATCAGATTGCATGCCTTCTTAGGGAGGGAGGAAGTAGGGAATAGAGGGAAGGGGAGAAAATTTGTAGCACAAAAGTTTGTGGAACTGAGTTTTATAAACTAAAAACAAATAAATGGTTAAAAATAAATGTTAAAATTGTTTATACATGTAACTGGGTAAAAACAAAATCCTAAACAAAAGGAAAGGAAATCTAAAATTTTTAGAAAAGATATTTGGAATTTTTCAACAACCATGTAAATTTTTAAATACCCATATAAATGCTCATCATCATCATCATCATCACCTATAAGTAATTTTCCCTGGAACATCAGGGTGGGTTTAGAGAGACTTTCTTTTTGATGTTTAATCTTTTCTTCCACCCCCATGCCCTCCTCCCCTCCAAGACAATCTGAGCAAAATCACATATGGTTCAAACAGGATAAAAATCATCTTTTAGGTTTTGATTATTCCTAGGGAAATTAAGGATTATAATACTGGATTTATAAAAGTGACCTGATTCATACGGATCTCAGGAAAATAAAAGTATTCATCCCATGAGTCCAACTTGTTTTAAGCAATTCCTTTTCATAAATACATCTTCCCCTGTAACCAGCAGATAAACATCAAACATCATATAAGCTAGTGTAACCACAGAGAGATTTCAAATACCTAGATTTACTAGGCAATTTGCAAATAGATTTCTTTAAAAAAATATTCATGCTGTGAAATCTCCTTTCTTTGCAGAGGTATGACTTTAGGGGTGTGGGTGTTCTATTGTTTTTGCACCTAAGTTACTATTGATAGACATTTTCCTTATTTTTTTTAAATTTTTGATATGAGATGGCTCCGTGGGAGGGGGAAGAAACTCTATTGGGATATACAGATGATACAAAAATAAGACAAATAATAATAATTAAATAGAAATAATTTTAAAAACTTGAATGAGGTGAAACATCTTTTTTCATATGTTGATGTTACTGCACCTAATGTCTCCCTTCCCCCTAAATCAGTCCAATTTCTTTCTCTTCCTGAGACCTATCTAATGATGATTCATAGAGCTGAGGCAGAGTGCAATATCCTAACTGGGATCTGGGAAATCAACAGGAGAAAAATCTCTCCTTCATTGGCAAGGAGAGGAGGTGATTTTGGAAGTTTTCATAAGATCAGGACTTCGGGGTTTCACTTTCCCAAAGAGAGCCCTTTTCAAAGCACAATGAAAATAAACAAGTGAAAGAAAGGAAATCTCAGGAAAGCAAGACAAAGGAAAAAAGTAGATGCGGGTGCTGAGTGCTTTATATTAGAATACAACATATATCAGAGGAGTAGAAATATCAGACAGCTCCTTATTAAGCAAAAAAGATGAATAAATGCAAACTTCATTTTATCTTCGTTATCCAGGCTGATCAATCAATTCAAATGAGACTTTCTATTGCATGGGTAGCATACAGATTGGTACTCCAGTCACTGATTGATAGAGCCTAGTAGGATTAATTTTGTGGCCATAAGGAAAGAATGAGACAACTACTCCCCTTGGTATTTATTAATCCCTTGAAGAGATGATAGATTTTTTGACAGTTAGATAAATATGCAAGGATATCTTACACATCCTTTATCCCCCTAGAAGGCCAGAATATTTGTTGCATTATTCACATGAGAAAATGTCTACAACCTATTTCTCTCTGTTAACTTGCTTGGGAAAAGTTAGAATTCTGATGGCCCAGCTTCCAACCCCAAGTCACAGAAACCACTGACCAAAAACATTTTGGAAAGACACAGTCAGAATTCTTTGCCTCTACCAATCATACTTGATGCTCACAGACCATGTAATGGTTTTCTGGCTGTTCCTGCTTCAGTGTTGGCACTGTGCCTCTTCACAGGTTCTCCTGTTTCTTTGACTTGCTCCAAGATCCCAATTGATGTTACTCTTAAGTGGGCAGCCAGCAATGTGCTGCAAGTGACAGATTATGGTCAGGAGGCAGCTGTTCACATATTTGAATCACCAGCAGGAAGTCTTCCAGCAACTCTTAAGTAAAATACACATGGATACTGTCGGTGTTTGGTAACAGTTTTTTATCTTCACATTTCTTACTGACAGGAGGTAATGGCTATCCATGGGAAACCTGTCACATGGTGGCCATTTCTATACCACCAGGAGAGCTGCAATATGCCACCAGACCCCACCCCCACTCCAAACTACTGAAAAGTTGTAATATTGCTTAAGGAAAGTATTTTCATTTCCTCCTAAGGATGAGAGAAACAATTACAAAAACAATTACAAGAAATTTTAATATTTCCTTTGGACTTTAAAGGTAACTCCAAGATATCCCAGCTGAGGTCAATAGTTATACTTTTGTCAGAGAAAAATAATCAAAAGACAAAGAAGTATTTTCTGGAGCATCTTTCAAAGTATAAGTAGAGTTTTTAATATCAATAGGGTCTTTTCCAAACGTTGGCTTAATATACTGGTAGATTGAAATAACTGGCAGGAGTTTATTACTTTTCTTCAATTAGTCATCTACCTGAAGCAGCAAAGATTACACAATAAGAAATAGGACTAAACAATTTATGCTTCCTCAGTCTTGCTATTGGCCAAGCAGACTGTTTTGTGTAGCTAGCTAAAACTCATGTTCCAAGAACTCTTGCTCTTGGGGTAGCAACAGAAAAGGGAAAAGATTCATTAGCAGTCCTGAAATAAAATCATTGGGCCATGTCATACTAGAACACATATTCTGCATCTTCCTGTGCCAATAGATGGAAAATAAAGACATGATGTCCCATCACATTGTAAGTATAAATGCATCACGAATGAATATTGAAAAGTTAAAGGCAAAAAAGTGTTATCACCTTTATTTGAAGCCCTAAAAAGAAGATTATTTTCCCTTTTGGGGATCACAGTATGGATTTAAATTTCACCAATTTTGTTTGTTTTTATGTTGAGTTGATGAACTATGAGAAACAGAACATTGTCTGAAGATCATTGACATATTGAAGATTTGCAATTAATACAATTGAGGATGGAATTATTTTTGTGGAAATTTTTATCTTTGCATTTTATATCCAAAGAAGTTCCAAGGGTTAGATTTTGGGAGTAAGAAGAAGAGGGAGAGAGAGAGAAGGAGAAGGAAAGAGACAGGGGGGAGAGAAAGAGACAGAGAGAAAGAAAGGAAGAAAAAGAAAGAAAGAAAGAAAGAAAGAAAGAAAGAAAGAAAGAAAGAAAGAAAGAAAGAAAGAAAGAAAGAAAGAAAGAAAGAAAGAAGAAAGAAAGAAAGAAAGAAAGAAAGAAAGAAAGAAAGAAAGAAAGAAAGAAAGAAGAAAGAAGAAAGAAAGAAGAGGAAGGAAGGAAGGAAGGAAGGAAGGAAGGAAGGAAGGAAGGAAGGAAGGAAGGAAGGAAGGAAGGAAGGAAGGAAGGAAATGAGTATGGACAATGGTATTTGGAGTTAGAGAACCTGGGTTTGAATTTGGCTCTGTTATCTACATGTGATAATGGACAGGTCACTTTCTTTAACCTCAATTCCCTTATTTGAAAAATGAAGTTCAGTTATTTTGCATCCAAGGACTATATGACCTGTGAGTTGCTTTCAACTGTGAGTTTCTATGAATAGGTGAATTAATATTCATCTTTAATGTTCAGGCAGAAAGTATAGTTTACTACTGTAATAGAGTGGTACAATGCAGAAAAAGGATAAAAGGTGAAACTTTTAGTTATTATCTAAAAATTTTTCATTATGGTAACTAGGATAGGGAGGGAAGTAAAGAAAAGAATGTGTACATTATTCCAAATAACATGAATCTGTCCCAGATAAAATTCTGATCACCAGTTCCAAGTTCTATATTGTCATAATGCAGTTGTTTTTATCTCCATTTCCCTATTCATTATGTCTCATACTTTTGAATTATTGAGCAATGTACTTTGGGATCCTAGAACTGCTTAAACATATAATAAATGGATCTACTGAGAGTGGAAATGACGTATACTACACAATAAGTAAACAAGTCCTATCAATTCATCCTTCAGAATATCTCAAATCCAGTCCTCCTTTTCCATTCATCAATATCATTTATTATCTTGATAAATAATATAGAAAGACTCATAGCTATCTCTCTGCTTTCAGTTCTTCCTCCCTCTATTCCACCGTATCTAAGCTTCCAGATTAATCATTTTAATTTCCAAATCTGATCATTTTACTACCATGCTCAAAAATTTTCACTGATTCACATTTCCTACAGGATAAAGTTCAGACTCCTCAAATTAGTATTTTAAGGCCCAGTAAATCTGGCCTTAACCTACGTTTTTTATGTTACCATTTTCCTTCTGTATAAACCCATTGCTCTAATCAGATTGTCCACAAAACATATCCTGTGGATTCTGCACTTTGACTCTTTCCTCATATAAGGAATAACTTTCTACATAAATACTACTGATTGTTCAACACCTTTGTGAAGTTTCACCTTTCCTATGAAATTTTTTGACTACTCTGACCCATAGTACTCCCATCCTCTTCTGAATTATTTTGATTATTTTGGTGTACATTGCTTATACCACTCAACTCAGCGTAGTGGTTGGAATGCTGGCGTGGGGGTCAGGAAGATCTAAATTCAAGATGTATCTTAGTCACTACAGAAGTCACATATCCTCTCTAAGTCTCAGCTTCCTTTTCTGTAAAATTAGTATAATAAGAAACACTATCACAGGATCCTACAAGCATCAAATAAAATAATAAATGTGAAATGTTTCTCAAATCTGAAAAAAAAACACTCAATAAAGCTGATTTATTGTTTTCATTATTATTTAGAACTGTAATATCATTGTACATACTCCTTCTCCCAGTATAGATCACAACTTGTCCATACCTTGTCATCCAGTACATTTCTTGTTGAGGTTCTCCCATAAAGATTTCAAAAAGGAACTATCCCATGTGGTAGAAATTTAATTTGATTTTTTTAATGTTTCAAAGCTGTTTGACACATAACAGTTATGATATAACCCATATTATCATTGCTTAAGTTTTCATGTTTTATATATATATACATATATATGTATATATGTGTGGGTGTGGGTGTGGGTGTGCGTGTATGTATGCATGTGTGGATATATGTGTATATATGTGTGTATGCATATGCATATATACACATATATGCATATTTGTGTATATATATATTTTGAGGGTGTAGGATGTGTTCAGGGAGAACCAGTACATTTGGTGTGATGACTCCTGAACGCTTTTTGGGGTTCTTTCCACCTTTGGTGTTCATCTGTTCCACTCAACTCTCACCCATGGCTCCAAGAAGCTGTAGCATGCATAGAGGCCACACCCCAATAAACTGTTTTGGCAGATGGGCCAAACCAGGTTGAGAGTAACCAAGGGATCTCAAATCCATTGCTGAGTTGGGGGGGGGGTCTACCCCAAGCATGTGAAGACTTTCTCTGGTAGAATGGGAAGATGAGAACAATTTGTTCCAACGGCCATGAAGGCAGCTGAAGCAGGTGACGTGAAGCTCTGAGAGTTTGGTTAGACACCAAAGATGCCAAGGTCATCCACTACATCCTGAACCATCATCTGCCATCTTGACTCTGTCCTGCCACCGGATTATGATGACTTTGGAGGAGAGAGTGAGGTTGGTGCCTTTGTGCAACTATGCCTCACTTAAATCCAATTTGCACATAAATCAAAAGACATCACTCATAATATTTTACTATTATGCTTCAAAGTCCTGTGGTGACAGGCAAGTGATGAAGTAGCAGGTGCATATTCACAGGGTGCTGTAGTCACAATGCTGCACAGAGGTGGTCCGGACCATAGCTGAAGGACTAAGCAGTACCCTGGGTCTCTGAGCAGTCTTTTGAGGATCACACTACTCACTTCCTGGTGTGAGGAAGGGTCTTGAAAAGGTGCCCTAAACATTGTCTGCTTACCCAGCCCTGGCCTGATTACTGTGCCAGGCAGGGTATCTCACTATGCAGTCCAAACACAAAAAATGTACAAAAGGAACAAAAATATCTGCAAAGATGATTCCACTCACCATAGGCACATGGAACATGCTAGACAACAAAAATTCCAGTAGACTTGAAAGATGAACTGCTCTTGTTGCAAGAAAATTCAACAGGTATCACATCCAAATAGCATCCCTGAGTGAAAAAAGGTTAGCAAATGAAGCGCAGCTTACTGAAGTTGGAGCTGGATAAACATTTTTCTGGAGTGGGTGCAGTGAAGGGAAGTGCTGTGAAGCTGGCCTCGGTTTTGTAACCAAAACTAATCCAGTTAGCAAGCTGGTATGCATGCCAAAAAGGTTGAATGACAGGCTCATGACAATATGATTGCCACTTACAGCAAAAATGCCATACCTATACTCCCACCATGATGAACCCTAATGAGGTCAAAGAAAAATTTTATGAAGACATAGAGACCCTTATCATCAATGTGCCAAAAAATGATGTACTTATAATTCTGTATGATTGTAATGCTGGTGTAGGCTCAGACTACCATACTTGGCAAAGAGTCCTAGGGAGGAATGGAGTTGGAAACAGCAACAGCAATGGTCAATTACTGCTGAAGACTTGTGCACAGTATTACTTTCTCATCACTGACAGTGTTTTCCATTTACCTAAACACAATAAAACTTCATGGATGCACCCTCACAGCAAACATTGACATCTAATAAACTATGTGACTGTAAAGAGAAGAGACAGACAAGATGTGAGAGTGACAAAGTCAATGTGTGGTGAAGAATGCTGGACTGATCATAGACTTATCCTTTCCAAGCTAAATATTTGCACTCATCAAAAGTGCTGCCCCCAAAGCAAAATGACTACCAGAAAAATTGTCAACAAATTAGAACCCTTCTCTGAGCACGAACAGTTTGTTGCTAACTTGGAGGGAAAGTTGAACCAACATATAGTTGGCAACAGTGGAACAGAAAAAGAGTGGATAACTTTCAGAGATTTAATGTACAGCACTGCATTTGCTCATCTGCATCAGAACACTTGCAAACACCAAGACTGGTTTGATGAAAATGATGGGAAAATTCAAAAACTGCTAAACAAAAAATGAGAACTCCACAGGATATACCAGCAGGATAGTTCATGCACCTCTAAGAAGGCAGCATTTAATTCCATCAAAAGCAAAGTGCAAGCAAAGCTTAAAGAGATTCTGGATTCCTGGCTCAGTAAAAAGGCTGATGAAATTCAGTTTTATTCAGTAACAATCCAAAGCACTTTTATGGTTTCTTGAAAGCTATTTAAGGACCAAAAACCTGTGGTCCATCACAACTACTCAGTACTGATGGAGCCACATTGATTAATGGTAAGGGCATGATCCTAGAGAGATGAGCTGAACACTTCCATAGTGTTTTCAACAGATAATCATAAATCAATGCTGAGGCCATTGAACATTTACCACAGGTTGAAGTCAATCCTTCCTTAGCTGAACTTTCCAAATGAAGAAGAGGTTTTGAGGGTCATTAGGCACCTTTCATGTGGCAAAGCACCTGGTACTGAGTCTATTCCAGCTGAGATTTACCAAGTAGGTGGATCATTGCTCATACAAAAGCTGACTGAAATTTTCCAGGTTATATGGCAAGATGAAGTTGAACCCAGGGATTCAAGGATGCCTCCAACGTCCAAAGGTAAAGGGAATAGATTGTCCTGCAACAATCACAAGGGGATTTCTCTCTTAGTCATTGCTGGAAAAATTCTTGCTAGAGTCCTCCTTAATAGGCTGATCCTTCATCTGGAAGATGGTCATATACCTGAGAGCCAGTGTGACTTAAGAAAGGGCTGAGGAACAGTCAATATGATGTTTGCTTCCTGGCAATTCCAGGAGAAATTCCAGGAGCAGAACAGAGATCTGTAAACAACATTTATACATCTGACCAAAGTCTTTGACACTGTTAGTCATGAGGGCTTGTGGAAAATTATGTCAAAATCTGGCTACCTGGAGAAGTTCATCAGTATTGTATGTCAATTTCAAAATGGCATGTTTGCCCAGGTTCTGGATAGTGGACAGTGCTCTCATGCCCTCCCAGTCACCAATGGAGTGAAACAGGGCTGTGTGCTTGCTCCTATGCTTTTTAGCATAATGTTTTCAGCCATGTTGTCAAATACTTTTAATGAGGATGAACAAGGAATCAAGGTCAACTACCATTCTAACGGTAAGTTCTTCAATTTGAAAAGGCTACAAGCCAAGACCAAAGTGAAGGGAGTGTCGGGGCATGATTTTGCAGATAATTGTGCAGTCAATTTAACCTCTGAAGCTGAGATTCATCAAAGTATGGATCAGTTCTGGGCTGCATGTACTAATTTTGGTCTAATAATTAACATGTAGAAAACACAGGTGTTCCATAAGCCACCACCACACTATCCATATGTGGAACCATCGATTAGAGTGAATGGAGAAGTTTTGAATGCTGTTAAGTTCACTTACCTTGGTAGTGTACTTTCCAGGGATGTATACATTGACAATGAGGTTGATGCACACATTGCCAGAGCTAGCTCAGTGTTTGGGAGGCTCCTAAGAAAAGTTTGGGAGAGAAGAGGTGTTCAACTATCAAAGTGAAGGTCTACAAAGTCGCTATGTTGACCTCATTGTTGTATGCCTGTGAAACATGGACCTTCTACCAGCACCATGCCAGAAAACTGAATTGCTTCTATTTGAACTGCATTAGGAAGATTCTAAGGATCACCTGGGAGAATAAGGTACTAGACACTGAAGTTCTTGCTCGAGCTGAACTGACAAACATTCAGACTATGCTTCAGAGAGTGTAACTCAATGGACTGGCCATGTTATTTGAATGCAAAATGTATGCTTGCCAAAAACACTATTTGATGGAAACTCACATGGGGCAGGCCATCACATGGTGGTCTGAAGAAGGGATAAAGGACACTCTCAAGGTCTCTCTCAGTGAACTTTGAATTTGATTTTGCAACATGGGAGAAACTGGCACAGGACTGCTCTGCATGGTGTCTTCTCATCAGAAAAAGTGCTGTGCTCAACAAGCAAAGCAGAATTGAGACAGCACAAAGTAAACGCAGGATGTGCAAATTTGGAGAATCCACTCCAAATACACATATGTACTATTTGTGCCCAACCTGTGGTCTGATCAGCCACAGTCAGACACACTAAAACTTCATTTTATCATGGTAATGTCATTTGGTTGTCTTTGAAAATGAAGATCAACAACCAACTATATATGCATACATATAATGTATGTATATTATGTATATATGTATACACACATATATGTATATACACGCATGTGTGTATCTAGATATATACATACACATGCACACATATATACATACATATGTATGTATGTAGTGGTATTACCTAGTTCAAGTTTAACAACACTGACACAAATCCTTCAGACTCCTCTGAGCTCCAGAGATCATTTGTCTTTCATTTGCAAAGTCTGATATTCAAGCGAATTCTTGTATTTGGGGAATAGCATTGCCTGGTACAGTATTCTTCTGATAAGTGAGATTTAGAGAATTCAGAATTATGAGCCACAGTCATTTTAGGTTAAAAAACACTTTTAATTAGTAAAACCTGACTTTAGAACTTAGATTTTGGCTCTAAGAAATGAGGATAAACATAGGAAGCTATAGACTTATTCCTACAACAGTAATCATTCACTTTCTAATTTATCTTTGTTTTGTATTCCCAAATGTGAAAAAAAAAAAACCTTACTCTGACTCCCTTCCTTTAGAGTGAGTAGCAGTGGGACCACAAGTTTCAGAGAGTCCCTGCAGACATTAGAAGTTTTGGTGATGCATGTCCTTAAGCTGTTTTTACTCTCAGAGGTTTGAAAACCTCAGTATTTTTGTACTTAGGCACTTTACAGAAAGTCTCTCTGTTCTAACTTGCTCCCTCTAGGCCCTGAGTCTTTAATTAGGTGTTTACCCAAACACCTTCACTAATAACCTTATCTGGAAATGCCTTCTGCTAATCCCCCCAAGGCCCAGTAAGAACTACCTAACTTTCCTGTCTCCTTGCCAGCTACTATTCTTGAATCATTCTATTCAGAACAGAAAATGATGAAGAAAAATGAATCAAAGCCCTTCTTTTCCCTCTGGCCTGGTCTAACCCTGTGGTATTTTCCTCCTAATCAGGACAGAATTTGTCTCATTACCAAAATGGCTAGCTGCTTTCAAGGAAATCCCTCTGAATCCATCCCCATTTCAATAAAGAATCTGCATTTTATATCTTTCTTGACAAAAAATTGGCCAAGTTGAACACAATCTCTATCCTGGTTACTTTAATGATGGAAACTTTACCTTTCTATTTTCCAGTTGCCAAACCAGAATCACAGAATGAGTGGTAGAAGTGGTGGTAGAAGACAAAGGGCAGGTTCTAAATTCAGCAGATAGCCTGCGATGTCAAATTTGAGACCACTAAAAAAAAATGTGTAATCTTTTTTAGGGGAAATTTTTTTGAACCTCTGTTTCATCTGCAAACATTTGAAGTTATAACCCTTGAAGGATCTTTGTTATAGATTAGCCATAAAGTTTAAGTGAGATAATGTATTTAAGATAAATGCATATATCCATATGTATGTTGACATTACTTTAAAAGGCTTTATTACTCAGAAGAGATATATGTCCTATATGAAATATAGGACATATATGTTGCACATGTGTGTGACATATATGCATGTATTTATATAGGTAGGTAGACAGATACTCATAACCATGTTTGTCATTCTCTTTGTTTCCCAAGGATTCAATATTTTTTCAAATTAAATAATTATCCATATTAATTTACCTTTAGCCTTACTCTGTTTCTCAACTTGACAAGTAGAGCAGAGGAAAACAGGAACATATGATAACATAATAAGAAGACTTTAATGATATAGTTATTTGATTATAATGAACTATACAAAGCATTGGAATGTCATAGTTGGAAATTGGATATTAGCCTAGAAATAACCTAATACAACCCCTCTTTTTACAGATAAGCAGTCTGAGGTCCAGATATGTTAAATGTATCACCCATGGTTACATAAAGAATAGTGAGGAAAACCACAATTTGAACCCAGCTTTTTTTGATCCAGTACTCTCTCCATTATATAGTGTTAACTCTAAATTTTATCATGAAAATATCTTAGAGGCTTTTCAATGTTTTACCTTAGTCATCTATAATATCTGCCCATCAAGTTGTAAAGCCTTTTAATAGTAATGTTAATTCATATTTCTATAATTATGTAAGGTTTTCAGTATGCTTTCTTCACAATTGTCCCATGACAATTATTATTTATTATAATTATATATAATAGATATTATTATATTTATAATAAACATTATTTCCATTCACAGTTAAGAAAATTAAGTCTCAAAGAAGAGAAATGTTATTCCTATGGCTGAATAACTCATAACCATTAGAACCAGGATTTGAACTTAGATCTCTTGGTTATTATCCCATCACCACTTCTATGACACCATGTCATCCCTGAAATACATTCATTACCCAAATAACATAATATGCCAAATGTCACTAGTAAGCCTTTAAAAGACTATTTTAATTTTAAAGTAGTCTTTGCAAGATTACTTTAATATAAGACTATTCCATATTTAGAATGCTATTATGTGGCAATAGTTCTCTTTCTTTCTTTTCATTTCTTTCTATGATAAAAATGCAACTTGTCACTTAGTCTTCATAAAGAGAAGTATACATGGGTCAATTATGTTCCTGTTTCCCAATGATTCTCTCTATCACAGAACTATCTCCCATAACTGTCTCCATTCATGTGTGAAGAGGTATATATCTTAGTTGTATTCATGATATTCTTTTATTCCTTAAAAACATCCATTTCCCCATCACTCCACAGTCTCACTGTAGGTTAAAAGCTGGATTGATTTCAAGTCCTCATGACTTGTGGTTAATGAAAAGGGATCAAAGTGGCAACAGATGAAGAGCCAGTTGTATTAGGTGCCATAGACTCTAACTGTTCTTGTGTTGGAGGACTATTAGATTGCTGATGTTTCTGTACTTATATGTGGTTTTTTCCTCTGGTAGTTAATTTCTTGTTCATGTTATGAAGCACATCCATACCTCGTAAAATATATAATTGTCTCCCACAAGATATAGAGACACTCTTCAAAGACAGACTGTACTTGAGACTACTTCCACTTGGACCCTGTTTTTTACTTGTGCACAAACATGTCATAGACTTTTTGGGAAAAAGTTTAGTACCAACTGTTCTTAACAGAGTGCTATAACAAACAGCCTTGTTGTGGGGAGGAGCCCAGATAGCGGAGTAGAAAGATTCGCATATGCTAGCTTCGAAACCACAGACCTTAAATTACCTGTAAAGAAGAACTCCCAGCAAATTCTGGAGCAGGGAAGGCCGCACAACAAGGGAGTGGAGGAGATTTCTGTTCCAGAGAGCCCTGAAAAGCTGACCCCAAAGGTCCGTCACACACCAGACCCAGAGCAGAGCCCAGCCCTGCCTTGGCTGCACACCACTGATAGGAGCAGATCCAAGCAGGCTTCAGGGATGGAATCTTCTGCAGCTGCAAAGGTCCCTGAACCCACAGGCACTACAGGTCAGTGAGATACCCATCTGGCCAGCCAAGAGGGGAGCAGGGCATCTCCATAACTCAGGCCCCCTTGGGAGGAAGCAGTGGGGGAAGCAGTGGACAGGAGCTCCCACAGCAGGCAGGAGCACAGATCAATTGTTGAAGATCCCCCCATAAACCTCCTGAGGGAACTGAACACTGTGAGGTAGCCCTGCGCCAACCTGAGCACCTGAACTTAATCACTCACACTGAATAGCAGCCCCTGAGGCTGGGAAGAAGCATTTGAATCTCAGACCCCAAGCACTAGGTGGGCAGATCTGGAGAGAGGCAGGGGTGGAGAGGAATCTCAGAAGTCAAGTAACTGGCTGGCAAAAAGACCAGAAAAGGGAAAAAAAATAAGACCAGAGAAGGTTACTTTCTTGGTGAACAGATATTTCCTCCTTTCTTTTCTGATGAGGAAGAACAATGCTTACCATCAGGGAAAGACATAGAAGTCAAGGCCTCTGTATCCCATACATCCTAAATAGATATTCAATGGGCTCAGGCCATGGAAGAGCTCAAAAATGATTTTGAAAATCAAGTTAGGTAGCTGAAGGAAAAACTGGGAGCAAAAATGAGAGAGATGCAAGAAAAGCATGAAAAATGGGTCAATAACTTGCTAAAGGAGAACCAAAAAAATGCTGAAGAAAATAACACCTTGAAAAATAGGCTAAATCAATAGGCAAAAGAGGTTCAAAAAGCCAAGGAGGAGAAGAAGGCTTTCAAAAGCAAAATTAGCCAAATGGAAAAAGGGGTTCAAAAGCTCACTGAAGAAAATAGTTCTCTCAAAATTAGAATGGAACAGATGGAGTCTAATGACTTTCTGAGAAACCAAAAAATCACAAAAAACAAACCAAAAGAATGAAAAAATGGAAGAGAATGTGAAATACCTCATTGGAAAAACAACTGACCTGGAAAATAGATCCAGGACAGACAACTTTAAAATTATGGGACTACCTGAAAGCCATGATCAAAAAAAGAGCCTGGACAGCATCTTTCATGAAATTATCAAGGAAAACTGCCCTGACATTCTACAACCAGAGGGCAAAATAAGTATTGAAAGAATCCATCGATCACCACCTGAAAGAGATCTAAAAAGAGAAACTCCTAGGAACATTGTGGCCAAATTCCAGAACTCCCAGCTCAAGGAGAAAATCTTGCAAGCAGCTAGAAAGAAACAATTCCAGTATTGTGGAAATAAAATCAGGATAACACAAGATCTAGCAGCTTCTACATTAAGGGATCGAAGGGTGTGGAATAGGATATTCCAGAAGTCAAAGGAACTAGGACTCAAACCAAGAATCACCTACCCAGCTAAACTGAGTATAACACTTCAGGGGAAAAAATGGTCTTTCAATGAAACAGAGGACTTTCAAGCATTCTTGATGAAAAGATCAGAGCTGAAAAGAAAATTTGACTTTCAAACACAAGAATGAGAAGAAGCATGAAAAAGTAAACAGCAAAGAGAAGTCATAAGGGACTTACTCAAGTTCAACTGTTTACATTTCTACATGGAAACACAATATTTGTAACTCTTAAAATTTTTCGGTGTCTGGGTAATTGGTGGGATTACACACACACACACACACACACACACACACATACACACATGCACGCACACACAGAGACAGAGAGCACAGAGTGAATTGAATAGGATGGGATCATATCTTTAAAAAATGAAGCTGTAAGAGAGAAAGGTATTGGGAGGAGAGAGGGAGAAATGGAATGGGGCAAATTATCTCTCATAGAAGAGGCAGGCAGGAGACTTTTTAGTGGAGGGATAAAGAGGAGAGCTGAGGAAAAAAACATGAAGTTTACTTTCATCACATTCAGCTAAAGGAAGGAATAAAATGCACACTCATTTTGGTATGAAAACCTATCTTACAATACAGGAAAGTGGGAGAGAAGGAGATAAGCAGTGTGGGGGGGATGATGGAAGGGAGGGCAATGGGAGGAGGGAGCAATTTGAAGTCAACACTGGGGGACAGACAGGATTCAAAAGAGAGAATAGAAGCAGTGGGGGACAGGATAGGATGGAGGGAAATATAGTCTTACACAACACAACTATTATCGAAATCATTTGCAAAAGCACACAGATATGGCTTATATTGAATTGCCTGCCTTCCCAAAGGGAATGGGTGGGGAGGGAGGGATGGGGAGAAGTTGGAACTCAAAGGTTTGGGAACAACTGCTGAGTATTTTTCTTGCTACTAAGAAGTAAAACAATACAGGTAATGAGGAATAGAAAGTTATCCAGCCCTACAGGACAAAAGAGCAGATGGGGACAAGGGAAGGGTGGGGTGATAGAAGAGAGGGAAGATTGGTAATAGGGTAAATTAGAATGCTCGGTGTATTAGGGTCGTGGAGGGGACAAATGGGGAGAAAATTTGGAACCCAAAATTTTGTGAAAATGAGTGTAAAAAGTTAAATAAATAAATAAATTTATTAAAAACAAAAAACAAATAGCCTTGTTTCTAAAAGTCTATTTAAGTAGTTTATATAAAGAGAAATAAAACCATTGAAAACTTCTAAGAATAAAAACTTCTGGGGGAGTGCAGTGGGGATGGTAGAGTAGGGAAAGGACTCAACTGAGTTCTCCCAAAATTCTCCTCCAAAACTCAAATGAAATTTCATGTGGCAGAGCAAGCAAAATGTCAGCGTGCAACTTTCTGCATCCTAAGACAACACAGAATGCTAGAAAGAGAGATTTCTGACACAGTTGAAGCAGCTGATCTCTCATGGATGAAACACCAGTGGTGGGACTAGGTGTTGGAGACACAAGCAACAGCTTCAGGAGTTTTAAAATCAGAGATGATTACAATAATTTGGAAGCACCAAAAACTTCTAAACCTCCAGAGTTACCTCTGAAAACAGTAGTGTGAAAAAGCTGAAAGCCTAACATAGCCCCTCCCACCCAATACCAGGAACAGAGCCCAATATTAACATAGCTTTAAATAAAGAACTAGCTGCATTAAAAAAGGCAAAAATATATTTAATTAAAAAGGAAGCAGCAAAACTACATCTTATTAAATGGAACCAGAGATAATGAAATAATATCACTACTAAACATGTTTTCACTAAGTAGCATGGCATCCAAATTCTAAAAGGAAAATTTAAATGTATCCCAGTAGGAAACAGACAGCAAAACTACACCAGAAGGTGTCCTAAACCTTCCCCTATCAAAGCTCTACTCTAAAAATAAAATCAATAAGGAAGATATGCAGAATATGAATATATTCTTAGAATAGTTAGATATTACAGACCTCAAAAACTGAATGGGAAGATAAAGGAGTCTATCTTTCTCTCAGCTGTACACTGCACCTTCACAAAAATTTACTATGTATTAAGGCAAAGAAGTCTAACAGAAAATTGCATGTTATAAAGGGCTGTTGAAGTATAGATTAAAAGTTAATTGGAAACTAAGCAATCTTATCCTAAAGAATAAGAATATCGAAGAACAAATCATAGAAACAATAATTTCATCAAAGAGATTGACAGCAATAAAACAACATTCTAAAATTTGTGGGATGCAATTAAACTAGTTCTTAAGTGGAATTTTTTATCTCCAAATGTGTACATCAATAAAAAAGAGAAGGAGCAGATCAATAAATTGGGCATGCAACTAAATAAAACTCAAAAGAACCTCTAAAAATCCCCAATTAAACACCAGAATGGAAACCAGAAAAT